>CM052542.1:9916226-9988192 GCA_028533065.1 Trachops cirrhosus | reverse complement strand
TTAGTCTTCATGTTTGCTGACCTTGGAAGTGAAAGGCGTTATTATATTGCTCTTATTTGTATACATCTTTGGTTACTGGTGTGACTGTGGTCCTCTTCACATAGTTATTGCGTATTTTCGTTTCTTTTGTAAACTGCCTGTGTCCTTTGCTCCACTTTTCTCTTTGGTGTTTGTCCTTTTTTCTTATTGCTTTACATGAGCTCATCGTTTATTAGATATACTGAGTCTTTGTCACGTGATCATCTGGACAGAAAGAAAAGGTTTTATAGAAGGTGGCAATTTTTAACTTTTTCTTCTCAAAAGAATGACTTTTAAGAAGTTCAGATACCACTTGAATGTCAGCGTCTTCACACGACCCAGTTGCTTTGAACTGACAGTTTCCATGTAAAATCCATGGATTTTGAAGTTTCCGTAGTCCTGGAGTTCTTAACTTAAAGCCGGCGGATCCTCAGGCAGCCCGTGGTTGGGCTTCAGGGAGATTGTGTGCTCCTGAAGTTACATGCGGATTCTGTGCTTTTTCCCCCTGGGGGCAGTTCCATAGGTTCTGAACCGGGTCTGGGACCCCCAAAATGGCAAGATGCTCTGTGTTTAAGGTTGTACTTTATTGTGAGTTACCTAAAGGTTGGTTCTTTCCCTGTCCTTGTGTAGGCATCAGGGCTTTGGGGTGCTCTCGGTCATACTGGCAAACCATGCTGTCAAGCTGTTAACATCCCTCTTCCAAGACCTGCAGGTGGAGGCCCTGCACAAGGTGAGGGGTTGTGTTCGGGGGTCGGCAGAGTGGTGGCTAGCCCGCTCTGGGTAAGCTGGCTTGAGCAGCCAGATCAGGTGGTTATTTCCTGGTGACTCATAACATTGATTCTCTTCTGATGTTTACCTGCAGGGTTGGGAGACAGATGGTCCCCCAGCGGCCCTGAGCATTATGGCCCAGAGCACGTCCATACAGAGGATTCAACGGCTGATTGACTCTGTCCCGCTGACCAACTTGTTGCTGACATTGCTGTCAACTTCCTACAGGAAGGTGGGTGTGGGGTCATGCCGCGGGTGATTGGGAAGATCTTGTGTAAGAGAAACTTCCCAAAATGAGTAAGCCTGACTGAAAACTGTGACCTTTATAATGCCAGATTTGAGGTAATCATTTTAGAGATTCGAGGAATTCTGAAATGATTCCAGACGTTGGAGTCTGCCTTGGGTCATCAGCAGTGTGATACATATAGGGCTGCTCAGTGATGTGTGACAGTTGGCGTGCTGAAGCGGGACCATCCAGGACACTATGGAAATACTCCCTTTTCAGTTCTTGTCCACATCTCTGGTTTTGGAGTGCTGTTGTAGGAAAAAGCGATGCGAGTCCTGAAGGGAGCTTGTAGGAGAGCTACTTCCTGGACTAGGAAAACAGAGGAAGGCGGAGAAAACTTTCTAAGTGGTGAACGGGGTGAGGCAGGAAGGTTCCGTTTGGTGGTCAGCTCCGCACCCCCACTGCTCGCCTAGGCCTGCGTCCTGCAGCGGCAGAGGAAGGGCTCCATGAGCAGCGATGCCAGCGCCTCCACCGACTCCAACACCTACTACGAGGACGACTTCAGCAGCACGGAGGAGGACAGCAGCCAAGGTAGAGCCCTCCCTGTGCTGTCCCCCAGCGGATGGGCTGCAGGGTGCAGCGGGAAGTGTTCCCAGCGGCCCCCCGGCTCCCTGTCTGTCCTTTCCTTTCGGCCGCCTAGCCCGGATCTTGATTTTCTGTGTGCTCAGAGGTGGCCTGTTATTTAAGAGTAAGCTGCGCTGTGGAAGACTGAATGAAAGAGACTGCTATCAGCAGAGCCAAGGTTGCTTTTCGTCCTTGTCCTCCAAAATCAAATACGTCTCAGTGCATAGTTCTTTTTCTAAAGATTTTATTTATTTACTTTTAAAGAGAGGGAGAAAGAAAGGGAGAGAAACATCAATGTGTGGTTGCCTCTCGAGCGCCCCCTATTTGGGACCTGGCCCGCAACCCAGGCATTTGTAATCAGGTTTTTGGGAGCAATGTACAGTATTGTAAAAGGTACGATTCTTATTTTAGGGTTTACAGTTGATAGGCAAGTAGAAAATTTGCTCTTGAAAATATTTGGTTTGTTGCCATTAAAGTGGTGAGATTGTTTCTCTTCCTTTGTTGGACCCCTTTAAAAGTCAGTTTATAACAAAGAAAAAAATATCAGTTTTGTTGAGGTCTAATTTATATAAAATAAAATGCTCCCATTTTACGTATACATTTATATGTTTTAAAAAATGTTTTAAATTTTTCAGTTACAGTTGCCATACAATATTATATTAATTTCGGGTGTAACACATAGATGAGCTCTGACAGATTTATGCAGTTGTGTAACTGCCACCACAATCAAGATATCCTTGTGTTCCTTCGACTTTTTAAAAGTGGATGTACTAACATTTTTAAAAAATGTGTTATGTCTGTTCCTTTTCTCTGTCTCTGTCCAGACGATGACAGTGAGCCTATTTTGGGGCAGTGGTTTGAAGAGACCATCTCCCCCAGCAAAGAGAAAGTGGCTCCCCCGCCTCCTCCCCCGCCCCCTCCCCTGGAGAGCTCCCCGAGAGTTAAGAGCCCCAGCAAGCAGGCCCCTGGAGAGAAGGGCAACATTTTGGCCAGCCGCAAAGATCCTGAGTTGGTAAGAGTGGCTTTCTGAGGCTTAGGGGCAGGAGAAATGGGGAGAAAGGGTGTGAAAAGCAGATCGTTTGAACGAAACATTTTCTAGGATGGATAACTGTCACATTTAAAGATACTTTTACTTAGAACTTTAATGTGTTCGTTATGTTTGATTAAGTAACATGTACTCTTGGTGTTTCTCTGATTGAGGGTTAGTATGACATAGTCTTTGGAGTTGGAGGTGAGTTTCAATCCTGCTTTTCTCACATTCTGGCTTTGTGACGCTGGGCAAGAATCTGAGCTGCTCTCAGCCTCAGTTATGTCCTTTATTGTATGAGGATTGTACCTGCCTCTAGGTGTCGTGAGGAGTTACAGAGCCCTTCGCGTGGGTTTGGTACGTGGTAAGTTCGTGCTGACGGTTTTCCAGCCGGTGTTTATCGATGCCATGCTCTGTGGAAGCCCCTGTTCTGAAGCTGTGCCAGCAAACATGTCAGAGACACTCCTTGCTTTCATGCAGCTTAACCTCGTCAGGGGTCTGGACATTGAACATCGGCACAGTAATTCAGTTTAACTTTAATAAAGACGTAAAGAGCTGGGAATTCTGTAATGATAATACGGGCTTCAGAATTGAATGCATCAATAACGTCCAAGAACTGGACAGATACAGACCTCAGAGGAGAAAGAAATGAGTCAGTCTATGTGGAAGTCCCCGTCGTCGCGCAGTATTTTGCGAAGACTTGTACTGAATCGGCATACCGTTTTGTGCAAGTGGTGGACTTACAAGGGAAGGGCTATCATAATCAAACTCCGTCCTGCTGTAGGTGACTTAAAACCTGATATTTAAATTCATTGTATTTATTGCATGAGGCCCATGGGCATATCTCACTTCCTGTCTGTGTGCAGGATTTGCGGGGGCTCTGGACTTCTGGACCTGGTATCAGCTTTTTTTGTTTGTTTTAGTTCTTAGGTCTGGCTTCCAACATCTTGAACTTCATCACCTCTTCCATGCTGAACTCTCGGAACAACTTTATCCGAAACTACCTGAGCGTATCTCTCTCAGAGCACCATATGGCTACCCTGGCCAGCATCATTAAGGAGGTGGACAAAGATGGACTCAAGGGTCAGTGGACAGGATGTTTCTTCTCGTGGAGTCTGGCTGTAGGCAGGGTGGCGCGATACACTCAGTAGCTGCTTGAGTGATTGGTGTTCCTGTGTGTCTCCCAGGCTCGTCAGATGAAGAGTTCGCGGCCGCGCTCTATCACTTCAACCACTCTCTGGTCACGTCTGACCTTCAGTCACCTAACCTGCAGGTTTGTGCGCGCGACGTCCGGCGAGGCCCGGAGCTCTCCGTCACTCTCGGCAGGCTGCAGTTGTCGTTGCTAAGCAACGCCGTTTGTCATGGGATCCCCACAGTGGAGAGTGCTGAGAGAATATTCTAGTATGGCCTCTGCCTTAACTAGGATCATTTAAGGAAAAGAAAATGTCATTCAGTGAATTTAAGAAAAGGAAAAACTACAAAATCAAACAACTCTCGATGACTATGCTAGTAGAAAAACGGACAAAAACAAGCGGGCAATTTTTTAAAAAGATACATATATTTAATTATATCCACGATGTGTATATGTGGGTATATATATATAAATGCCCAACAAACATAGGAAATGTTTGTCATTAGTAATCTAAGAAATACAAATTAAAAGGCATGTTTTAAAGGGATCGAATTATAGGAGACATGCTGTCATACACATTCCTGCTTGCAAACCCACCACAGAAAGGAAGTCTGGGGTCTGTCTGTGGACTTGTAAATCTTACAATTTTTCTCTCCCCACTGAGGTAGCTGGTGTCTTGAATTCTAAATCTGAAATTTCTCATTTCATTAGTTTTATATGTATTTATTTTTGTGTTTATAGTTCTTAAATTTTAAAAATTATTTTGTTGTTTCTAGTTTTTCTAGCAAGTGACATCATGCTCTACGCACCCCTCTCAGGCCTTTTCCACTTAATATTGCCGAGACTCTGTTGCTAAGGTCCCTCCGTATTTTTGCGTGTTTTGTAGTTCTTGTTTGAACTGCTACGTGATACCCCGCCGTCTTCGTGACTGTCCCAGTTTCCTCATTCCCCTCCGCTCCACCCGCGGGCCTTGGGGTCGTGTCGGGTCCAGTCGCAATCCCAGGTGTTGCCTCCATCTTTCTTGCGGATCTCCCCTGTTCTCTTGGGACTTCGACTAGGAGTAGAGTTGACAGGTTGTGGAGTATGTGACCTCAGGCAGATAATGCCAAATGGCTCTTCTGAGCAGCTGCGGCAAGTCTTACCCCCACCAGCAATGTGTCAGAGCCCGCGGATTCACTTCGCTCCCAGCGTTTGCCAGTGCCAGGTTTTCGTAGCAACTTTCTTATGTTCAGAGTCGGCGCTTCTCCATCTTTAACATAACATCCCTGGGGGGTTTGTTACAAATGCTGATTCTGAGTTACTGTGACACTCCCCTCCCCCAGCAGAATTTGGTAATCTCCAGTAATTTGCTTTACTGTTTTGAACATTTTTTTGTTACTCTTAAGATTCTTTCGGTGGATTCTCAGAATCAAGACACAGTTGAAAGGCTTGCACTTGCCCTCAAAGGGACAAAATCCAGGACACTATTTCAGGAGGTTAGAACTGATTCTCATAACCCCAACCTATTCCAGAAATTCTTAAAATTTTTCTTCTGTTGAAAAAATAAAAGCTATTTACACTTACCTACTGCTGCATGAGGGCATCTGCAGGGGGCAAGAAGGGGACCATGGGTCGAGTAGAGAAGCTGTTGACGTGTGCGCGGTGAAGAGGAGGAAATGCTTCCGTTAGCACACGGCCGGCTGTCCTGCCAGTTACCTGTCCCTTGCCCAGATCCGAGTTTGTTTAGGGACGTTTCAAAGTTCATAGACTAGATCTTTTCCTGCTTAAACTCGTTCAAATAATGGGGAAGAAATATTTCTTTCTGGAGAATAGTTAAGATTCCTCGAGTAGTGTTGTCTTCCTAGCGTTGTAAAGATAATTACAGACCTTGTGTGGACGTGCAGCCTGGTTGCCCGTAGCCCCTGACTTCATGCAGAGGGAATCCTCACACCTCCCTTTGTGTTCCATCTCCAGACGTGGGACTTTGGAACTCTTCCCCCGGATTTCACGGCTGCGATGGGGGCAGGTGCAGCGCCGCCCGTGTAACCTCGCGTCTGCTGCTGTGTGCTCTGCCGTGGATATTGTTTCTTTGGGGGACGCGCAAAGCGGCGTTACCCAGGTGCCTGGCTGAGGTTGCAAGACGCACACAGTGTGCCCTCAGGGAGGTTAGTGACATGTGCCTCAGTCTGTGCAAGCAGACAGGTCAGCTGTGCCTTAAAAGTTGTCTTCAGCTGTCTGGGAAATAAAGAACCGTGGTTCTGAGTAAGATCTGTAGGCCTGTTCCCTACTTAGAGAAGAAAGTGAATTCTGCTTCTTGACGACTGTGAACGTATTGGGAAGAGGACATTTTGCCGAGAGGCTGTGGGAGAAGATGTGCTTGGTTGGCGTGGCGCCTCTGGTTTCTCACATGTGTCTGGTAAAGCAGTGTGCTTAGGGGATTGTGTCTCTTGAAGCCCAGTGAGAAAGCAGGCTTCGTCTGGTCTCCCACTGGTGTTCTGCTCCGTTGGTCTTTGGTGATCGATTAGCTCAATCTCTAGCCCTGCTTTTCCGAGAGAAGGTTGGGGATGGGGCTGAAAGTTCCAGTCCTCTCATCACATGGTCCTTCTGGCAGCCAACCCCCATCCTGAAGCTGTCTGGGACCCGCCTATCTAGGGCCTCACCTCATTAGCATAAACTCAGGTATTGCTGAAAGGAGCTTATTATGATTAACAAAAGAAGCTTCTTTCACCCCTGTCACTAAGGAAATTACCAGAGTTTTAGGCTCTCTGTGCTAGGAATGGGACTGAGACCAAATACATCTTTTATATGTCCCCACATCGCAGGGGGGCTGTTTAAAGATGAAGTGCTGGGTGGAGGTGGGTGGTGGTGACCAGAGCTGCACAGTGCGCATGGACTCAGTGCCTCAGAACTGCACACTTAAAAACGGTTAAAATGGCAATTTTTAAACATTTTATTTATTTATTTTAGAGAGGGGGAAGGGAGGAAGGAAGAGAGGGAGAGAAACATCAATGTGTGGTTGCCTCTCGTGCATCCCTTACTGGGGGACCTGGCCCGCAACCCAGGAATGTGCTCTGATGGGGAGTCAAACCAGCGACCCTTTGCTTCGCAGTCCAGCGCTCAGTCCGCTGAGCCACACCAGCCAGGGAGTAAATATTTTCTAAAAAAATATTTTATTTATTTTTAGAGAAAGGGGAAGGGAGGGAGAAAGAGAGGGAGACAAATATCAGTGTGTGGTTGACTCTTGCACACCCCGGACCAGGGACCTGTCCACAACCCAGGCATGTGCCCTGACTAGGAATTGAACCAGTGACCCTTTGCTTCACAGGCTGGCACTCAATCCACTGAGCCACACCAGCCAGGGCTAAAATGGTAAATTTTATGTTATTTTTATCACAAAAGAATTACCTTGCATTTTTAGTACTAGTTTGTTTCCAGGACTACTAATTGTTAGCCTCTATATTTATTATTTTGTTAGTATGTTTTTTATTGTATTTACTGTTACTGATAGAATTCTGATAATTTAATAATATTTAGCGGTGATCTAGGGTCATTCATTCGATAAGTATTCATTGAGCATTTTCTGTGTGTGGACACTGAAGGAATAGCTGACTTGAACTACTGTGGGGTCAGGAGAGAAACGGGGGGGAGGTTTGGTGTGGGTAGTGGACCTGTTGAGAGATCGTGGGGGATTATTCGCATGGGATGAAGGACATAGGGAGGAGGAGCTGAAGGTCTTGCCGGGGTTTATGTCTCCGGTGGTGGTCTGTGCTGGGAACGGAGTCAGGAAGGAGAGCTGGCTTGGGGGTAGCAGGAGTGGTGCCCAGTGCTCAGCTAGCACACTCCTGGATTTAAGTCAGCTCAGAGGTTGTGTTTACTCACGGGTTACTCCCTTACTCCACATTTACTCAGAATGGTCCTTCGGGTTTTACATGAGCCACTGTTTGCCATTTTATCTCTGTTTTTAAACAATAACGGGTTGATAACAGCTTACCGCCACGACTTATTTTCAGTCGCTGTGGTAGGTCAGTCTCAAAGCCATTGCATAGACTGGAAAATGGCAGAGCTGAGTGTGAGGCTGTCCTTTAACGAAGGAGTCGACTGCAGGCCATTAGCACAGGAGTTTTCTATGTGACTGTATTGCTTCCTCTGTCGCTATGTTGCCTTTCATTCAAATGAGAAAAGTTTGTATGTTTTTGTATACAAGAATTGTACATTGTGGCCCTGGCTGGTGTGGCTCAGTGGATTGAGCACTGGCCTGTGAACCAGGAGGCTGCCAGTTCGATTCCCAGTCAGGGCACATGCCTGGGTTGCAGGCCAGGTCCCCAGTGTGGGGCACGTGAGAGGCAACCACACATTGATGTTTCTTTTCCTCTCTTTCTCCCTCCTTTCCCCTCTCTCTACAAGTAAATAAATAAAATCTTAAAAAAGAATTGTACATTGTACGTTATGTGTTTTTAGTTTAGTCATCATTGCTGTTTAAAAAGTCATCGTAAATATGATGACATTTTGAAGTACCAGTAGGATGAAAACATCTAGAAAGTAGTTGGAAATGTGAGTCCGAAATTCAGGAGTTAAAAAATCAAGGTCGACAATAGCTTTGGGACTTACTGAGGCCATTGTTGGAGGGATGAGAAACAGATGGCGCGGAAAGGTAGGAAGGGAGGGGAAGGCTGAGGCCGAAACCCCAGGGGTGCCCGCGTGGAAGGAACGGTCCATCCAGGACCTCTCGGTTATGCTGCTTAGAGAGTCGGTTCCTCTTCCTTAGAGATAAGAGCGGTTGAAGTGGCAAGGAAAGACCAGGTTCCTGAGGAATGTTAGCTCATCTCTCACAGCTCCGAGGCCTGAAAACTGACACAGAGCAAAAGCCTCACCTAAAAGTATTGTGTAAAGGATGTTATAAGGAATATTTATGTATGTTAACTATAATCCTTTCACCAAATCTATGATTTTATTTTTTTACCTGTTGCTTCTGGCCCCTACCCATATAGTTAGTATCATTTTATAGTTATAATCAGAACATTGATACATCTTTTCTCATCTGCTTTTTCAGATTTTATATGTATAATGTTTTTACATTTACGTTGGTCTTTATAATGCCACCATTATGGCTGCATGTCACTTGAACATTCAGATTTTTTCTCTAATTTTTTTTATTACAGTAGTGCTACAGTATTTACTTTTGATATAGCCAAGGCATATTTATTTTTTTGAAAGACTTCCTTGAGTCAGGGATGGAAAAGTCATTTACGGCTGTGCTGAGCACAGCGATTAAGAACATAGGTTTCAGGGGTAAACCTGGCTTTATTACCTGGTAATCTTGTGGCTTTAGTCATGTTCTTAAACCACTCGGAGCCATTTCCCTCATCGGTAGAACGCAGCCCCCGCCCACCCCGCATTACGGCTCTGAGCGTTCGTGCCACGGTGTACGCACAGCACTCAGCCTGCGGTGACTGCACACGTGCAAGCCACTTGTGACCTGAGTAATTATTATTCCCAAGGAATGAGGTCCTCCTCTAGGGTATTTTGTAAGAATATCATTTAACTGGCAGGCTTAGAAATTTATCCTGTGTCCTGAGGTCCCCACGATTTGTGTTTTCTGAAGCCAAGTGAGAGAGCAGGCTTTTGTCTGGCTTTCCACTGGCTTCCCGCGCTGCTGGCGTGGGTTGGAGAAGATAAGCTGCAGCCTAGACAGCTGGGCTGACAGCGGAGCCGTCCGAAGGGCAGGCCGCAGCCGGGCCCGGCAGCTCACAGGCCAGATTCCTCTGCGGGCACTGCTGCTGTACGTGGTCAGACAGACAAGTCGTTGGATCTGCCTCTGCTGAGTGGCGTTTGTAGCGTGGAACTGATTACGAAGGAGACGATGCTAGCTGTCACAGTTCAGGTGTTTGGGAAAGCCGCCTTTTCCCGTTCTGCCCGTTGAGAACACTGCCCCGTCTCTGCTGTCTCAGTGCATTTCTTCTGTTTCAGGACTCCGCTTCTGACAATGGTTGGGGACCCGTGTCTCGTTATTCACGAAATAAACCTAATCTCCTTTATTTAAATACCCCTGCCAGCATTAAAAAGTAACAGTAGAGAGCATTATTAAGCTTTCGGCCTCGTTTGCGGTCTTTTTCCTAATGGTCTCTTGCGTGTCTTTCATGTCAGAACACACTGCTGCAGCAGCTGGGAGTCGCTCCCTTTTCCGAGGGCCCATGGCCCTTGTACGTCCACCCTCAAAGCCTCTCTGTGCTTTCACGCCTCCTGCTCATCTGGCAACATAAAGCTTGTGCTCAAGGTGACCCTGATGTCCCCGAATGTCTTAAAGTTTGGGACAGGTAAGAAACTGCCAAGAGAAGCCTTGTGGAGAAGGTTCCTTACTTGGTTCTATGTTTGACTTCTTTGTAGTTAATCCGTGGCTCCGAGGTGGTGCTCTGACGATTGTATTTAAAGTGATGAGGGTGGAGGAGTGAGTTTCTGGTGGCCGTGGGGGGAGATGTGCTGTTTGAAAGACAGAAGCACATGTTGTGGAAGCATCAGCACAGGAGGGATTTGGTTGCAGTTATGAGATAGAACCTGGATCGTGAACGTAACCGCTATTACCTGACCCGGTTTTTTGAAAGGGAGGGAACAGGGAAGCCAACTCTGTCTTTGGTTATGTTGCTTTCAACATGAAACCACTTAGAGTGATTTGCAGTCTTTTTTGGACAAATTTTAAAGATTTTTTTTTTACTTGGGGGAAGCTCAGGTTAATCATCTAAATCCTCTTTAGATGAAGACCTGTATTTGTCATTTTTGTTTACATGGTTCGGAGTCTTCAAAGCAATTCGATTTTCTCTTCTCCATTCTATGATCAAGTAACTCTAATGCTGGATTTGAGAAATTATAAATCTTCTCGTATGTAAAAGACCCTTCATTTTTCCTGGTGGAATCTTACAAAAAGGCCAGGAGGTAGAGAAGTGGGGGATGTGGTGAGGGAAACCCTTATTAAAGCACAAATCTCTTTTCTAATAGCCAAAGGCAGTGAAAACAGTTGGCCACGTTTATTTTTTTTATTTTTATTTATTTATTTTGCATAAAGCTCTTCCAAGTTCTCTGAATAGCAGGGAATTGAGTTATAATGTATTTGATGTATTATAATATTATAATGTATTAATGTAACCCATACTGTAAACTCTCAAAACAAAAATCAAACTCTAGAATCAAAGTACAGGGAAAAGTTAGATTTGTTTCTGCCTGACCAGGTTCGTTAAGTTAAAAAAAGGCACCACCTTTTGGGAGCTTGCAGTTCTGTCCATCCTCGGACGTGGCCGGGTGGGTGTTAACACTCGTGTGTCTGCCCTGGCAGTGCGGAGGGCGTGGGGTGTGGGGGACTTGGTTTTCCTCTTTTGTTTACACGTAACTCTTTGCCTTCCTCGATTTGCCATCTTAATTCCTGGGTTCAGCAGTTGACACTGTAACACTCGGGGGACGTTCGGGCTTTTCTTCAGCAGACACACTCTCCGTTTCTCCGAGGTAGGTTCTTGTCCACAATGAAGCAGAACGCCCTGCAAGGCGTGGTGCCCAGCGAGACAGAAGACTTGAACGTGGAGCACCTGCAGCTGCTGCTCCTCATCTTCCACAACTTCACGGAGCAAGGCCGGCAGGCCATTCTGACGCTCGTGGTGCAGATCATCCAGGAGCTGAGCGCCAACATGGACGCCCAGGCGCCCTCCGTGCCTCTCATCCTGGCTCGCCTTCTTTTGATCTTGGATTACCTGCTACACCAGTACTCCAAGGCCCCCATGTATCTGTTCGAGCAGGTATGGGCGGGCGTACTCTTTCCACTTTACTGGCTCTTATGGAGGGTGTTTTTGTGCTAGGTTTTTGAGCAGCCTTGGGAACGCCACTCGGCCTTGTGTCTGTGCACTCACGCTTCGTTTAGCCAGAAGCGATGAACGCAGATTACTTGATTTGATGGGTTCGTTAAAACACGGGTGTCGTTCTTTGGTGTGACCTTGTGTTGTCTAGCCCAGTGCCCGAGCCTCGGCCCTCAGTGAGCCTCAGCCCTCAGTGAGCCTCTGTTAGTGGCTGAGTGATGGTGAGCAGGGGAGCTGATGGATTAGTGCATTGCTTTGTAGAGATCCAAGATGAGGGTGGAAGGGCCAGTGAAGGATGATTCTACGCAGCATTTCTTAAAACGTTCCATTGAATACTGTTTCCTTTATACTCCAGCAAAAAAGATACGTTCCAGAAGTCACAGGAAAACCTAACATTTTATTTTGGTTTGGGAGTCCCCTGAACTTCGGCGTTGTGGTCCGCACTGCACCTGGAGCAGCGTGGTGACTGTGCGGCTTTCTTACTCTGAGTGTCTCTTTTCGAAGGTGCAGCACAACCTGCTCAGTCCTCCTTTTGGGTGGGCGAGCGGATCCCACGACAGCAGCAGCCGCCGCACGGCCAGCCCCCTGTACCACGGTTTCAAAGAAGTAGAGGAAAACTGGTCCAAGCATTTCTCTTCAGGTCAGGAGGAAGACTGTCGACCAGAAACCGACTCGCGGGCTCTCCCTGGCAGGGCGGAATTTGGAGCTTGGAGACGCCTTGAGCACCGCTGGTCGCTGGTTTCGTGTACTCCCTATGGGTGGCGAATACCTATGGGTGGCGAATACCTATGGGTCCAAACCATTTTCAGAAATACATGCTCACATATCCAACATTTATTTTAAAACAAAAAACATTGAGGTACAAGAATTAGGAATCCTTTGTCTGGCAGGATGTGGTTCTAACTCGCAGGCTGAATTTCCTTTTGGGGGTACTCAGAAAATAATGGGAGGCTTGACTTTCTCTCTCGAGTTTCTAGTTGTCTGTTCTTTGATGCAGTGCCCCTTGTGTCCACATTTAGTATGGGTTTGCTGCTGTCCTGGGGACTGCTGGGTGTTAAGTGCATTTCGTGGAAACTTTCATCCAGCGTTCCTATGAAGTTACCGTCATTGGGATCTCTCACTAGTCCCTTTGACACAGGGGAACAGCATTTAAGTTTAGGGCGGTCAGTCTAATGACAGAATTGTGTTGGTTACCTTGATCCTACAGCATGTCAACTCCTAGAGTAGTGGGTCTCAGCTGGGGGTGATTGTGTCCCCCTCCCCCAGGGGGGACCTCGGGCAGTGTCTGCGGACACATTTAGTTGTCTCAGCTGGGAGGACGCTCCTGGTATTGAGTGGGTAGAAGCCGAGAGGGTGCCATACGTCCTGCAGTCCACAGGACAGCCTCCCACAGCCAAGTTATCGGGCCCCGCGTGTCAGTAGTGCCAAGGCTGGGAAACCCTGTTCCAAAGTGTTTCCTTAGTTTTTAGATTTGACAGTTACTAGGCAGAGTTGAGAATAAAATAATTATTTTAATCGGTGCGTTGTTTTCCAGACACTGTGCCACAGCCCCGATTCTACTGCGTCCTGTCCCCAGAAGCCTCAGAGGACGATTTGAACCGACTGGATTCTGTGGTACCAGGAATTTTAAAACCCCATTTTACACTCGGGTCGGGTGGTTTCCACCCAAGTCAGTCTGTCGGGAAAGGGAATGCCTTTTCGTATTGAGGGAATTTGGTCTGTGTTGAGGTTTGAGCTTATTCTGAAAGGAACCTGTTATTCTGAGGTCTCTTTGCTGGGCTCCACTTTGGCTGTGGGGGTGCCCTTCTGGCGGCTCACACCTCTGACACGTTATTCGCGAAGACTCAGCATTTTCGCATGCCGTGTTTTAATGGACAGAGTTGCCTGTTCCTAAAGCCTGCACTTGGGTGCTGACAGTGGCCCAGAGACTGACCGAGGGCCCTGAGTGGGAGTCTTGCTGCAGCGAGAAATTATTCATCAGAATTTAAATGAACTGGCTTGTCAGTCGTGAGGTTAAGTGACAGGGGATAGAGAGTAGGGGAAACGTATTTCCAAAAATAAGAAAAAGTGATTGTCTTTCTTTCTTGGAACTAGGCGTGTGATGTTCTCTTCTCCAAGCTTGTCAAGTACGACGATCTTTATGCTGCCCTGACGTCCCTGCTCGCAGCTGGGTCCCAGCTGGACACAGTCAGGAGGAAGGAGAACAAGAGCGTCACGGCTCTGGTAAGACCCTGGCGGCCCAGGCTAGTGGCGGAGTGTGGCGTTCGTCGGACAACTGGGTAGCAGTTCAACCAGAACTTGCCTTCTAGGACCTACTCAGTTTACTGCGTATCCGTTTGCAAAACTGACCGATACTTCGGTATTTTTATGTAGTTAAGGTGGTTATGTTCATCTTAGAGACAGTTTTATCTTTTTTGGTTAGCATTGGAAAAAATGTGACTTGGAGAGTTAGTGGCCACCTCAGTACCCCATGTACTGTGAGTGCCGATGGGTGATGCCGTGAGCCTCACACTTGAGCTTTTTCTGTGTTTGCGGGGATGCGTCTCTGACTCTAGAAGCCACAACAGCAGCTCAGGCCACAGAAAGGGCCCGCTGACTGGGGGCCTGCCGAGGAGCACGTCCTGCTTTCTTCTGGTGTTTGTCAATTATCGGGGGAGTCAGCGTTGTCTCCGAAGAGCCTTTTTGGCCTGTGACATGTGCAGCCACGGAGCGAAGTGCACGTGTGCTTTCACACTCAGTTCTGCTCTATCATCAGCCATGTTCTCCAGAAAGACCCGAGAGCCGCCTCGAGGGCCGCAGCTCAGTCGCAAAGCGAGACTGCACACTGTCTCGCTTTGAGGGCTGTGTCTGGAGCCGCCCTCACTGTTAGGGAGGCCTTGGGGCGATGCTGCTGCCCCTGACTGCTCTCTCTGCTGCTTGCAGGAGGCCTGTGCCCTTCAGTATTACTTCCTGATACTGTGGAAGATCCTAGGAGTTCTGCCGCCGTCGAAGACGTACATGAACCAGCTGGCCGTGAACGCGCCCGAGATGAGTGAGTGCGACATCCTGCACACTCTGCGGTGGTCTTCTCGCCTCCGGATCGGCTCCTACGTCAGCTGGATAAAGGTACCACAGTGCGACAGGGCTTGCCGCTCGGGCGCTCACGGCCAGTGTTCTCTGCGCTGCTGGGAATTTTTAAATATAAGGGTAGTGCAAACTTCAGACTTCGCCTGTGTTGGTCTCTTGAACGCTTTTTTCTTGCCGTCCGGCCAGGATCACCTTATCAAACAGGGAATGAAGGCCGAACATGCCGGCTCTCTCCTAGAACTGGCTTCCACCAAGTGCAGCTCGGTGAAGTACGATGTCGAAATTGTAGAGGAATACTTTGCTCGACAGGTGTGTTAGTGCTGGGTCCAGAACACGGAATTGGCCTGGGTCACAGCCTTCTGCCGCGTCTAATTAACACTGCGGTGTTTCTACAGATCTCCTCATTCTGTAGCATCGACTGCACCACCATCTTGCAGCTCCATGAGATCCCCAGTCTCCAGTCCATCTACACCCTCGATGCCGCTATCTCGAAGGTCCAGGTCTCTCTGGATGAGCATTTTTCTAAGATGGCCGCTGAGACGGAGCCTCATAAGTCGTCCGAGATCACCAAGAACCTGCTTCCGGCCACACTGCAACTCATTGACACCTATGCGTCCTTCACGAGGTGTGACGTGAAGCCGCCTGCCCAGAGAGGGGGGAAAGGGTGTGCTTTCTTTAGGAGCCTGTAAATTCCTGACAATGAATTTTGTGGTTCTAAGTACTGTTCGCTCTTCAAATCCCCGCTGACTCAGAATTTGGTTTTATTTACTTATTTATTTATATTAGCTTAGGGTTTTTTCTTTTCTTTTTTCCTTCTGTGTAATTAAGAGGTGTCTGATGAGGGAATTTTCAAATAGTTCATTACGAGTCAAGAGAGAGTTTAATTTTTATAAATCTTTAAATACTTTCTAGCATTTTACTTGTAAGGTACAAAGAAAGAGAATGGAACTTTTCCAAACACTGTCGTTTCTGTTACTCACTAAGATGAAGCTCTTTAACACTCTTTAAATTTTATGGTATTTAGCTAGAGAGAAAAAAATTCCTACTGAGTTAGAGTATATTGAAATCCAGCTCCTCCTATAATAAACATGGCAAATTGTATGCTATATAAGTTGTTTGTTCTTCATGATGTCTGAATATTTTAGAATTCATTTTCCGTGTATAAAAGAGGGAGTTTATTTACAAATCAAAAATTCTGGCTTTTTTCCTGTCGGCCAAACGGACAGAACTGGGCCCGACTTCCCACCTGTCAGTGAGGAGTGACTCCCCCGGTAGCTGTGCGCACGGGGCCCCTTTAAGCTCAGTCGCTCCTCAGCTCCTGTTCTGTGGGGCTTGTATGTGAAAAGGGTCCTGGACCATTGCAACACTTAACTAATGTCTTTTAATGTGAATGCCTTACACTAGAGAGAGGACTGTGGCTTGAGGCAGAGATTTCGAACGAATAAGTATGAATAATAAATATGAGGGCCAGGGGGACTTCTAGGTGCAGGGGGGTAGCAGTAGCAAGGCTGCGGCCCTGCCCTCGGGAGCTCATCGTCTCTGCTCTGTCCCGTGGAGCTGCTGACAGGTGTTCGTGGGCAGGTGGGGGTGGGAGTGCTGGGTAAATAAAAGTGAGCAGTTTTAAAAACAGACATGTGTATAAATAATACTTCTCAGTGCCTTTATGTACATCGCCAGTCTTCCAAGGCTGGGGGAGACGTATCGGTACAGTATTCACTGTTCCCAAACTCATTCACACTGGCATTGTGCTTTGGGAGCATGTTAGAACACGGGATATTCTTTGGGGAACAGTTACCCACTGGAATTCTTATGAGACCAGAAAGGCAGGAACTGTCACCTGTATCTAACAGGTTAGGAAACCGAGGTACAGTTTTTTTCAGTTTGTCCAGAGTTAGTTTCTCCTAGCTATCACGGGAGTCCTTTGGCTCTCACACTTTCTCCTGTGTTTTTTTTCCCAGAGCCTATTTGCTACAGAACTTTAATGAAGAGGGATCCACTGAAAAACCCTCCCAGGAGAAATTGCACGGCTTTGCTGCTGTTCTGGCTATCGGCTCTAGCAGGTGCAAAGCAAACACTCTGGGTAAGTGAATGTGCTTTTGCATTTTGCTGTTACTGCCATTACGACCGGTGCTACCGCTTCTCTCCCTGTTGACCTGTCTGCTGGCATCTACCACTTGCTGGAAACTTTCTGGGCATCAAACATTGACAGGTTTATCTATTTAGATCTTCACAGTAACCTTACAGGGTAAGTATTGGTATTATCCCTTCTTACTCATTAGGAAACTGAGGCCTAGAGAAGTTATTTGCCCCTAATTCGGGTTTTTTTTTAAAAGATTTTACGTATTTATTTTGAGAGAGGGGAAGGGAGGGAGAAAGGGAGAGAACCATCGATCCGTTGCCTCTCACATGCCTCTAGTCAGGGACCTGGCCCGCAACCCCGGCTTGTGGGAATCACGCTGACTGGGAGTCAAATCAACGACCCTTTGGTTTGCAGGCTGGGCGCTCAGTCCACTGAGCCACAGCAGCCGCGGCTCTAGTCCTACGTCTTGCAAGCGGTAGAGCTGGGATCTAAACAAAGATCAGTTGGTTCTAAAACATTAGGCTCTTTTGTTTGAGCACAAATCTTTGTTCTTGTTTTCATTTATAGAGGTTAGGAAGATCGGCAGGCTGACACTTCGTGCTTGGGGAAACCTTCCCTCCGTTAGGAATGATCTGGTAGAAATTTAGGATGGAGAACTAGAATAACTGGAGTTAAGGGCAATAGTTACCCTTTAAGATTTCTAGCCATTTGTATTTTCCTGAATTTCAAGCTCTAAATAATCTTTTGATACTCAAATATTTTCACTTTTAGAAATTAAATTTCACTGCTTCCTTGAATGCTCTTCTTAATGATTCCTGCCCTTAAGATTTATCTTAAGAAGAAAAAGGATCAAAGCAGTACTTACTCGTGGAAGGTGTAACGGATGTTTAATAGTGATTTTAGCCTGACTTGTACCGACTCGCCCTCACTTTGCATCTTGTTTTCAGTTGTCTGCTTTACTTGCCAGGTTAGAAAGCGAATATGGTGGGAAATGAATGCCTTCCAATTAGATTGCTGGCTGTTAAGCAGTTAGCTAACTCTTGGACATAGTACTGCTATTGAAATACCCATTTATGCCATCTTAGTAATTATTTTGACAGCCTGGGCTGCGGCGCTTCTTTAACTGCCTTTGAGCTTGACTTTTAAAAGGCTGTGACCTGTTCTTTCTGTCTGGTGACGATCCCCGGTCGTTCTGTTGCTGCCAGGTCCGACACTGGTTCCGAACTTACCGTCGTCGGTGCAGGGTGTGTGCGAGTCCTGGAACAACGTCAACACCAATGAGTTCCCCAACATCGGGTCCTGGGTGAGTGTCTGTCTTCCCGGAGTCGGGCTGCGGAGCGCAGCCCTCCTGTGTTCTGCTGTTATTCCTGGGGCTGAAAGTAGCTCCCAAGAGATACTTGCATGCTGCGCTGTTATTTGCTGCGGCTGAGTCAGGAATCAAAGCGCCGAATTACCCTGCTGGTACCCATACGATCTTTCTGCAAAGAAGTCTGTGTTACTGTGTCACAGGAAAGCCACTCAGCCTCAGTTTCTTCATCTGTTAACTACTGGGACATGCAGATTAGGTCTGTTCAGTGTGAAGTGCCTGGCACGTTATCTGGCACGTGAATTCTCAGTAAATGCTCACGCTGTTTCCTTTCCTTTCTGGGTTATGTCAAGAACATGCTCGTCCCGTAATTTTATGGAGTAGCTTTTAGGTTTTCTAGGCTTTTAGAAGACTTAATCTTCAGTCAGTTTATTTGAACTTTGTATGTGCTCTATTCTAATTACCTCTATTAACAGATTATTCTGTTATTACAGTTCTTTGGAAAAGCCAACTATTATAATCTTGTTATACCTTCTTTGTATTTGTGACCTCAGTTTACATCACCTGTAGCTCTAGTATAAGGATAATTCAGATATTTGTAATGGAGACCCAGCTGCATTGCAAAATCCAGATCCTTCTCAATCAATAGAGACAATAGTTTCCACGTTGATTGTACAGTTGACCCTTGAATAACACGGGTTTGAGATGTGTGGGTCCACTTACAGGTGGACTTTGCACTTGGCCCATGTGGTTCAGTCCAGCGGTGTTCAAATGTCAGTTCTGGGGTTGGGGGCGTGTATTTGTGGAGCGCTGACTGTAGTTACAGACAGATTTTGACTGCACGGGAGGTCAGTGCAAGTTGATCAAGGGTCAACTACAGTATATTCTAATTTTTTTAAAGATTTTATTTATTTATTTTTAGAGATAGGGAAAGAGAAGGAGCGAGAGAGGGAGAGAAACACCAATGTGTGGTTGCCTCTCACACGCCCCGCCCCCCCCCCCCCCCCGCCCCCGGGGACTGTGCCTGCAACCCAGGCATGTTCCCTGACTGGGAATTGAACCAGTGACCCTTTGGTTCCCAGGTCCACGGTCAGTCCACTGAGCTACACCAGCGAGGGCTATATTCTAATTCTTTAGGAAGTGATATTGGTTACCTTAACTTTTTACTAACTCCATTTTAACTTTTTAAAATTTTAAGTTCACCTTGTACCACCTGAAATGCGTTGGCTGCTTCCTGCACAGGTCCCTCCCCTCGCCCCCACTCCTTCCCAGGGTGAATAGCGGCGTGTACCGAGGGGAGCCGTTGTCTTTAACCCTCAGCAGGGCCTTCGTTTCTCTGTGCTCGGCGTCTTTTCTTCCCACCTGAGAATTTTACCCTGGGTGGGTAGATGGCCTTTCCATTCATGTCTCTTTTACCTCCATTCAGCGAAACGCCTTTGCCAATGACACCATCCCTTCAGAGAGTTACATCAGTGCTGTCCAGGCCGCTCACCTGGGGACTCTGTGTGGCCAGAGTCTGCCCCTGGCTGCTTCCCTGAAGCACACCCTCCTCTCGCTGGTCAGACTGACTGGAGACCTCATAGTGTGAGTGCCGACTGCGTGGCCCGAGGGCTTCCTACACCTGCGTTCTGTCCATGCTAAAGGAGTCGTGGGGTTTTTCCTTAAATAAGCGCGTAACAACGCTTTCGTGCACGCTGCTGTAGCGGAGCGCCTATTGCTGTAGACTAGAGTGTGAGCATTTGCCTGGGAGGACGTTTAACTTCGTTCTGAGGCCCAGCAGCGCACCTCCTCCCCTTTCTGTGTGGTGTTTTTCATAAAGGCATGCTGGTCTCAGGTCATGCTGTGGTTTGGAGGTGCTCGGGGTTAAATATTAAAGTGACAGTGATGTATTTGAAGTCATGTTTCCCCAGAATCACGGTGGGAGTTATACCTTGCCGCTTGGGGATTAGGGCAGGCCATGGAGGGACTTTTTTGTCTTCCTGTGCATAGGTCACGGGCAAAGTCCTGTATCACATTGCCTTAAAGGTGATCCAGGTTCCCGGGAGTTCTAGAAAAGTTGTCTGGGACAATTACTAGTTTAGGTTTTAGTGAACTTTCTTTTCTGAATATTATAAAATATATCTTATTGTTTTAATAAATGAATTTTTCTTATGGAAATGAGTTGTACTTCTGATATAGCAATGAAAAAAAGAACATGAAATTGTGTGATTGCACCTATGTATAAAGCAACTACCAAGGGAAAAAGGCCGGAGTAAAAGTCCTTCCCTCAATAGTGATTGAATCGCCCTATTTTCTTCCCGCCCCGCTCCCCCTGCCCGCTGCGCAGCCTTTTGGAGGAGCGCATTCACTGACTTGGTTCCGTTTTCTGTGTTGAAGCTGGTCCGATGAGATGAACCCACCGCAGGTGATTCGGACCCTGCTCCCCCTTCTGCTGGAGTCGAGCACCGAGAGCGTGGCCGAGATCAGCAGCAACTCCCTGGAGCGCATCCTGGGCCCGGCGGAGTCGGATGAGTTCCTGGCTCGTGTGTACGAGAAGCTGATCACCGGCTGTTACAACATCCTGGCCAACCACGCGGATCCCAACAGGTGAGCCGGCCTGAGAGAGCGGGTGCCCGGGAGCTGCTACTGCGGTCTCGAGACGTCCCGACATGACTTCTTCACGTCGCCCATCACTAGCTTCTGGTTGCGCCTGTGTGCGTTTTGTGTTCTTGTGGGCGTACGGGAAAGGTTCTTTGGAATCCTCTTTTATGGTTAATTCTTAGGAATAAAAATTAAGGGGGAAGGCTTACATATTCAGGCTTGTAAACTTGAAATATTTCAACAGATGCTTCTCACGCACTCTGCTAGATGTGATGATATGTACAAAGCGACTGATGACATTCTTATATTTTTGTGATCGTGCTACTGAGCGGGTGGTCAGTGGGACTTGGTGGTCTCAGCGCCGTTTGGCCTTGAGAGCTAGCTTAGGCCATGCTGGTGCGGGCGAGCCCTGAGGAGTAGTTGATTGGGTTGTAGTTTTACCCCACTGAGCGCTGTATACACAAGGCGTGTACGTATTGGGATTTCTTTATGTTGGTGAGGAGACCAGGTTTTTTTTTTTTTTTTTAATTATGGGCTTTTCTTTCCTTCCCTTCCTTCTCTCCCTCCCATAACAGCGATGACCCTTTGGGCTCTTGGCCATTGACTGCACCGGTTATATCAGATTTTAGGGCTCGTTTTTGTTTCATTACAGTTGAATTTATCAAACATTTATTAAGCACTTGTGTGCCAGGCTTTATGCTAACTTTTGACTAGACAAAATTCCATATTACCTTCAAGGTTCAGGCATAAACCAACTTTAGGTTTTTAAAACTCATTGTCAGGAGGACAGTGAAACAGGCCTTCTTTTGGGTAGTCAATTGTTCTTTCTGACCCTCAGCGGACTGGATGAATCCATCTTGGAGGAATGTCTCCAGTACCTGGAGAAGCAACTGGAAAGCAGCCAGGCTCGTAAAGCCATGGAGGAGTTTTTCTCTGACAGGTGAGCCTCGTTTGAGTGCCTTCTGAACGCAGGGCACCATCTGTGCCGGCTCAGGTGTTCTTTCCCCAGGAACGCCGAAGGCGGCCTGAGTGTGCGGCGCCGGTTCGGGAGGGCGCGGGTGGGCGGAGGGCTCCCCGAGGGCACTGATGAGGAGCTGATGTCGAGAACACCTGTGGTGTTGACTCACCCACGACCAGCCCCCTCGGAGGACAGGAGATTGTGGAGAAACGGAAATAGTGGCTTAATGCGGCTCTCCCCTCTTTTCCCCTTTTCTGCCTCCCAGTGGAGAACTCGTGCAGATCATGATGGCGATGGCCAATGAGAACCTCTCTGCTAAGTTCTGTAACCGGGTTTTGAAATTCTTCACCAAACTCTTCCAGCTGAGTGAGTGACAGCTTTTAGTAATCTCCTTACGGGAACTTTGATGTCCGGCTAATACTGTGCCTATCTGCGGCCTGAGTGTGGCTACTGCATGAAAATGCTAACAAGTGAAGAGAATCCCTCCGAGAAAGTGTGGAAGGAAGTTGAAAACTTGCCTGAAGCCTTTCCCCTTTCCTGGCTCACGATTTGCACCCTCCTTCCTTTCCTCCTGCCTTCTTTCACTGACCTTGGCCTCTCGGTCTGTCCCCAGCCGAGAAGAGCCCTAACCCGAGCCTCCTGCATCTCTGTGGCTCTCTGGCACAGCTGGCCTGCGTGGAGCCCGTGCGTCTCCAAGCCTGGCTCACCCGCATGACCACGGCGCCCCCCAAAGATTCTGATCAGCTGGATATCATTCAGGAGAACCGGCAGCTGCTGCAGCTGCTGACCACTTACATCGTTCGGGAGAACAGGTAGGACGACTGCGCTTCTGTCACGTGGCCCTGATGACCCCAGAAATATGTTGAGAACTTTGAACCTCTTTCTCCTTCAGGCTTCAGCCCTTGGTGTTTTCAGGGACTTCATAGCTCTTGCACTAGAGTCAAGGAGTCTGGCGGAGGTCTTTGATCTTTCCTGTGGAAAGACTTTGGGTGACTTGACCTGTCCATTGTAACTTAGCTGCGAGTTTCGTGCTCTAGTAGCCCAAGTCCAAAGTATATATAGTCATGTATTCAGTGTTTTATTTGAAACTTTCTTTAATTACTCCTACAAATTTAGAAGTACATGGAGTCAGAGTCCTGTTGATTACTCACCAGTTTGCTTTTTCTTTTCTACCAGCCAAGTCGGGGAAGGTGTGTGTGCTGTGCTTCTGGGTACCCTAATCCCCATGGCAACAGAGATGCTGGCCAATGGTGATGGAACTGGTTTCCCTGAACTCATGGTTGTGATGGCCACCCTGGCCAGTGCAGGTCAAGGTGCTGGCCATCTTCAGCTTCACAATGCTGCTGTGGACTGGCTAAGCAGATGGTAAGATGATGAAGCTGGAAGAACCCATCTGTAGGTTGCAGCATTGCTCTTAGAGAACAGGGGATGAGTAATTGCAGGCTGTTTCCTTCGTTGCTCAGAGCGAGTGTAAAAGAAATTCGAATCCCTCCTTTTTTATCAGGGATTGAGGAGCAGCCAATAACTCTGATCACTTTGCACTTAATCTTCCTTGTTTTCATAGTAGAGTTTCCTGTTCATTATTCCTAGGAGCAGTCTTGGGGAAACCATACTGAGTGTCATTGATAAGGCCATAGCACCCCAATCCTCTGATTACCTACACAGTGTTCTGAGAATGCCTTTGCTTCATAGTGTCCACAGATTGATGCAAGATCCATGAAGATGCTTTCTTTCTTTGATTCATCTGATTTCATGTCCCTCTCCCCTCTTTCTTTGGGATAGCAAGAAATACCTGTCACAGAAGAATGTGGTTGAAAAACTGAATGCCAACGTAATGCATGGAAAGGTAAGAAAAAGGAGAGGCAACCACAGTCAGGAAGTAATGATTCCATGTTTGCAGTCAGGTGAAGTCTCTCCTTTCTACTGGCCTCTGTCCCCGGCCAGTCTACAGAGGATAAGGCTGTAATCTCAGAGACCTAGAGATGTGTACTTGCTAAAACTGTGCCCTTTGGTGCCTTCTGGGTGGCAAGAGGTGGGTGGAAGGAAGTATTCCGGTAAACATCCACCAGAATCCTTCTTAGAACACAGTGAACTCCGGCTGCGTTGAGATGCTGATGTGCTCTGGAAAACTGTCCCCCGCCCCTGCATTGGATCTGTGCGCCCGGAGTAGGTGTTGCGTGGGGTTGCGGCCTGCCTCCCCAGCTGCAGTCTAGGTTCTAGAATTGTTGCCTCCGCCTGAGGGTTCAGGTCGCTGTGCTGAGAAGGAGGGTTCGAACTGACAGGAACCCTGCATCCCAGCACCCCCCACCCTCCCGTCCCCTTTCATGAACATGGCCTAAGTGGCCAGGGACAGATAACTGGCCTTTGACACCCACCACAACGCCATTCGTTTCTCCCCTTTTTCGTGCTAATCTTTATCCTTTCAGCTCTGAACTGTTGTAGTGCAGAGTGAGGAACTGAGAAATCTGAGGCTTTGATGCCAGACTGTTGGGTTTTTTAGGCAAGCATGAACTACCTGCAGTGGGTTATGGGAAATTCTTTCACTTGGTCTCTGATGCTGTTTCTCTTCTGCGTCACTGGTTGAAAACCCAGTAATTTAAATGTCTTTCACTAATGGTTAAAAAATGCCAATGGTAGAAAAAAATGCTGATGAGAGCCTATTCATACTTTTAATCCAGTCTTTTTCTGAATGATTTTTCTCCCCTTTTCTAATTTCAGTTTTACTTTGTTTTGTAAGATTCTATAAAGACTCATGTTTGTGCTTAAGAATAAATGCATATGTAGTAATTCAGTACAATGCATTGACAAGCTACACGTGGTCATAGTGCTAAGAGCTGGGGAAATGGGTAATCAAAACCCTTTTTGTCTTTTTTCTTTCTGCTCTTATACCATTCCTCTGAAATTGAACTTCATGGGGGGAAACTTGAGAAAACACAGTTTACGTGATGAACTGCGGAGAACCAAGGTTTTCACGGTACGGTGATGTTCTCTTGTAGCACGTGGTGGTGCTGGAGTGCACGTGCCACATTATGTCCTACTTGGCTGATGTCACCAATGCGCTGAGCCAGAGCAATGGTCAAGGCCCAAGTCACCTCTCAGTGGATGGGGAGGAGCGGGCCATCGAGGTGGACTCAGACTGGGTGGAGGAGTTGGCAGTGGAAGAGGAAGACTCCCAGGCGGAGGATTCAGTGAGTACCTCGTAACCCAAGGGGACCACAGGGTGACCCCTGACCGGCACTTGCAGAGCCCATGTCGACAAGCTCCTGGGTGCCCCCGCCAGGCCTTGTGAGCTTCAAAACTCACAGTCCTTATTGCCGTCTCCCACATTAATGCGACTGATGCCGGTGTTTCTCCGGGCCTGCAGAGCAAGCTGTGGGGACCCAACCCCTGGGGGAAAGGCCTGTGGAATGGGCATGTGCCTTCTTCCGTCCAGACGCGGTTATCCAGCAGTTCCTTAGTTCGTGCATCCACAGTGGAGTTTAGGGATGAGTCCTCATGGGAATGGTGTGAGCTCCTTTGTAGAGAAAGCATAAGATTTTTTCTTTCTTACCCACAAGACTCTAAGGTCTCACCTGAAATAGTAGCACATTGATAGCCTGCAAGCCATGTCCAGGTTTCTACATGTCATTTATGAGTCAACCATTTTATTTACGTAGGTTGTGTTTCTGTGGGTGTCTGGAGGGATGTAATTCCAATTAAAAAGACTTATTATCTTTGAAGGATGAAGATTCTCTTTGCAACAAACTTTGCACTTTCACCATCACTCAGAAAGAATTCATGAACCAGCATTGGTAAGAACAGCTCTCCCTTTTAGGGGAGCGTTGGCCAGGCTTTGAGTGTTGGGCCTTCTGAGCTCATTGCTGGCCCTCGTTCCTCGTAGGTACCACTGCCACACCTGCAAGATGGTTGACGGGGTGGGCGTGTGCACAGTGTGTGCCAAGGTGTGCCACAAGGATCACGAGATTTCCTATGCCAAGTACGGATCCTTCTTTTGTGACTGTGGAGCCAAGGAAGATGGCAGCTGTTTGGTGAGAGATTGGCGCATTCGCCGGGCTGAAGGGGTGACTTGTTAGTGACGTGAGAAGGCTTAACCAAACTAGGAAATCTGCATGTCACCTGGGTCTAGGAGCACATTCTGATTTTGTCACAGATCATGCCGTAAGAATGTTAGAACTTGCAGGGTCATTTGAGATCTTGGAGTTTTTTTTAAGACCCTCTCCATAATTTTTGACGTCGTAACCAAGACCTGTTGCTCTGTGTAAGTTTTAGACAGGCGGTCACTGCGAAGATCAGAATTTGGTCCTTTGGCTGTTGTTTCGATGGGTAGCTAGTTTCTCCTTTGGGTCAGATTTGCCGCCAAGACCTCAGGCCTCATTTCATCTGTGCCTGTGGCGAGAGCTTAGGGCCCTGATGTTTTCTGCCCCAGGCGCTGGTGAAGCGAACGCCCAGCAGTGGCATGAGCTCCACCATGAAGGAGTCAGCGTTTCAGAGCGAGCCCAGGGTGTCGGAGAGTCTGGTGCGCCACACCAGCACGTCCCCCGCTGACAAGGCCAAAGTCACCATCAGCGACGGCAAGGGCGCTGACGAGGAGAAGCCCAAGAAGAGCAGCTTGTGCCGCACAGTGGAGGGCTGCCGGGAGGAGCTGCAGAACCAGGTGGGCTCCGAGGGCGCCGGCACCGCGGGCGGAGGGCGGAGCCTGCAGGTGGTCCACGTGCAGACAACGCGCAGGGCTGTCCGTGCAGCTCCACTGGCGGGCCTGGGAGCCGTTTCCCCTCTCTCGGGGTTTTCTCATTTCCGCAGCGCGAACGTGGAGGGGCTGTGTGGCCAGTTGTGCCTGCGGGGAGGGGTGTGTCACGGAGGAGTGCGAATGGGGTTTGTGGCAGGGCGGGTTTTAGTTCTGTGGTCCGGTACAGCTCCCTTTCTTGGCCGGCGTTCTTCATCTGAAGCATAGAGTACAGGGGATGATTTCAGTGATTACTTTCTCAGTTCCCAGGGTTGGTACGTAACTGGCACCATTCTAGTTTCACAGGAGAGAAGTGAACTAATTACGCATGCTGGACGTGATTGAGCATTAGGGAGTCTGAGTGGGACTCCTCGTTTAGAAAGGTGGCTCTAGAGTTAGTAGCCAGTAACATGTCGATTGGGATCAAATCCAGTATTTAGAGAAGGAGATGATTCTCCATAACGGATTCTGAAGGTAGATACGGGCAAGACTGTTATGATGAGTATGACCCATAATTTTTTGTCTTTTTTTTTTCATTTGTGTATTTGGATTTTTCTCAGGCCAATTTCTCCTTCGCTCCTCTCGTGTTAGACATGCTCAGTTTCCTCATGGATGCCATTCAGACCAACTTTCAGCAGGCTTCCGCCGTGGGGAGCAGCAGCCGGGCGCAGCAAGCCCTGCGCGAGCTACACACAGTGGACAAGGCGGTTGAGATGACGGACCAGCTCATGGTGAGTGCGTCGGGGTTAGGGACTGAGACGCTGCAGTGTGGTAGATGCTCTGAGAAACGTCCTCAGAGCAGTGAGTCGCTGGCCATTTAGAACTTGGAACCTAAGGTACCGTGACATCCACTGTGCAAGTCAGCACATGAATGTCATGTAAGGTGTGTCTCGTAAGAAGTCGTTTGGAGTACGTCCCATTTTCAGTCCGCCAAGATGTGAGGATCTTCATTTGGAGGCGATTAGAATAGAAATTTCTTCTGTATATAGAAGAGAGCGCCTCTGCACTGTATCTGCTGCCCTGAGAGTCATCTGACTTGCAAAAATAATGTCTGTCCTCTTTTGCTTTAGGTAACTTTCCTTTAGTTCTTTGTGTGGCATGGGTTATAAGTCGTAAGTCATTATCCACTTTAAAACCTGTGCTCAGCACTGAGAATAGACTGCTGGGGGCGGTCTGCCTGGCCTCTTTAGTGGAAAGTGCAAAGATGAGTGAGGTACATAGCTAGGTCTCACAAGGAGACTGCTTTTAAGGGGAAAATATTTGTATGGAAATCCACATGCAAACATACACACATATACTTAGGTATTTTATTAAAAACTAGTTACAGTTTTACACAGTGGTTGCACATAAAAGATGGTTCTGAATCCATTTAAGTCCAAGATACCCGAATGTAAGTGTATAAGACACCTGTGTGGTCCAGTGTGTTTTCTTCACTCTCAAAACAAAGAAACAAAAAATAGTCACAGTTTTCAGGCATTGTTTTTAGACTTGTAGATATTAAAGATGAAGATAAAAAATATTGGGGTGCTGTTGGTGACCCATAGAGCTGCTGACCTTTAATTTTCCTAGGTTGGTTCAATGAGAAAAAATGCTGTAGCACGATTATTTTATTTTTTTAAAAAGGCATATGTTTTTTGAGAGCCAGTAGTTTTTATTAATTACATTTAGCTTTGTGAATACATCATTCTCACTGGACTGACAATAACTTCACAAGTGTCCCAGTGTCCCTGGATCACAGATCGGAATCCGTTGCTTTTGAATGACCAAGCTGCAGCATCTGTATCACCTGAAGAGTGTGCGAGTCCACTTGACAGTGTTCGTCTCATTACTGCCTCCTCCCTCCGCTTCCCTCTTTGCCAGGTTCCCACCTTAGGCTCCCAGGAAGGCGCCTTTGAGAACGTGCGGATGAACTACAGCGGAGACCAGGGCCAGACGATCCGACAGCTCATCAGCGCCCACGTGCTCAGGCGGGTGGCGATGTGTGTGCTCTCCTCCCCCCACGGGCGCCGCCAGCACCTGGCTGTCAGCCACGAGAAAGGAAAGGTGGGTCCTCCACTTCCTTCCCACTCGTTTCAGGTCCTGTTTGTTTTAAGCGCCAAGTAAAACAGGTAGATGACTGTGCTCAGATTGGCCCTCGGAAAAAGTTTATCGGTTTCTAGGAATGTGTCAGGGACAGCGCTGAATGAGCATTTCTGCGTGAACCCTTAGTTACTAGATTAGACTGAGACCCAGTGTGACTAGAACAGAGATTTTGTTTCTAATTAGTAAATTCCCACTCAACATGTCCATCAAGCCTCTGGGAAAGGTAACGGCCAGCAGTTACCTATGGCAGCGTGGCTCCCCGTCCGGCCCAGTTTGGTCACTCTGGAAGGCGTAAGCCAAGAGACAAACAGCTTCATAGGAAGGCTCAGCGTTCCTTATTTAGTTCTTCCCTGCCCTCCCAACCCTCTAAGGACATGGGGAAGTTTATATGTTGTGTCACAGAACCAGTAGAGGGTGAGAGAATGGTGGTTATCTTAACTCTCGTTTTTCTGTATTCTGGCTTCTCTATCACCAGTGAAGTTAACATCTTAGAAGTGAGAAACAAACTAGAGCTGTGTATGTTCTTACAACCGCTCAAAAATACTTTTTCTTTTCTGTTTTGTTTTTTTTTTTTTAAGATTTTACTTATTTTTAGAGAGGGGAAGGGAGGGAGGGAAACATCAATGTGTAGTTGCCTCTTGTGTGCCCCCTACTGGGGACCCGGCCTGCAACCCAAGCATGTGCCCTGACTGGGAATCAACCGGCCACTCTTTGGTTCACAGGTTGGCATTCAGTCCACTGAGCCACACCAGCCAGGGCTCAAAAGTACTTTCAAAAACATTTTGTAGTAGACTAGAAAGGATATAGTACATAGAAATTTTTTATTTATGAACCGATTATACAAAGAGAAATTGGTCTTTTTACTCATTTGCTTGGTACTCACTGGAAGGAGGAAATGAAAGAACATTCCATGTCTGTCAGCACGGAGAAGTAGAGGCTGGTAGTATTGGTCTAGGGTTTCCCAAAGAGGCTCGTCCACAGTAGACAACCATAGAAGGACTCGGTGCCATTGCTCTGTTCTCTGAGAAGCCAGGTTAGAAGAGACTGCCCGTTGTTCCTTCGCAGATCACTGTTCTGCAGCTCTCCGCGCTCCTGAAGCAAGCAGACTCCAGCAAAAGGAAGTTGACTCTGACCCGCTTGGCGTCTGCTCCGGTCCCCTTCACTGTGTTGAGCCTCACTGGGAATCCGTGCAAGGAAGACTACCTGGCTGTGTGTGGGCTGAAGGTAACAGTCCTGATCCGGGGTCCTGCTCACCTTCTCTCTCCTGTTCTCAGCACCACTTGCTCTTAGTGGTGGTTGAGGGCGGACTTAAAAACCATTGGAGTGCAAAAGAAATCTTGCTCTGAATTCCTTCCATGTTGTTTTTATGTCGGGCTAGTCTTTGTATGTTCTTGAAACCTGAACGTGTCCTAGACCGTGTGAATACTGCCTGAGGGCGGGGAATGTCAGGGAAGGAAAGGAAACGTTAGAACCCTGCAGTGAACTAGCCTATTTCCAAACCGCCTTTCAACCGGTCTGTCCCTTAACCTGTGTCCAGGACTGCCACGTGCTGACCTTCAGTAGCTCGGGCTCCGTTTCGGACCACTTGGTGCTGCACCCCCAGCTGGCAACGGGGAACTTCATCATCAAAGCCGTGTGGTTGCCTGGTTCACAGACCGAGTTAGCGATTGTCACCGCAGACTTCGTCAAGGTACCGTGACGGCTCTTTGATGGTGTGGTCCCAGAGTAGCTTTGCTTTCAAATCCAGAATGTCTGATCTCCCTGTGTGCTAGCTTTTCCCAGAAATTAAAAATAAAGAACCCTGACGTTCTGTTGCCTTTTGTTACATTGGCGAGCGGCAGCTTTCTGTGTGTAGGCAACATGGGTGGATTCTGTCTGCCCACGTCATACCAAGTGCACGGCTGTTACCGTGCTTGGTACAGGATTTGTGGGCGTGTACCTTTCCCCTGCTCATTCCTCGAGGGAGAGGAAAGATAGTCCCCCACTGCAGCTCTTCGGACTCACCAGGGTCATTTGGGGTTGGAGCTGCAGGATCTCTCCCTTACTTCCTTTCCCTTCCTTCCGTCCCGCAGATTTACGACCTGTCTGTCGATGCCTTGAGTCCCACTTTCTACTTCCTCCTGCCGAGCTCGAAGATACGAGACGTGACCTTCCTCTTCAACGAGGAGGGGAAAAACATCATTGTCATAATGTCTTCCGCCGGCTACATCTATACGCAGCTCATGGAGGAGGCCAGCAGCGCCCAGCAGGGACCCTTCTATGTCACTAATGTTCTGGAAGTCAACCACGAGGACCTGAAGGTTAGCGCGAATGTTGCCATTTCCTTCCATTCCAGATTCAATTAGCTTAGCAACTGTGCTGCTGTTCTTTTTCTTTGCTTCTGACTTTTTATCTCATAGCACAAACTCCTGTCCTTTAGGACTAAACCAATCCATCGTGACATTTCTTTATTCCCACGTGTGTTTGAGACTTAGCCACAGGGATCTCATGCTTAGACTGTGAGGGCCCAGCATCTCGACTGAAAACTAATCACCAGCCGAACGGGAAGCTGGTGGCCCAGGCAACATGACGTTAATGCAGGTGCTGTGTCTCTGTCCCGACAGGACACTAACAGCCAGGTGGCAGGCGGCGGCGTGTCTGTCTACTACTCCCACGTGCTGCAGATGCTGTTCTTCAGCTACTGCCAGGGCAAGTCGTTCGCAGCCACCATCAGCAGGACGACTCTGGAGGTGCTGCAGCTCTTCTCCATCAACATCAAGAGGTGGGGACGGGCCCGTTCAGCAGGGGAGCTCCACCTCCCTCCCAAGCACTGGTGTCTGTTGTGCGTTTGGTGAAACGTACTTTCGTCCAGCAAGCGTCTCCCTTCCCTGCTCGGTATCCCTAAAATCACACAGCATCCGGTATTGGCAGTTTTGGTTGTCTGCTTATTCTGTCCCGCACCGTGGAGACCCCAGGCCGTAAGAGGTGGTTTGGGGTGGGGCCAGTGTCACTCAGAAGGAAAAGCTATAGTCACGGCAGCAAACTGGATTTTTTTATATCCTCTCCCGAGGACGTGCTCATTGATTTTAGAGAGAGGGGAAGGGAGGGAGGCAGAGAGGGGGAGAGAAACATCAGTGTGAGAGAGACACCGATCAGCTGCCTCCCACGTGTCCTGACTGGGGATCAAACCCACAGCCTGTGTGTGTGTCCTGACCGTGAATCAAACCTGTAACCTTTTGATTTACAAGACGACACTGCAGCCAGCGGAGCCACGCTGGTCAGGGCATCAAACCTGACTTTAATGTGATCACTGAGTTTTGAGAAGGGAAAGTAAGTTTCTCCTAGACATGCGTGCTGTCACATGCCCTTTAGGTTGCTCTCCTGGGGGACTGACTGGTCATGGAACGTGGCATCCATAGTGGGGGCATCGTTGGTGTTGGGGGGTCGAGGCTTCCATCAGGTTTCCAGATAATAGAGGTGTGCGTGAAGTAGTGAGTGTTCGTTTAGGGAGAGGAAGAAGAGGTTCAGGACCTTTTCCTGTCTTTTTTACCTGCTGTCGAAGGGCCATTCTAACACTTTGTCTCTGGTCTCTGTTTTGTGAATTACCTGGTTTGGGATGAAATAAGAGATACCATTCACACGTAACTTGAAGTCCTTGGAGATTCTTAATAGGACAGTGGGCCATGAGCCTTAGGCAGCTCCACAGCCCTGCGTAGCTGACAGCCTCTGGGCACGTGGGGTCACCTGTTCCCTCAGACAGTGGCGTCTAGCATTGGCGGTGCTAAGCAGGACTCCCACTGGGGACACCCGTTGGGGCCCATGGAAGTACATACGTGGCTCGGAAAAAGACTGCGACTCGTGGGTAACTGAGTTCCTGCACAAATACCTCGCTCTGGGAGTCCAGTGTTTAGTGAGGGTGGCCTTTACGTCAAGGAAAGCATTAGCAGATGGTGATTGGCACCTAACCGTGCCCAACTTTGTTGTCCGCAGTTCCAATGGTGGCAGTAAGACGTCCCCTGCCCTCTGCCAGTGGTCCGAGGTGATGAACCACCCTGGCTTGGTGTGTTGTGTCCAGCAAACGACGGGTGTGCCGCTGGTAGTTATGGTGAAACCAGACACTTTTCTCATTCAAGAGATAAAGACTCTTCCTGCTAAAGCAAAGGTCAGTGCACACTCTCCCGTCACTGGAACAGACTGAGCCTGGTCTGGTTTTATATTGTCTATTAGGCTCCTTTCCCAGCTTTTTCGATGGAGGTCTCGAAAAGTGTTTGGGTCCATTTTTTCCTGCATGCCTGTGTCGCCCTTATGCAGCCCTGCAACTGACCGTGAAACTAGTGGCTTGTCTGCCTCGTTCTCTCTGTAGGTTCTGATCTGCAGGTGCAGGAACTAACGCCCCCTCTGTCTCCTTCTAGATCCAAGACATGGTCGCCATCAGGCACACAGCCTGCAACGAGCAGCAGCGGACCACGATGATCTTGCTGTGCGAGGACGGCAGCCTGCGCATCTACATGGCCAACGTGGAGAACACCTCCTACTGGCTGCAGCCGTCCCTGCAGCCCAGCAGCGTCATCAGCATAATGAAGCCTGTCCGAAAGCGCAAAACAGCCACCATCAGTAAGGCCCTCCTCACGACTGCTGCGGGGTGGGTGGAGTCTTCTAGAAGGCGACTGGGTGTGGACTGTGGGAAACGCCCATGAGGAATCGGTGACTATCGTGCTTGCACATTTTAAAGATATTTTTATTTTTATGTATTCCTTAAAGATCTTATTTATTTATTGTTAGAGAGAGGAGAAGGGAGGGAGAGAGACGGGGAGAGCAACATTGACTGGTTGCCTCTGCCCACCCCCAACTGGGGACCTGGCCCACAACCCAGGCCTGTGCCCTGACTGGGAATTGAACCAGTGACCTTTAGGTTTGTTTGCCGACAGTCCACTGAGCCAGACCAGCCAGGACTCGCTTGCACATTTTGTAAAGGTAGGGATGCGGGCCGGCTGATTTCCAGACGCAGAGTGGAGTTTCCTGAGGCCGCCGGTGTCGCACAAGCGGGACGTGCCCGCTGGCGTCCACCTCGGGCCGGCCGTGCTCCGGTGCCCAGGAAAGAATCATCCCTCCGCCCGTGCTTGAATGTTTTCTCTGGGTGAAGGGGAAATATCTTGCCCAGTGTGAAGTGCAAGATGGAGCCGATGGAGGACTAGGCCCTTCGGTTGGCCAGTTTCCCCCCGAGCAGTGAGGAGCCACTCACAGGTCTCTGAGCTGGGAGCCTTGCTCCTGGCCGATGGAGGACTCTCCAGGGAGTGGAGGCTTGAACGCAGGAGCCAGGGCATCTGGCTCGGCAAAGGCCGTTGCGGGGGTCCTCCCACTACCTGCGTGGGAGATGGCGATGCTGCTCATCCTCCCGTAAGGAAATACTTTCTGTTGGTTTTACACAGACCAGCTGTGAGACGACCTACTGTTGTGTAGTAAGCATCACCCAAACCAGCACCGGGTGTCTCTGTCCTGCTGGGCGGTATTGTGGTTGTAGGGATGAGCGCTGCTGGCCAGCGCCCCACGTGTAGGCATTGTACCGATGCCAGCACTGTAGCCCAGGGTCTGTCTAGGAAGCTCGGAGCACCTGAGTGTGGGCTCCGCTGGGAGTGGGCAGGAGGACGCAGAGGCCACACTCCCCAGTGCCCTCTGGCAATCTGGCGCTGCTCTCCACAGCGACGCGCACGTCCAGCCAGGTGACCTTCCCCATCGACTTCTTTGAGCACAACCAGCAGCTGACAGATGTGGAGTTTGGGGGTAATGACCTCCTGCAGGTCTACAATGCACAGCAGATAAAGCACCGGCTGAATTCCACCGGCATGTATGTGGCCAACACCAAGGTGAGGACTGCGTCCGGCTGGGTTCCGTCCCTCGGAAACGGTATTGTTCGAGAACACATCTCCTTTTAGATGCAGGTGCGAGGTGTTTTCCTCTGACCCTAGTTGAGTGGTCTCCGGAGTAAAGGAATGTCTTCGCTCCCACACTGAAGGGCTTCTGCACAACGTTACCAGCAGGGCTGCTGTGCAGAGGGCCGGGGGTGCTTCTTGCTGGGGGGAAGGGAGCCTGAAGTTGAAGAGCCCTGCTCCCTGCCTCAGCGTGCCCATCTTGGCAGCGAGGAAGTGACCCCCAGGGGCGGAGAGGACACAGGTCTCGTCTGGGGCCGCACGGAAAGACCGTCAGAGGAAGGTGTGTGCAGGTTTGCCTTAGGAACTCGTGCTCGTTCTCTGATGTGTGCCTCTCCGCCCCGCAGCCCGGCGGCTTCACCATTGAGATCAGTAACAACAACAGCACAATGGTGATGACAGGCATGCGGATCCAGATCGGGACCCAGGCCATTGAACGGGCCCCGTCGTACATCGAGATCTTCGGCAGAACTATGCAGCTCAACCTGAGTCGCTCGCGCTGGTTCGACTTCCCCTTCACCAGAGAAGAAGCCTTGCAGGCCGATAAGAAACTGAACCTCTTCAGTGAGTCACCAGCCCCTGGCACAGACTGTGTCCTTCTCTTTGTGGCTGCTGACCCAGGCCACTTCCCTGTTGGCTCCCCAGTATCCTGGGAACCCCGTACCCCAGTGACATCTCTGTGGTCTCTGCCGGCACGAACCTCTGAGCTTCGTTTGAGATACACAGAGGCAGGGTGGCAGGGGAAGGGTGTACTTGAGAGCGGGAGGGGCCCCGGGGGGACAGACACCCAGAGGGTCGCACTCCGCCTCGGTGCCCGCTTCTGCAGGTGTGGGTCGGCCTTGCTGCGGGGCTGCCCGTGTGTTTCCGCAGAGCGGAGGCAAGGTTAGTGTGTGGAATCACAGGGCAGTCTTACAGCACAGACGAGAGCCATAGGCCCCACGTCTCTGGGAGGTGTGTGGCGGTCCCTGCCTTGCCACACCGTTGAAGACTTCAAACCCTCAGAGTACAGGTCCCCGAGTCTTTCACGAGGCTGGCACCTCTCTCCAGTACTCACTGGCCAGCCCTCCGATGCTGCGGTGTGGATGATGGTGGCCTGTGCTTTGAGCAGAGGGAGTGCTCCGTGCTCCCTTGGGGTGGGGGCGGGGGCGGGCCGTGTGGTCCCCGACAGCACCAGGGGTCCGATCCTCACAGCGATGGTTAGCGGCCATTCTTCCCCTCGGAGACTGTGGTCAGTGGGCGTGTTCTCACGTGTTCAGCATCTATTACAAGACTGAGGTGCTGCAGCGCCCTCAGGAGATGAGGTTTGTCTGTGGCTGTGAGGTGCCTGTGGTTTTCTACTCCGCCCAGGCTTAGTCTGGTCTCTGCTTCGGAGGCAATGGCGTTAGCCCTTCAGAGAGCGTACTCCTTAAGGCCTTCTCTCGCCGACTGTAGTCGGGGCCTCCGTGGATCCGGCAGGAGTCACCATGATCGACGCTGTGAAAATCTACGGCAAGACCAAGGAGCAGTTTGGCTGGCCAGATGAGCCCCCGGAAGAGTTCCCGCCTGCCGCCGTCAGCAGCATCTGCCCTTCAAACCTGAACCAGAGCAATGGCACGGGAGAGAGCGACTCGGCCGCCCCCGCTACGACCAGCGGCACTGTCCTGGAGAGGTACCAGCACTGGCGGGGGCTGGCTGCAGTCCCCGCCGGTTTTCCCCTCCCTGCAGAGATTGTGTCTTGAGAGAGCCAGTCTCTGCGCACTGCCCCAAGTCTAGCCTTTGATTTTCAAGTTTTCACACAACTCCCTGGCACTCGCTGTCTCCTTAGCGTGCAGGCGAAGCCTGGAAGTGTGCTGAGAGCCATCGGACTCCAGTCTCTGCCGAGGGCTTCTGTGTCTTCTCTTAATGCTCAGGGATCCTTTGGAGTAGCCAGAGGATGCTGACTAAGAAGCTTAAGCCAGGATTATGGATTAGGATCCAGTCTTGCTGAAATTACAGGGGGAAATCTTCCCTTTCATTCTAATTCCATCATTTTCTCATCTTTCTCTGCTGCAGCAACTTACGTGGTGGTAACACTGCTGCCAGAGGTTGGCTACTGCGTCTGTAGTAGAGCTGAGAGCCTCCTAGGCTCCCTCCAGTGGCCTTCTTAAGCACTGCGCTTGGCTTCTTTGCACTAGGTAGCTGCTGGTTTGCCACGGCAGATGAAGTAACTCATGATGTAAGATGTTGAGTTTCTTACATTGTAAGTCAGAAGAACAGCCTGGCTTGGAATCACTGCCTCCCACCAGCAGCCTCCCTCTCTCCCTTCTCTCTCTCTCTCTCTCTCTCTTTCTCTCTCTTTCTTTGTCCCCCTACCCTATTCTTATATTGTTTGCTTAGGATGTGTTTCCAGGTTTCTCTGAGCTTCACATTTTTTTCCTTTTTTTTCTTTGCTTCTCCCCAAAGTTCTGAAACTGAGTCCCTAACCAAGCTGGACCGGTTAGTATGCCTTCTTTCTTTTCTCTGCACGAGTGAGTGTGTGTCAGAGAGCCGTGCGACCCAAAGTGGCTTGGCGTCGGTCCTGCTTCTGTGGAGAGTCCTCCTGCTTCTTTCTGTCTGGTCATTGCATGGCTGCAGAGCTGCCCGCAGAGCAGTGGGGAATGGGGAGGGTGGTGCGTGCGCACTTGGTGTTGGCCGCTTCAGACTTCGTTGGCTTTGTCTTCCTCACCCCGTTCCTCTCTGTGCCCTCTCTGCAGTGGGCAAGAAGGGCGGCCAGGGGCGGTGGGACAGCGGAGGGGTCCTACCATCTGAAGAGCCACTGGAGAGCTTATTCCGTCCCATTCGTTTTACGCCTCTGGTCCCTCTTCCCCAGCTCTTTACTGCCTTCCTCTACCCCTTGACCTTTCCCTCCAGCTGCCCTTTCAGTCCTTTCCGTTTCCGTCGGAGCGTCGGCCGTCAGAGTGTTGGTCTTCACACTGTGCACATGAAACCCCAGGGGCGGCCCTGGGGAGCATGCTCCGTGGTGCCCTCCTGCAGTTGGGTTTCCTGTTCCTTACCCAAGAGAAAACTGCTCAGGTTTCTAAAGGTGCTCTGAAGTATCATTTAAGTGTTGGCTTTGGCATGCTCCTGAAAACACGGCTTGACCTCTTCCCATACTTAGGGATTCATAGGAAGTGCCTTTGTGCCTTTTCTAAGAGGTGTAAGTAAAGTGTAAGCTACCTTTACCTGTATGAGAAGATGGCTCTACCTTTCCCCTGGGGTGAGTGTCCCTTTGCCTGTGTTCTGTGGGCACCTGAGCTTCAGGCCTCGTCGCATCCAGACTGCGAAGCCCGTCTCAGTGATCCCTGCCACAGGCAGCCGGAGGAGCACGTTCATCCTCTTTGAGGAAGAAGAGCCCTGTCTCTGGGCTACGGATAATGAACGTGGCCTCAGGTTGATCTCCAAGCAGGCGCCAGGTTTCCTCCGGCCCGTACCACCGGGGACGATGCGCATGGTGCCTGTGGCAGGTCTTCTCGTGCTCCGATTTCGCGTTTGGCATTCGTTAGCTGCCCCCAGGGTCCTCAGGACTCTAGTTGCACTGGCTGAAGCACAAGGCAGAGAGAAGGGCTGTTGGACTGAGGCCAGCTTTTCTGTCTCTCTAGGCTGGTTGTGAGTTCTTTAGAAGCCCTGGAAAGCTGCTTTGCTGTTGGCCCAATCATCGAAAAGGCAAGTTCTTTTTTCAAAGTACACGGGAGGGTTTCTGGAGAAGCAGGAAGGCAGTGGAGTCATCGGAGGCCCCGAGGACTTGCAGCTGAAGAACATTTATAGCTTAATCTTGATTTGCAGAGAGGCTCCAGCGAAGTCTTCAGCTTAAGGCCTTCTGTCCTACTTTTAGGGGACCTATAGTGAGAGTGTTTAATAGAACAGGATGAGTGCTGGTAAAAGAACACTGTTCCAGGAGTCATGAACTTGGACTCGATTTCTGCACCTATGTTGTGAGAAGTTTATAATTTTTGGAATTATTTGTTTGGCTTTTTGCAGCCCATGGAGCATATAACCTTGCTCTGCTGGTCTAGAAGGGAAGAAGGACAGGGGGCAGGGTTCAGACAGTGCATTTGGTGCGGACTGGGCAGGGTTGGTGGTAGGTAACCCTGCTGTCTCTTGCATCAGGAGAGAAACAAGAATGCAGCTCAGGAGCTGGCCACCTTGCTGCTGTCCCTGCCAGCCCCTCCCAGTGTCCAGCAGCAGTCCAAGAGCCTTCTGGCCAGCTTGCACACTAGCCGCTCAGCCTATCACAGCCACAAGGTAAGCGTTCCCTCTTGGGTGTTTTCTGAGTACTGACAGGGCATCAGGCTAACTTGGCTTTTCACGTGTAGAACAGGGGCATAGTTAAGGAAGGCGGGCAAGCATAGTATTGAGATTGGACCCATGCAGTCTGAAGTGTCCCCTGAGAAATTAATGGGTGTCGCCGCACACCGAGGACGAGCCAGCAGTGGGCTGCACGTCTGCATTTGTTTCTCCTGTCACCCTAACAACACCAGCAAGGTTCATGAAGGAGAAGGGAGGGACATTCGCGCGTGAGTGTCCCCTCCTCACTGGAAGGGGTGAGGAGGGGGACTCTTTCCGGATGGAGAGCAGGATGGCTGGTGTTTGCCCTCCCACCGGCTGGGGCGCAGCCCTGACTAGGTGAGCCTGCTGGAGAGAGCCTGCTGGAGAGAGCGGGAGGGGGAGGTGGGGCGGGGGGCTTACCTGAGGAAGTCAGCAGGGCTGAAGGCGGCGAGTGAGGCTGGTTTCCGTAGATGGGAAAGATGACAGTTCAGACCCAGACACCTCGGTTAGCTTCCTGCCTCCAGCCCAGGGAACTGGCAGATGCGAGCTAACCTGCTCAGCCTCTCAAGGAGAGACGGTTTCGGGAACAGTTTGTATGCTGCGCACGTAGAGAAGATTGACTCCTTTACTGTAGGAAAGCGATCTGGGATGTTGCATTCCTGGAGAGTTGAGTGGTTTCTAATTTTCCCATCATACTTTGGTACTGATTTCGTGACTTCTAAATCTTTTATAGTGCCTTTAATATTTTATGTGTTAAGAAGTTTAACTTCGAAGATGCATCCCAGGTAGCTGGGCGGTAATTAGCCTGTTCTCTGGAGGTAGCCAGTCTGCCAGCCGTCCTCTCCTCCCGCCTCAGTGCCCAGCCGTTGCTGTGGTTTATCCCTGTGACCCTCTGTTACAGGATCAGGCCTTGCTGAGCAAAGCTGTGCAGTGTCTCAACACCTCCAGCAAAGAAGGCAAGGATTTGGACCCCGAGGTCTTCCAGAGGCTGGTGATCACGGCGCGCTCCATTGCCATCATGCGCCCTAACAACCTCGTCCACTTTACGGAGTCAAAGCTGCCCCAGATGGAAACAGGTGAACTTGGCCTACAAGGCCGTGGTCCTGAAATCTGCGAATACGTATCCTACACCCTTCCATCATCCCCTTGCTGTTCTCACTGGCCTCTGACTGACTGCATGCTCTGGCCCGGGATTTTACCCTCGTGTCTTTATACCTTGTGCAGGGTGCGTGACATTAAGATTGTACCATTTTAAGTAAATACTCCTTCCACTGCTTACTCCTTGGGCTATTTTTGGGTTTATTTAGTGCTCTAGACATCAGTCTAATCTGCCACTACGTCCTATGATCTTCAGGGTAATGTTGGAGTTAAAGCAACTTCAGGGCCCCAGTTGCTTTAAACTGCTAGGGTCATATCTTTCGCTTTCATGCTGTTCTTTTATTGGTATGTGTGCTGGCCCTTCTTGGTGCCCGATTCTGTTTCCTCCTCCTCCTCCTCCTCACTTTGTCTGGGCACCACCCTTGTTTTGCTTTTGTCAAATATCGTTCATTGATGCCTTTGCAATTCTCTGTCACTTACATGCACCCACGTACTGTCGTCATCCCGTGCTGCCTCCTAATACTGTGACCCAGGACTCATTCTAGGAAATCCCAGAGGTTCTCCCAGCTTTAGACGTTGAACGGTGGGGCCTGAGACCTCTGAATCTGCTGTGAAGATCCTGAATGCTCCCCCTTCTACTTGATTCTAACATACGATGTTTTCTGTGATGTTCCTTTCCCAGACTGCTTTTCTCCTAGGTGTGCCTGCTGGAATCTAGGGATAGTTGGCATGTTGATTGGGGCCCCACTTGAAACTCCCTCCCCAGGCAAGCTTCCTTGACCTGAGTTAAACTTGACACAAATTAAATTCCATCTCCGATTTACCGTCGTTACTAACTTTCTTTCTGTGTAGAAGGAGTGGAGGAGGGGCGAGAGCCTCAGAAGCAGGTGGAAGGAGATTGCTGCAGTTTCATCACCCAGCTGGTGAACCACTTCTGGAAACTCCATGCCTCCAAACCCAAGAACGCCTTCTTGGCGCCTGCCTGCCTGCCAGGTATCACGTGGGAAGGGGCACTTGCATCTTGGTAGCTGGCGGAGCCCGATGCAAGTCCTGTCTTTGAACAGGCCCAAGCCCTAGCCTTTACTCTTCATGGCCCACCTCTCCCAGAATGAGTAGTCAGGGAACGGAGGGCTAGGAGGTCAGTCGTTGTTCCTGACACAGGACGGCAGGGGGTGGCAGCGAGGGAGCTTTTCTTGTAGCTCTTCGTGTCGGGTTGGCTGTTGCACATAGGGCATGTGTGTGCGCCCTTAGTTGTGGTCGGAATTATTTCAGGAATCTGCGAGACTGGCTGGAAGCCATTTCATAAGGTAGAAGTTAGGTGTCAGCCTGGAGGGCCATGCTGTTCCTCAGCCACCACTGCCTTTGGTGTCTGACTTCTCCCGCCATCCTGAGTTTGGGTGGACGAGCCAGATCTGAACGGCAACCTAGCAAAGCAGAACCTCCCCGGTGCTCACTGGTGTTGGGAGTTTGCTTGGGCAGCAAACCTAAAGGCGTGTCGAGGTCGTGTTTGCTGTCACCAAAGGTTTGGGGTTAGTGGGGACATTTAAAATCGGCCCAGCTCTTCACACTTCTCCGCCCTGGTTTGATGTCCAGGAGAGCAGACAGCCACTTACTGCTGTGACTCGGGAAGTCTGGAAAGGCTTTTGGGGACGGTTTGGGGGATTAGAACACTAGCAATGAAGCAAATCAAATAATGCTGCCAGCCTATCTCCTGTGTCTGTTTTCTTTGTTTTGCTGTGTGTGCTTGTTGTTCTGTTAGCTTGACCTCTATGTGGAGGTAAGAATTCGTACTTCCGTGCTAGATTCTTAAGTAGGTAGAAGTTTTCCCGTTGTCCTTTTCCCCCCTTTAGGCCTGACTCACATTGAAGCGACTGTCAACGCGCTGGTCGACATCATCCACGGCTACTGCACGTGTGAGCTGGACTGCATCAGCACGGCGTCCAGGATCTACATGCAGATGCTGCTGTGTCCCGTAGGTGCCCCACGCCCGCACCGCCTGGGCGCGTGCGGGACGTTTAGTCAATTCGCTAATGACGTAAACGCTCTTAAAGGAGACGATAATGGGAATTAGGAGTTTTGAGTATCAGTAAAAGCTTTAAGGTTTTATTCATTCCATGTGGGGTGGCGGGGGGGAAGAGGTGATGGACTTTGTCGGTCTTGTTTAGGGCTGAATACCCTGGGGATATCCTGGTGATTGCTACTTAGTGCCAAGTGTTAGTTAAAAGGAGTGCATGAATGACCGCCACTAAGATCTAGTTCTCGTGACTCTGTCACAGAAGCTAAGTGTTTGAAGTGCTGATTTTAGCACAGAGCTAAGGTGAGCCCGATCATCTGACGAGAAGCCACCCCCCTTACCCCCACCCGAAGAGAGCCAAGTGGCTTCGGGAGCAGGTGGCCTGCCCGTCTGCCACCAGGCACTGGGACACAAGGGTGGAGGTGAACGGGTCTTACTCTGCCGGGTCAGGAGACGGGGTTAGCTGCTGAGCTCGGTCAGCGGGGTCGCGGGCGAGAGTAGCCAGGTCTTCCACGTGCGTGTAAACGGTTGACCGAGAGAGGGAGGTGTCTGCAGACAGTTTCATGAACGGTATGAAACCTGAGCGCGACAGTGTCCTTTCAACCCCAGGATCCTGCGGTGAGCTTCTCCTGCAAACAAGCTCTGATTCGAGTCCTGAGGCCCAGGAACAAGCGGCGACACGTGACGCTGCCGTCCTCCCCTCGAAGCAACACTCCGATGGGTAACGTGGGGGCTCGCGTGGCTGTGGGGGTGGGGGTGCTGCCCAGTGGGCCACGGGCCCGGGGCCTGTGGTCCGTGCGTCCCTTGTCGTCCTGCCCCGTCCCGCGAAGACTTTCAGGGGCAGATAAAAATGCGGGTGGTCAGTGGGGTAGAGACAAAGAACATCAAAGCCATGGGAAAATGAAGTACAACAGTGAAATCAAGCCCGAGGTACCAAAAGAAAAACCTACGTCACAAGGTCCTGCATAGTCGTTAGGTGGAGAAAGATCTTACATCCGGACGAGAGCTTCCTCAGAGCCACAGCCAGGTGACCTAAGAACAACTGTGAAAGTCACAGTACTGAGGAAAAGGAGAGCCACTTTCCAGGGAGGACAGACTTCTGGCACGAAAGCTCTACAGTAAGGGCCCAGGCCGTTGGCTTCGGTGGTAGTGTCCTCAGAGGTCGTGCCTGCGCTGTGCGACAGCAGATGTCACAGAGGTTTCCCTGGTCGTACACTTGGGCACAAGTCAGGGGATGACATGGAATGTTGTAGTAAAAGCAATTCTCAAAGCATGTAAGTACTGACATTACATCGTGCAAGTCTCTGGTTACTTGGTTTGCCTCAGAAGGAAATTTCCAATGAAAGTCACGTCCATAATTTTAAGTTTTCTTTAGTCCGGTTTTAAAAAGAGTAAAAGGAAGTATGTTGAAATTAACTTACTAATCAATCTAGTACATACAAATATTTCAACATGTAGTCACTATAAATTATTAGCGCAGTGCTTTGCATCTTTAAAACACGTCTGCGTGGGGTCTTCGTCCAGTGTGAAGTGTGCGCTAGTGCCACATTGCCATGGGGACCGGTCCCGCTGCGAGTGCTCCGGTCCCACTGCGAGTGCTCCGTAGCCACGGGCCGTGCGGGGCTGCAGGGGTGCGTGTAACTTCATGACCTTCCGTCTTCCTTGAATATCACTGCTCTTAGCCAGCTTTTCGGGAGTAAGGCCACAGTTGGTGCATCTTCGGTGAGAAGCTAGAGGGCAGACAGTTTATGTTTCCAGTTGAGGCCACACGCACCTGCTTCCACGCCCAGCTGGCGGGAGGCGAGCTCGCTGTCTCCTCACGTTCGGGGTCTGACCCCTCTCGTACTGGGAGGCCTCTCCGCTCACACAGGAGCTGGCTGGGCGGGGTTCTTCTCCTAAGGCTTCTGCAGTGTGAAATCTCACTGGCCCAGTGTTGGGAAAAAATAGTAACACTTCAAGCTGCCAGGATGGATGACAGATATTATTAGATTATTTATTTTCCCTGTCTTGCCCAAGGTCTCCTGAGAGTTGGTGGGAGCCCATGGGCTTCCTGAGCTTCAATTTCACTGCTTTATGGAAATCCCTTTGTAATCCAAGGCTCCCCCCATTGTGCCCCCCCACTTCATCAGCTGGAAAAGGTCCCGTCCCAGGTGGGGGCAGGCTGTCCCTGCCAGCCATCTTCTTAGACCCCGCCGGGCTAGGCGCAGCGCTCGGGAGGCTCCCTCCAAGGCACAGGGGCCGGCGGGGAGCTTGTCTGGGTTTCTGTTTGCTCTGGGAGGCCTCACACCACATGCTGAGGGGGAGAGCTCTGTAAGCATCTTCAGGTGACTGGGGTTTCTTTGACCCAGGAGACAAGGATGATGACGACGACGATGACGCAGATGAGAAAATGCAGTCATCAGGGATCCCGAATGGTGGTCACATCCGTCAGGAAAGCCAGGAACAGAGTGAGGTGGACCATGGAGATTTTGAGATGGTGGTGAGTCTGGAGCTGGAGAGGGGAGTAGGGGCCTCTAACTCTCCTCTAGCTCTTACTCAGTGGACTTCCAAAAGCGACCATGAACCATGGGACGCTGACCGCGCGTCCTCTCTGCAGTCCGAGTCCATGGTCCTAGAGACCGCTGAGAACGTCAACAACGGCAACCCCTCACCCCTGGAGGCCCTGCTGGCCGGCGCAGAGGGCTTCCCCCCGATGCTGGACATCCCGCCTGACGCCGACGACGAGACCATGGTCGAACTGGCGATCGCCCTGAGCCTGCAGCAGGACCAGCAAGGTAAAAGGCAGATGCCAGGAGCGGGCTGGCAGTTACTGATGTGCCGCTCACTTAGCTTGTCCCCAGGTTTGGGGAGAGGTTGATCTGGGTGAGAGCTGTTCAGAGACACAGGTGGAGAGTGAGAGGGACTGCGGGGGCATTTCCGCCGGGAGCCAATCTCCTAGTTTCTCTTTGGGCACTTGGGTTATTCCTTCCCACATCTGTCAGATCCCTCCAGCCTGTGTCCAGCCTGAGCTGGAGGGAGTCTTCCACCATTTCTGTAACCGAATGTGGTGGCTGGACAGCAATGGCTGTTAACTTCCTCCAGGCCAGAGGGGGTCACATGCTGGTGAGTTTAGGTTCCTGGGGCAGCAGGCGGCCGAAGCAGCGCTGTGGACCGGGTCTGGAGGGGGTGTTGCGCTCACTCTCCACTTGTTCCCCAGGCAGCAGCAGCAGTGCCCTGGGCCTGCAGAGTCTGGGGCTGTCCGGCCAGGCGCCCAGCTCCTCCTCATTGGACGCAGGAACCCTCTCTGACACCACAGCATCAGGTAACTGTCCACAGCAAGGAGCATGGCCCGGGACCCCCGGGCCCCGGACCGCGTTCCCTGTGCTGTGAGAGTGTAACGGGCAGCTGCTTCGACAGGCCATTCTGGACTTCCCGCTCTGCCTTCGCTTTGGAAACACAGGTGTGGGAGGCGTACCATGCAGCTTGGCGAGGGCGCTCATGGCTTCGCCTCCCGCACTTTGCATGCTGCCTGGCTTCCGCTCTCTCCCCGAGGAAGGGCCAAGAGCGCAGCCTGTAGATCTATCAGCTCTAGGCTTACATCCCAGCTTTCCAGTTCTTCCTCAGAGTGCTGACACTTCAGACAGCATTAGAGAAAGGCAAGAAGTAGAGATCATACCTTTTAACTTTTTTCTCTTCATTTGCAAGTGAAAGTGAAGTTGCAGGAAGCCGAGTTAGCCGCAGGTCAGTGTGGCTAACCGTCAGGGATCTGTGAGCTTCAGAGCTAGGGGTTTTGTGTACAATTCAAATGCAGAGGAAATTTTCAAACCTCATTTTGTCTTCACTTGCAATCTCTTTCCTAACTTGATAAGAAAAAAAATTTCCTAAGTAGAGTTGGACCAAGAGAGAAGAGGATGGAGCATCTGGCCCAGCTGCTGGAAAATCTGCCCGAGTAATTTAAGGGCTGACTTGGAGATTTTCAGACTGATGCTTCCCTGTATTTGTTTCTTTCTTTTGTATTTTCCTTTTGGGAGTTTTACCCTGGATAGGTGAGGAAGGGAGAAATTGGCTGTCCCCTCTCACCTGCTGCTATGGCTTGTTGCTTTCCTCGGTCCCTTCAGTTGCTGTCATTTCAGGCTTGGAGGTCGCTGTAGTGCTGTGCCAGTTGCGCCCCTGCTGTGCTCTGTGGCTGTCTTGGCTTTCCTCCCCCATGCACCTCATCCTGTCTCAGCTCAGCCCTGATCCTGGATGCTGTGGCTGTCTCTGGGGAATTTCCTTGCTTCATTATTAGCATCTGATGAGGATGATTAGGAGGTGTGAAATTTCCCAATGAGCTCCCCTCTGGACCACCTGATTAAAAAGAAAACAAACAGGGTTGATTAAAGAGCTCACATTAGTGATTTCCGACATAAGCACGAATTGACTGATTACGAAACAAATCTCATTAAAATTGAGTTCTGTGCTTCGAATGGTAATGGCTACTTTCTGATCTCAGCTAGTGTCAGTAACACCTCCACGATGGTGACGACGAAACGTTTGAGTTAGAAAACTGAGTGTCCGTGTCACAGAATCTCACTGAACTCTGCGCTGTTCCACTTGTGCTGTAACTCGGAGGAAACGCCCAGGGAACTGGGTCTTCTCTTCCAGTACCGTCCGCAACGCTCCGCGTGTAGTGTTTGCTCCCGCTAGTCGTTAACCAGCACAGCACGTCTTCCCCTTCTTCCTTGGACAGCAGGACAGATAGACTGCGCTGTGTTCTCTGCGCTGTGTGGTTTGATGCTTTCGCCCCAAGGAGGGGTTTTTACCTGTAACAGCTCTCGTTACTCTCTCAGCTCCAGCCTCAGACGACGAGGGCAGCACAGCAGCGACCGACGGCTCCACCCTCCGGACCTCTCCCGCTGACCACGGTGGTAGTGTGGGCTCAGAGAGCGGGGGAAGTGCCGTGGACTCGGTGGCTGGCGAGCACAGTGGTAAAGTGTCCTGGGGTCCTGATCTCCTGGGCAGAGGGTGGGGGCAGAACAGGGATCTCTGCCTGGTCCTGGGATTGGTTTCAGCAGAGGGAAGCTCTGGGGACGTCTCGCGGAATTCATGTGCCCTCACCCCTGGGGTTTCGGGTGTCCACTGATAATGGCTTCAGCTCAGGGAGTTTCATGCTGAAGTAGCTTCCAGGCAGCTTTTACTGATCTGTTAGTGGAAGAAAGCAGTGGCTTACCTAATCCCAAATCGTGGTTAATCTAAAACCATTGTGGTGTGACCTTGAAATCCATCATACAGGTTTTGCTCCTCTCATTGGGGGAAGATATTTTGGGCAATTACTGTTAGTGATCTGATGTGTTAATGCAGTAGGTCGTCTTCACAGTGTAGTGGATGATAGGATGGGGCGCTAGAATGAGGAAGCGTGACAAAGCCGTTTGGGGTTGATCTTATGAATCAGTCTGTGGCTATGAAGATTTCTTGCATGGAGTAGATGAAGAGTGAAAGATAATGCCTAGGCTGCCCAGTCAGCGAGTGTTCTCCGGAATGTGAAGTGGAAGCGTGTCCGTAGCTGCGACTGAGGTCGGTCCTGTAGGTGGGGCTTATGTTCTGTAGAGGGAAGCGTGGCCACCCCGAGAGTCACTGGGGTCACAGCGCTGTGGGGCCAGGATTGTGCATTCCATCCTTACTTAGCTTCACACAGAAGAAAGAATTGGTAAACTGGCCCGTCATCTTACAACCATTGCTGACTTCAGAGTGCATGGGAGTCCATCGTTCTTTGGGAGTTGACTTGTGCTTTTTAAACCATTTCCCTCCAGTATCTGGCCGGAGCAGTGCTTACGGCGATGCCACAGCGGAGGGGCATCCGGCGGGACCAGGAAGCGTCAGCTCGAGCACTGGCGCCATCAGCACCACCACCGGACACCAGGAAGGAGAGGGCTCCGAGGGAGAAGGAGAAGGGGAAGGGGAAGGAGACGTCCACACTAGCAACAGGTCAGGGCCTGCTCACTCGCAGCTGAGAGGCTTTCCTGTGGGAGAACATTCCAGGGACAGGACCCATCGCAGGAGGCGGAGTGGGCCCAGGCGGTATTTAGGAGCGTGTTGCTAAATTTCCAAACACTTGGGTGACTTTCTAATTATTTTTCTGTTACTGATTTATAGTCTAATTTACTGTGCTTGGGGAACATATTTTGTGATCTTAATTCTTTGAAATGTTTTGAGATTCAGCATTGCTTCTAAAATGATTTCGTATCTTGTTTGGATTTTTTAGTTGTTTTTAGCGGGGCAATTTACATAACCTAGCCATATTGGTAATGGAAGTCTCCAAAGTGTTTTAACGTTTTTCCAGGAATGAGTTAAATAATCAAATCACTTGTTTGAAATATTACAATAATGGAATTGTTTTCATTCAAGTCACAAGAAAAGGAAGTTGCAATTTTTGGTAGTGTTGAATTTTTTGGTATTGTTTCAAGAGTGTTGTCTAAGAGTTTGAAAAGCCAGTGAGTAATCCGGCACGACCTTGGTCCAGGTCCAGACCCTGCTCATTTGGCTGACTCTTTCCTTTGTGTGTGTCTGTTCATTCACACGCACGTTCTCCACGTCTGAAGATTTTACTCCACCTCAAAGCTTAGGTTTATCCTAAACGTGCCGAACTGCTGCTGCCGTCCCGTCCCGCGCCTCAGCCACTCCTGATCAGTTCTTATGCGTGTGTGGGCTTTTATGTGTCATAGAATGCTAAAGGACACTTAGCTCCTTTATCTGAGTTCTTTTTAGAGTGATAGTCATTCAAATAAGACACTGTACTTCATTCAAACTTTTATTTTGAGTTGTAATATGCAGAAGTCACATTTAAAAATATATAGGCATGTGGTTTCTTATATTAAACAGTCCACAAAGTAAAATGAAGACTGATTCACTATGAAGTGAATCCATTAATTCACTCAGCAAATGCTTTCTGAAATCTGGGTGAGACTGTGCGGCGAGACTGCCAACCAACTTGTTGCCAAGACCCTAATTAATGTATTTTCACAGTGGTCCTTCTGAATCAGTGTATTCACTGGGGATCCAGGGGCGCACACTTAGTCTGGAAGCCCAGCTGCATAGCTGCAGATGAAGAAGGCTTAGGTGGGAGCCACATGAGTGTAGGAGAGAATTCACGGGTCCAGTATGGGAAGGGTGGTGCTGAAAGTGAATTTTGCACTAGGAAAAATTGTGGACGAGGTGTGGGAGGAGAGGGTAAAGCAGTGACTGGCTTTCCGAAGGACTTGGGAAGTGTGAGAACGAGAGAGCTGGGTCACTGTGCAACTGGATGATACAGGATGTATAGGTAGGAGAATGCCAGAAAAGAACACCAGGAGGCAGGATAGGGCCACATGCTGCAAAAGAACCATAGCGCCTACTATGGGCGGTTTGGCTTGATTTTGATACTGAGAATGGCTAGGACCTGATTGCTTGAGTAATATTTAACTACCTATAGTAGGTTTTCAGTACCATTCATTGTATTTTGCAATAGTCTTGCTCCCTTTTAACAGAGTGAGATTTCTCTTACATTGCTGGTGTGACAGATAGGCACTTACTAACATTTTAAACACTAGGATTGTTCCTAAGCAGGAGGCACCTTGTTTACCTGGGTGGCAGGAGGCAGGAGGGAAGGCCAGCAGTCACCTTCCCTCCTGTAAGTGGTTGTGTGCTGGCTCCTGTTTCATGTATTTCTCTTGGCCTTCAGGCTGCACATGGTCCGCCTGATGCTGCTGGAGAGGCTGCTGCAGACCTTGCCCCAGCTACGCAACGTCGGAGGTGTCCGGGCCATCCCGTACATGCAGGTACCCCTCCGTTCACAGGGTCAGTCCCGTTGTGCTTGGAACGTCCTTAAGCGTGCTGACGTCTCTCTTCCGGAGGCATTATAAGGCTTTGGAATTAGGTCATAAAACGATGGAATACAATTTTGAACCGAAGTCACCGCCCTTTGTTTTAGAGATGAGAAGCCTGGGGTCAGAGAATTTTTTTAAATGTCCCCAGTTGTCCAGCTAGTTATTAACAGAGCCAGGAGCAAAAGTCTGCTCCAGACATTCTTAGTCTGCAGTGACTCTTCACTGAGGTTCACTGGGGTGTGGTCTGTGACAGCTGTTCTCCCACTAATGCCTCGTCCTGGGCAAAACTGCTCTTTAATTCTTAGCAAGCGCAATGCCCTGTCTCAGCCCACTTTGGTTGGATGTAACGTAGCTTAGTCATTTAGTTTTGCAAACTTTTTGCAAAATATTTTCTGTGATGCCAATGTGGTATATATAAAAAATGGACTCTTCCGACTCTGGAGACTTAAACTTTGGACACCGTGGGATTTGGAACCTCCTCCGGGTAACCGTGGTAATGGACAGGGAAGTCAGGAAGACTGGGATTTCTCCCGAAACACCCGGTGTTTCGAAGGTGTTCTTCTCCAGGGAGTTGGCCTTCACGTTTCCTCTCTCTGTTGACTGCTAGGTCATTCTGATGCTCACTGCGGACCTGGATGGAGAAGATGAGAAGGACAAGGGGGCCCTGGACAACCTGCTCTCCCAGCTTATTGCTGAACTGGGCATGGATAAGAAGGTAAATTCTAAGTCGTGCTGTGTGAAAAATAGGGGTCGGCTAAGACCAATTCTCCGTTTTCGTTCCTCCCTCAGAGATTGTCCCCCAGTTTCGGGGGGCCCCCCACCTGGGCTGAGTTCTGTTGATTCAGCAGAACTGTTTTCACTGCCTGCTGCAGCCCAGGCACACTTTTGGATCCGGGCGTAAGTGAGGAATAAGACGAAGTCCCTGCCTTTGTGCACCCTCTGTAGTTCTACGAGGCGAAGACAGTGAATCGGTTTTTTCTATCTTAATATGGCCTGTTGAGAGCATCAGGCGTTCAGTAATCCAGGGGTAGTCCACAGATACACGAGCTCGTTTCCTCTCGATTCCACCCGAGGAACAGTTAGCACCAAGAGGCTTGTGGGACTCTCGCCAGAGGATGCCTCATGCTGAAAAGTCGGTGTGAGCTCCTGGGCTTTGCTCTGCTTGCAGGACGTCTCCAAGAAGAACGAGCGCAGTGCCCTGAATGAGGTCCATCTGGTGGTGATGAGACTGCTGAGTGTCTTCATGTCCCGGACCAAGTCCGGGTCCAAGTCTTCCATATGTGAGGTACTTTGGCTTCGAGCGTCTGGGTGTGGGGAAGGGGAAGGGTCGTCTGCTTGGTGTTAGGGCTGAGGGCAGAGGCGACAGGCCTCGGTTAGAGTGAGGCCCTTGTTGCCCGAGGGAAGTTGGATGCTAAGCTGTTACCTCTTCAAGAACAGAGCCTCCACCTTTTTCAGAATCTCTTACGCATCCTGATCTTTGCCAACAATCCCCCCATTGGCGGGGTTAAAGGGTTTGGACGTTCTGTCATTGAAAAGCAGGGGACTGTTCTGCAGGCATGGAAGAGCTAAGAGGATTCGCACTGTGTGTTGCTATAAGTACAGTAATAACGCAGAGAGAAAGCTGCGTGTGCGTGGTGGCAAGGAGATTAGCACAAAGCAGAGAAGGTGGGAAGGGAGGCTGAACTGCGTCCAATCTTAATGAGCTTAGGAGCTGCGGGGTTTGCTGGGATTTGCAAGGCTCTCCTAATGGTTTTATTTACAGTGGCTTTTCTCCTACTTTTTTATTCATGTGATCGCTCACCCCGTCTTCTTTGGAAGCTGGTTCTATGAGAAGAGCCCCTTCTGAGGGGGGGGGTTGCTAAAAAATGCCTGTAGTGGAAAGTTTTCTCTCCTTGAGGTGGTCTTCTTTTCGAGTTGCCCAAGGAAAAAGGAAATCCGTCCCCTCCAGCTGGAAAGATCTGATCCGTGCCTCTTGGCCAGTGGCCCCTGTGTAGGGAGATTAGCGCTGAGTGCTGTGTTTTTGTCTTTTCTTCTGCCCTGCCGTTATTCAGGAGTTGGGGCAGGGTTTGAGCTGGTCGGGAAACTTTTAGCTCAAGAGACTGACTAACCCACTTCACGACAACTAATTCTGCTGAGAGTGCGTTGCCCCGCCCCAGCACACAGCTGCGTTGACAGGCCGTTCCCCCCTTCTCCCTCCAGTCGTCTTCCCTCATCTCCAGTGCCACTGCAGCGGCCCTGCTGAGCTCTGGCGCCGTGGACTACTGCCTGCACGTGCTCAAGTCCCTGCTGGAGTACTGGAAGAGCCAGCAGAATGACGAGGAGCCCGTGGCTACCAGCCAGTTGCTGAAACCACATACTACTTCCTCGCCACCCGACATGAGCCCGTTCTTCCTCCGCCAGTATGTGAAGGTGAGGGCTTTCCCGGACAGGCGCCACTCCTGCCCCTCATCCGGAGCTCACCCAGTGAGTGGAGGCGGAGGGGCTGCAGCAGGGGGCCTGCGTTCCCTGGTGGGGTTTACTCTCAGTGCGACGTAATACATAACCTGCTGCTGGGGTCCTGAGTCCTGCCACTTGGCGAACCCGAGGAACTGAATGACACCAGACAGTCAAGGTCCTTTCACATTGAGCTCCTGAGAAAAAGATGACACGGTACAAGGTCATGTTGTCAGTGTGGGTCACATCCCCATGTGTATGTCAGATACTCCCCTGCTGTCATCAGAGGCCCTGCAATGATCTAGTTTAGAAGATGGGCTTTCGATCAGGTGTGTCTGGGAACAAGTGTCTAGGAACAGCTGTCCTCACTAGCCGTGAGGCTTGGAGAAGTTCTGTCTGACCTCAGTAAGCCTCAGTTTGATTACCTGGAGAGTGAGGGTACAAGAGTATCTGCTGCGTGGGTGGGCGTGAGCATTGAATGACGTGATGTTAGAAAGCACAGTGCCTAGCCCCTGCCCAAACTCAGTAAATGTTCACTGTTGCCGTTTCTCTTCCACTGAGGCCCTGCAACGGAGCCAAATGGGTTGGACTAGCTCTGCTTCTTACTGCGTGCTCAGAACTACTTCGAATAGTGTAGGAGTATAACAGGCATGCAGTAGGCGTCTGAGCATGTCCTTCTCTTTTTAGTAACCCTTTGGTGGTTTTTTAAAAATTACTTTTTGACCAAAAATTTATTCAAGGATCCAGCTGTCTCCCTCTCTCTCTACCTTCTCACCTGCAACACCTCTGCATGCAGCCCTACTAGCACGCTTCCCCACGTGCGGGCGTTGCCTTTGTGCGTGCTGTCCCTCCTCAGATTCCTTCCTTTCCCTCCGCATCCCTTCCTTCCCCCGGTGAGCTGATTCCCGGTTCCTCAAGGCCCAGCTCAAACACTGGGTCCTAGGAAAACCTTCCCCAGCACACACTTCCCTGCTATCACGTGGTTGAGACGCTGGTTCCCTGAGCCCCCCATGCACACGTGTGGAGTCTTCCCTTCACACTGTCGCAAAGACCGTATTTCCTTCCTCTTTATGCTCCCAGTGCTTGGCCTAGAACTGATAAATAACTGGCGATTGAACATATGACTCCTGCCATGCAGGCTCTTCTTGGGGACCACGCAGCTTACAGGATAGCTGTTGTCCACTGCCCTCCGATTTCTCTATACCCCTGCCTCTCTGAGTGATGTGAACCCAGATCTCAACTGAGTTTAGTGGCCCTGGCCCCCCAGCCTTACTGGAATATGTCTTGTTGTTACAAAAGTTTTAGTTTTGGGGAGTGGAATACATCTCTCATAGAAAGTCAGGAATCTTTCCGGGCTACTGTTTTTTCAGTATTTTCCCATTCTAAGTTTTGTGTGGGTAGAATACAATCAACACAGTGTCCAAAACTACAGAGTGAAATGCTAGACTTTTAAGAGCAGTGAGATCATCTCCACTGTAATCTTGGCACGTAATGAAATTGCCCAGGAGCCTGGGACGCTGCTGGTTTGTACACTGAACTGCCAGCCAGTGACGGCTCCAGCTTCAGAAGGCGCAGTGACCAGCGCTAGCATAGGTATGCGAGTAAGCAGGAAACCAGTCTTTTTCCCAGTGTGGCCGTGGAAACCGTCCATCATGGGTTCTTACACGTGTTCCCCTCCCAGGGTCATGCTGCCGATGTGTTTGAGGCCTACACGCAGCTTCTAACCGAGATGGTGCTGAGGCTTCCCTACCAAATCAAGAAGATCGCTGACACCAGTTCTCGGATTCCGCCTCCTGTCTTTGACCATTCGTGGTTTTACTTCCTCTCAGAGGTAAGTGAGGGGAGCAGCGCCCGCTGAGGGGTAGACACATCGGCCGTGACTACCTTTGCGGCCCCCTTTCATCCTGACGCTCCTGCGGCATCCCCCTCGGCCTCACCCCTGTGCGGTGTGTACTACAGGGTGGATGAGGCAAATTTGGGTTTGCAGCTTCGAGTGTGTGAAACAGTTGTTCATGCATTATCATTTACTGATCATTGTATTATCTTCCGCACCAAACTATAAATAAACCTCCTTTGGCCCCCGCCAAATGTGGCGAAGATGTGCCTCGGAGCAGGCCGTCCACCTGACTTCCGGTTCTGCCCATTGGACTTCCCCCACACGTAATGACAGCGGTCAGATTTAATGCTTCGCACTCAGTCCAGAAAACAGAGCAGGCCCGTGAAATTAACAGAGATTCTAATGTCGGGGATTGGTTTCATAGCGTCAGAGCAGCCGAAGATTAGAGGGGAGCGCTGAGGCGCACAGAGATAGTAGCTGCAGGCTCTGCCAGCAGCCTCGAGTGTGAAGGGGGAGGCTCAGGGTCCTGGGGGAGGGCGCGGCTGCCGGCCCTGCGGAGCGCCGAAGAGCGGGACTGGGGCGTGGATGACCCTGGAAGCACCTAAAGGAGCTGATGGTTAGAGCCAGCTGCAGCCAGTCTGTCCTTGAGTACGGAAGAAATGGTGGGCCTGCCAGGGTGAAGGGCTCTTGCTCAGATATCGGGCAAACGGGAAGAAGCAGCTCCCTCGGTTTCCTCCTGCCTTCCAGTGTCCCTCTGGTGCTCCCCAGTGCAGGACCCAAGCAGGGGCCGGTTGAAAGATGCAATGCGGTTATAGCATAATTCTGGGTATGTGGGGACTGGGTTTGGAGCCAGCTGAGCAACAATCTCTTAGCAACCACAGAAAGCACGAGATTAATTCTGGGAAGAGTAATCTGCTAGCAAACTCCAAATGACCACTTCAAGGTGTATAGCTGTAACAGTCTTACTTCTTTCCCTACTTCTTTTACCTGAAAGAGAGATTCTGAATTTTTTTTTAATATATTTTAACTCTGGGAGGGCCAGAGTGGAGGCCAGTCTTCCCTGAAGATTCCTGAGTGTCCCAGGAAGGGGAGCAGGAGTACTGCTGTTTCCCCCTCATTAACCCCTTCCTTCCTATGCTGTTCTCCTGGCCCTTGTAAGGAATACTGAAGTTGACCAGAGGCTAGCCTGACCGAGAGGAAATAGCTTGGCTTGTGTTTCTCACCAGTTTTGTTTTGTTGAGAATTTTTGAGTTTATTTGAGCTAGACCAATGACACGATGGGAAATAAGAGCTCAAATGCTTTGTAGAGGAAGATTTGCTCTCACTGGTTTTTGGTAACAGTTCACAAACCCCAGGGCGCCTGGGCTGGTACAGACACAGTCCCAGAGTCCTTGACGTCGCTGTTTCTCCCCACAAGTACCTGATGATCCAGCAGACGCCGTTCGTGCGCCGGCAAGTCCGCAAACTCCTGCTCTTCATCTGTGGGTCCAAGGACAAGTACCGCCAGCTCCGGGATCTGCACACCTTGGACTCCCATGTGCGTGGAATCAAGAAGCTGCTGGAGGAACAGGGGATATTCCTCCGAGCAAGTGTGGTGACAGCCAGCTCAGGCTCCGCTTTGCAATACGACACACTCATCAGCCTGGTATGAGGGGGTGGAAACGGTAGGGTGGGGAGGAAACGGTAGGGTGGGGAGGGGGCATGTGATGAGGCTCAGCCCCGTAGGTGCTCCGGGTGGAGCTGCGCAGGGCTTGCAGACTGTCGAGAGCGTCCTGGCCAGGGTTAAGATCAGGGTAAATCCAAAGTCCCTGACTGGGTGCTACACCATGCGTATTTGGCTTCAGGGTCTTCGATTTCCCCCTCACGTTCCCACCCCCAGCTGGCTTGGCTCCTCTGTTATGAAGGGGGTGGACGTGGGTTTTGACCAGTGTCATTTGTTCATGCCGTGGCCAGGAGCAACCTGATGCTCGCGCACCTCTGATTTTTGTCCTTGGATGCTAAAGACATGATGGCGTATGCCTGAAGATAAATCGTTTGGACTTTAGGGGGTAAATGGCATGTATTGCACAGAAGCATCCAAAAAGAACACCTTCAGCATTACAGACACCTGATCTGACGTCCTTACTATCGTGCTTTTAGTAAGAAAAGCGTAGACTGGACTGAGGGTTTCCAAGTCACGGCTGGTCTCTCTGGCTGCAGTACCGAGTGCTCTGAAGGAAGCCTGAAAACAAAGGGCCTTTGTGTGGTGCGGAGTTGACCGTGGAGGCTCCGTAAGAGCCCTGTGTGTGGGCCTTGTCCCAGGGTCCCAGGGCATTGGGTCCACCTTGCAGAGAGCACCGTGTTCAGTCTGCATCCAAAGCCGGGTGAAGGCCCCTCAAGGAAGCAGGCGTGGTACCGGCTGGGCGGGGTTGCTCATTTTCGGCCATTGGCTTTCATTTCAGATGGAGCACCTGAAAGCCTGTGCAGAGATCGCTGCCCAGCGAACCATCAACTGGCAGAAATTCTGCATCAAAGACGACTGTAAGCAGTGCTGCTCCTTTGGGCTGCTGTTATCATTCACTCCTTCAAGAACTGTTACTGAGCTACTGCATGCCACGCACTAAACTGGGTACTAGGGATACAGACACGGGCGAGATAGTCACGCACCGCCTAACGCTGGGGGTGTCTCCTGAGAAATGTGTCACTGGCCGTTCCACTGTTGTGCGGCCATCGTAGAACGCACTGTACAAATCTAGACGGTGTGGCCTACACACACCTAGGCTGTGTGGCGTGCCGCCGTTGTACGTGTGGTCCGCTGTTGCCCGGATTGTCGTTACGCAGCGCACGACTGCAGAGACAGCTCTGCCTAGCAGAGAAGGCGCGTGAGAGCTTAAAGAGTGATAAGAGTCATTGGACAGGCTTGGGGTGCCACAGTGGCACGGAGGAGGGGTATCTGACCTCTCTACTGTGGTAGTGAAGCTAAAGAGGCGTGTATGGAGTTTAGAGAACATCTAACTCAAAGAAGGAGGGACAGGGAGCTGGTCTCTTCGCAGCTGTCACGACACTTGTCGGGCACTCCCACAGGGGTGTAAACTCTCGGCGGCGTTCAGCAGCCAGGACTCAGAGACGGAGCTGGTGCGAACAGGGCAGCCCTGACCACGTGGCGAAGTTACTGCTGTTCTCGCGTGTGAGTCGAGGTGTCGTCTTAGGTTTGAGCCCCTGTCTCCTCTCCCTGCAGCTGTCCTGTACTTCCTCCTCCAAGTCAGCTTCCTGGTGGACGAGGGCGTGTCTCCGGTGCTGCTGCAGCTGCTGTCCTGCGCTCTGTGCGGCAGCAAAGTGCTCGCCGCCCTGGCCGCCTCGGCCGGGTCCTCCAGTGCGGCTTCCTCCTCGGCCCCTGCCGCCGCCAGCTCTGGGCAGGCCCCCACACAGTCGAAGTCGTCCACGAAAAAGAGCAAGAAAGAAGACAAGGAAAAGGAGAAAGAGGGTAAGAGTCACTCTCTCGTCGTGGTCGCAAGGGCGGTGTGTTCTGATCTCTCTCGGAGCGCAAGGTTTAGTCTCTCCAGAAGTGGCTTCATTCATGGCCGACAGGCGACCCGAACCCCGAATGCCTCTAGTGTCTGTTTGGCCTCATTGTCAGTTACGTTGAAGATGACACCTTCAACAATGTGACTCCCCTTTTCAGGTGCCAGTGATAGGGAAGGTCACAGTACACCGAACGTTTTTCGCTAAGCCAAGTTTCTTCTTCTGTGAAACAGTAACACTTGCTCTGTGGCTTGCTCTGTGACAAGAACACTTGTCAGTGTTCAATGAGGTGATGTTTTTACATGTGCCTTGTAAACTGTCAAATGCTCTACAAATGTAAGCCGTTTTACCCGGCCTCTTACCAGCAGAGAGGCAAATGCCTCTCTGTTTCACTGCTTTCCATGGTCCTTGGAGGCCCGAGACGAGTGATCAGGGGTGGAAAGCAAGGAACGCGGTTCTTCCAACTAATTATTCCGATCTCTCTGCACAGGTAGGTGTGTGGTAATACTGACTGTTTTAGATAGCAAACATCTAAAAGAAGTTTCTCCTCCAGTGGAACTGTGTTTGTTTAGTGCCAGGCTAATGTAGGCACTTCATCTCATGTTTTTTCGGGGCATCACTGTATGTCTCATTTGGGGTTGACCTTTTCTCCCCCAGGAAGCAACTGAAAGTTGTTGTCTTCAGATTTAACCATTTAGTTCAAACTTTTAGGCATGGACAGCCTTCCCTCCCTCTCTACGTGGTAGCCCCAGCTCCTGGACTCTAGACCACTTCTTCCTGTTCTTTGTGCCCTGATCTTGCAGGTGAGAGCTCAGGCAGCCAGGAGGACCAGCTGTGCACAGCTCTGGTGAACCAGCTGAACAAATTCGCAGATAAGGAGACCTTGGTCCAGTTTCTGCGCTGCTTCCTGTTAGAGTCCAACTCGTCCTCGGTGCGCTGGCAGGCACACTGCCTGACACTGCACATCTACAGGTGAGGCCCGGGGCTGTCGGGCAGTCTCCTGGGTCTGGGACCGGCGTGGACGGTGCAGTTCAGCCTTGATTTGATGTTCCGTGCTCACGGTCACAGTGTCAGCATTTACAGCAGCCTGAAAATCCTCTTAACTATTACAGGTTTCTTCATCAAGTCACTCTGCTGTTTAGCTATCAAAGTGATGTCATAAGCAAAAGATAGTCTGTTTCCCACTAAGAAGGCTGTGTTTAGAAGTTTAGGAAATGACCAGGCCTGGCTCTTTACACTAACAAAGCTCGTTACTGCCATCGAGTAACGTCGGATGTTGGGAATAGGCCACCTCCTGAAGGCAGGAAGGGGCTGTGCTACCTCCGTTAGGGGCGATTGTCAGAAGAGCAACAAAACCGTTGGTTGAGGGGAAATAGATGTGTCCACAGAAACAGTGCCTGGGCCTTGCCGGTAAAGAGCCTCGGGGTTTTCTGGTGCTTGGTGATGTGAGCTGTCATCTCTCTACAGAAACTCCAGCAAGTCTCAACAGGAGCTCCTGCTGGACCTGATGTGGTCCATATGGCCGGAGCTGCCGGCCTACGGTCGGAAGGCGGCCCAGTTCGTGGACCTCCTCGGCTATTTCTCCTTGAAAACCCCACAGACGGAGAAGAAGGTAAGCTGCTTCTCTGTGGTCCAAGAAGCTAACTTGCCATTTTTAACTCTTTTTCTCTTGAGTTAAGAACCTTATGACCAACCCAAAGGTAGTACGTAAATACGTACATATATGTATGCACGTACACATATATCTATATATGTGCACATTACATATGCACACACTCCCAGTGTGTAGTACATATATGTACGCACATACATATATATCTATATATATGCACATTACATATGTGCACACTCCCAGTGTGTAGTACATATATGTATGCATGTACATATGTATCTATGTGCATATTACATATATACACACACTCCCAGTGTGTGCAGTACATAGGTAGTACACACCAGCACGTAAGTGCAGTCTGAAAGCGGCTTAGCCAATAGACGTAGATCGAGCGGGAAGAAAATGGAACTCACTGAAGTTGCTTGGGAATGACAGTGCTCCTCTGGTTTTCCCGACAGCCCGGATTGCGTCCCCCGAGGGTTGCTGCAGTTAGACAGCCTTGTCATGGCTTCCCCATAAGAGTGAAGTTTATCTTCCTCCACAAGGTCTAAAAAGGTGGACTGTCATAAGGTTGTGGAAGCTTCTAAAGCAGATAGAGTCCTTTGAACAGTTAGGTGTTAGGCCCGGCTTTGCGTAGTTCTGATGGGGGCTGAGGGGTCTGGTACCTCTGCAGACAAGTCTTTTCCGGTAAGGCTTTCCTTTGCACTTTAACTGTGGTCCTTTGTCGACTTCTGTTTCAGTTGAAGGAATATTCACAGAAGGCAGTGGAGATTCTGCGGACTCAAAACCACATTCTTACCAACCATCCCAACTCCAACATTTACAAGTGAGCTTTGTTCTGCTTTCTCCCTCTTTGAAGCTCAGCCAGCAGCCCGAGTCGCTCTCTCCACACTGACTGGCTCCTCCATACGGGTCCACATGCCCCTGTCTGGCTGGTCTCGCAGCCCCTCCCTCGGAGCTGGGGCCGGGCCCATGGAAGTTACACGAAATGTGCTTGCTGGATTTGGGCTCAGTAATCAGTCATTTAAGAAGGTCTCTAGTTTCAAGGGTCTAAGTCTAACTCAAGTAAGACAAGTTCACAGAAAATGGCTGCATTTAAAAAACTTTTGAAAGAGACTATTGGTTAAATTGACAATTTATTACTTCCACGGTTTAATAGTGACTGTTCTTTTTTTCCCTCCAAACTTTATTGAGGTACAGTTTCCATACTACAAAACCTACCTATATTTAGGTATACAGTTCAATGATTTTTAGTGTATTTAATTGTGACTCTTCGAGTCAAACTAACGTAACGTTTTAGGATCCCCCTGACGTCAGGACAGCTCAGAAACAGGAAGCGTCTAAGGTCGATTAGCTGCAGTTTCCTTCCTGTGACTTCCAAACCCTGGTGGCATTTCTCACACGTCCTTATGTTCTCACTAGGGTGGGGACCGCCTGGGGGTGTTGAGCCATGGCCTTTTCATGGCTTCTTTACGAAGCTCAGTGCTTTCTGAGATGAAAATGTCTTTATGCTGAGACTGGTTTCTTCTTTAGCACCTTGTCTGGCTTAGTGGAGTTTGATGGCTATTACCTGGAGAGTGACCCCTGCCTGGTGTGTAATAATCCAGAAGTGCCGTTTTGTGTAAGTGACCTCCTCCACGTGGACAGTCCTGAGGCTTGCAGGGCCAGTGGGTTTCTCGTTTCCAGAGCCTGGTTGTTCCCGCATAGGCGTTCCTCTCCTAATGCTCGGTCAGCAGCGGTCTGAACCCTCGCCTGCCATGCTCGCTACCGTAAATAGCAATTTCATCCGTGGATGAAGAGTGGGTTGCATTGGTGAATTTTGAAGACGAAAGGGTGAGCCGTTCGCCTTGAACTAATACCGTGTTTTGTGTGCGCTCTTGCATTTAGTATATCAAGCTGTCTTCCATTAAAGTGGACACGCGGTACACCACCACCCAGCAGGTCGTCAAGCTCATCGGCAGCCACACCATCAGCAAGGTGACGGTGAAAATTGGAGACCTGAAGCGGACCAAGATGGTGCGCACCATCAACCTCTATTACAACAACCGAACCGTGCAGGCCATCGTGGAGCTGAAAAACAAGTACGGGCTTTGCGCGCTTGGGGAGGGGCAGGAGGCGTGGAAGGCCTAGCGCCTGGCGCTGGCTTTGATGGCTGGAATCCGGTAAAGCAGCGCGCCCCTAGGGGTCCAGTATGTCCTCTTACCCCTGCAGGCACGGCTGGGGGACAAAGTGAAATGCCAGTTTCTAAGGATGTCGACAAAGGTTATTTTAAAATCACGTCCATGGAGCCTTGGGGTCTGTGGAAGCCCCTCAGCAGCTTGTCTAGGGAGGCGAAGCTCAGTGAGGGGACTCCAGGCTTCTCGCACCCATGCACACTGGAGCAATTCCATTTTCATGTAAAACCACCTCCACACGTTGGAAAGCAGTTGTCATTTTTGGAGTTGGACGCTGTTCTCTTGCTCACAGAGCAGGCAGTATTTCTCCAGAAGTCTCTCTAGTACGTAGTCCTTCCATTTCTGCGTAGTGCCTTCCCTCGATATCTGCTGGTGTTGGGTCTCTGTAGCTCACGGGTGCCAGTGTTTGAATCGGGGCATGCTATCGACGGGCTAAAGGAGGTGCCCTCGGGTTACAGTGCTGACTTCTATGGGACTGATGCGCTGCCTGCTGCGCTCAGAGGGCACCTGTGGTGCTGACTTCCACAGAGACAGACCTCGTGTGGTTGAGGTCGTAGGCTTTGCTGCTGGGCAGAGAACATGGGTAGGTGGTACCTGAATATTAAGACTTACCATGCTGTTCTGCACATAGAGTGGGAGTATTGGTATTATTCCAAGAGAGAGAGTAAAGCTGGAGTGTATCATGTCAGCAAATGGCCACCAGGAGCTGTGCCTACAGGAGGCTTTCTGGTCTCCTTTGCAAAGCAGAGTTAACACTGGTGACCCGTGCATCGCAGCTGCTTGCTGGGATGGCCCGAGTCCCTTCTGCAGGAAGGACTTTGATGTTCTCTGTGTGGGGTCAGTGCAGCTGCCGGTGAGGCTCTTAGGCTCTGGAATGAGACTGTGGAGTCACATCTCAGTTCTGCTGCCCATGTCTCTGACCTTGGAGGAGTTATGTAGCCCCAGGTTCCTTAACTTTAAAGTAGAGGGAGGGAAGCTCACTTTCAGGGCGTTGTTTTAAGGAGTTAGACGAGTTAGAGTGTGTGCGTGTGCATACGTGTGTGTGTATATTATATATGTATGTGAAGTGCTGAGAACAGAGCCTGCCTGGCACGTGGTAAGTGCTCAGTAAATACTGCTTCTAATTGTATTAATGTAATTGCCCTTAAATTACTACATGTCTTTTCTCTCTCTGACTGTACTTGGCACTCGGTCCAGATACTGGCACGCCCCTCTGCCTTGCCAGAGTGAGCTGAGCTTTACCCTTCCGAGGTGGTTGTCAGGGTGGGACCTCAGGCAGCGTCGTCCTGGTAGTCTTGGGGTTGCAGGCCTCAGTGCGCCAGAATTTTGGAGGGGTGTCTTTCCTTGACAAGGACTTCTGTTTTTCTGGAATCTCAAAAATTATTGTATGGAACATCTTAAAGCCCTTGTATGTTCTATCTTTTTTAACAGAGAAAGGGGAGTAGAGAAATATTTTTAAAATTAGGGTGCTATTTGCCAGATTTCCTGCTTTTAGGGAAACCACTTCATCGCCTTAGAAAAACACACGTGGGCAGCCTCCATCTCATCAGAGCGTCATCACTGAAGGTTAAATGAGAGGCCTCGGGCCCTCTGCCCCACTGCCTGACACTGTCTCTCCTAGGCCGGCTCGCTGGCACAAAGCCAAGAAGGTCCAGCTGACCCCCGGGCAGACAGAAGTGAAGATCGACCTGCCCTTGCCCATCGTGGCCTCCAACCTGATGATCGAGTTTGCCGACTTCTATGAAAACTACCAGGCCTCCACAGAGACCCTGCAGTGCCCGCGCTGTAGTGCCTCGGTCCCTGCCAACCCAGGGGTCTGTGGCAACTGTGGAGAGAATGTCTACCAGTGTCACAAATGCAGGTAAGCAAGCAGTTGTCACCCTGGCCAGGACCATGTACATTCCTTATATTTTTCTGTAAGCGCCTTGGGATGGGCAATTTCAGTGTCTGGGCCCTTATAATAGTTAGGGGGTTACGGGTATGTGGAGTGTGGAGTCCTAGGGTGGAGAGAGAAGGAGGGAGGGAGGGACAGGGAAGAGTGGGGGGGGTGTGTTTGCCCCTCCTGTGTGGGCGGGAGTCTGTAAGTGTACTTCTGGGTCTTCTGTTGTTACCTGGTTGCTTAAGTCACCCTCACCTACTTGCTCCTGTCCCTCCACTAGTCCCTGCAGTAGTTGACAGAGTAGGTGTGGCACAGTCCATTTCCTCATGGGTCACCCCTACCCCACCAAACTTCCGCTGCACCCCTGACCCGGACACTCTGACCCTTCAGATCCATCAATTACGATGAAAAGGACCCCTTCCTCTGCAATGCCTGTGGCTTCTGTAAATACGCGCGTTTCGACTTCATGCTCTATGCCAAGCCTTGCTGTGCGGTGGATCCTATCGAGAACGAAGAAGACCGGAAGAAGGTGAGGCCGCACCCGTCCTAGACTCAGAACCGTGGCTGTGACAGGAGCTTGGGCTACAGCTGGGGCAGGGCCGTGTGCTTTCCCTGCTAGCCCCAGTCGTCTTTAACTCGGCACTATTTTCAGGACCGAGTGTGTGGGCGGGAGCAGGTAACCGTTTAAGGTATTTGGAACACGTGGTTTGCATAGGATTTTGGAGAACTGTTGGGAATGGACTAAAATATCTCGAGGGGCAAATAACTTTAGATTTGGAAAGGTGGGAAGGAGTTGGGTGGCTTGCCCTGCATTTTCTCCGTGGACTGCTTCAGATTGCAGCTGTTGGTCTTCCCTCAGGCTTAGCTTATTCAGGGGCCACTTCCCAGCCAGCGTGACGGGATGGGACTGGGTATGGGGGTGAGAAGACGCGGGCTATTGGGATAACTACTAGGAGCGTCAGGGGGAAGCGAAAGATCTTTCAGCTTTGGAGTCAGGAGGACCAAAGTTTCAGTTTCGGCTGTGCATTTTAATACTGCGGGACCCGCCATAAATTACCTACCCACGCTGCACTTCATACGTATGCCTCCCCCACAGGATTAGTGCGAAGAACAGAAGTAGTGCACGGAGCCCAGGACAGGGCCTGTAGGGAACGTTTCCGTGAACGGTTTCCTCGTTCAGATTACTCAGGAAGGCCGTCGTGCTGAAAAGCCTCCACACGCACGTGCCTGTCTTTCCCTCTCCAGGCCGTTTCCAACATCAATACCCTTCTGGACAAAGCGGACCGGGTGTACCATCAGCTCATGGGGCATCGGCCGCAGCTGGAGAACCTGCTCTGCAAAGTGAACGAGGCAGCTCCTGAGAAGCCGCAGGTAACCCCAAAGTGGGCGGGGCACTCGAAGGGTGTTCTGGGCCACAAGCAGAAGACCGCCCCCCGGGCGAGACCACCTCAGGTGGAGGCTGACCACTGGCTTCCCTCTCGGGCTGCAGGACGACTCGGGCTCAGCGGGCGGCGTCAGCTCCACCTCAGCCAGCGTGAATCGCTACATCCTGCAGTTGGCTCAGGAGTACTGTGGGGATTGCAAGAACTCTTTCGACGAGCTCTCCAAGATCATTCAGGTAGAGAAATGGGGGTGGCTTCGGAGCGCGTGACCCGTAGTTTTCAAAGCAGCCCTGTTGCGCTCATGCGGCAGCCAGTTCCTGGGGCGGCCCTCGCCCAGCGCAGCCGGGAGAGCAGAGTCTGGGCAGCCGCCCCTCCGCGTCTCTCCCGTTGCGGCTTCTGGTGCTTGGCAGAGCGCGAGTTCGTTCCAGGGGACGGAAAATGGAGATGACGACAGATTTGTTTTTCTTGACCGTTCACAACCCATCTTTTAGTAGAGGGGTTACTGGTTTTAAAAAATCGGGTGCCAAGAATCTGTTCCTTTTTTCTGATATATGAAATACTGGTAGGCTAGATGGTTGGGGCATACCGACTGCCTTCAATCAGGGTGGGCCTTACAGTGGATGGAATATTGATCTCCCGGGGATGAGGCTGCCTGTGGACAAGGAGAGCGGCCAGTGTCCTTGCCCTAAGTCGCTGGTGTGTCGTCTTTGCTACTTGTACCTACAGTTCTGACCGCTGTTTGGTTCTTTACGAGACAGTGTCAGGAAAGTTAAGGGCGTGGGCCTGTGATCAGAGGCTGTTCTGACTCTGCCGCTTCCCTCGGCCACACCAGCCCCTCGGCCTGTTTCCTCTGTGAAATGGGGATAGAGTATCCAACTGGTGGGGTTATCAAGAAGGTTAAATCAGAAATACATGTAAAGTGTTTTTTTTTTAAATCAAAGCTGATTTCTAGTTCTTCCTCATTTTAATTGCTAATGTGTTTCTTCGCCTTTTTTCTTAGAAAGTCTTTGCCTCCCGCAAAGAGTTGTTGGAATATGACCTGCAGCAGAGGGAGGCGGCCACCAAATCATCCCGGACCTCTGTGCAGCCCACCTTCACTGCCAGCCAGTACCGCGCCTTATCCGTGCTGGGCTGCGGCCACACGTCCTCCACCAAGTGCTACGGCTGCGCCTCCGCTGTCACTGAACACTGCATCACACTCCTCCGGGCCCTGGCCTCCAACCCAGCCCTGAGGCACATCCTCGTCTCCCAGGGCCTCATCCGGGAGCTCTTCGACTACAATCTTCGCCGCGGCTCCGCGGCCATGCGGGAGGAGGTCCGCCAGCTCATGTGCCTCCTAACTCGGTCAGAGCCTGCACCGTCTCGGGGCCGGTACTGCCTGCAGCTCGGGGGTCGGTGGCGGCAGCGATGCCAGGAGCACTGGAGGGTGCAGAGCATCCTGCTTCTCGTCGCCAGACGGGTTGGCTAGCTTACGGTAGAGGAGAAAGGGGGGAGCTGTCCCAGGCAGTGAGGCGTGAACTTAGGGAGCGTTTGAAACCCCATGGAAATAGTGTATTTGGTTGGTTCCAGTGAGATTTCCTGAGGAAATGGTCTTGGGGTTCAGGGGAAAGAGGAGACGGGAGTGACTGGGCAGTTGGCCTCAAGACTCGCCCACGAGAAGACAGTGGAGCCGTGGAGCCTAGTGATCAGGGGCTGGGACTCTGGGCCCAAACGACCCAGCCTTAGCATCTGGTACTTTGTACTGGGGGCCCCGGGCAAATTCCTGAACTCCTTGAGCCCAGGTTTTTCTCATCTGAAAAATACTGATAATAGTAAATCCCTTAAAGGCTCACGGTGAGGATGAAATGAAATAATTCACGTGAGTAATAACTCATTTGTCGAGTGCGTAGTGCATGCCGATAGAGGACCCAGAGCGGGCGTGGCTGTCTACGGGCCAGGTGGCTGAAACTCCGGAACCTGTCGGGTAGCTGAGAAATACCACTTGCTGTATTAGTTACTCTCTCAGCAAATATTTTTTGAGCCTCTGCCGAATGCCACGCACTGTGCCAGACTCAGGGCACAGTGGGAAGTGAGACGAAGTCCCCGCCCCCTGTAGCCCCTGTTCCAGGTGGGAGGACCACGGCGCACAGCTGATTCCACAGTGCCGTGTCAGGGACCCTGTCTGGCGGGGGGGTTGCTGTACAGGACAGGGGTCCAGGAAGGCCTCGGGGGGTGTGACACTAGAGCTGAGAGCCGTGTGAAGTAGGAACAACCTGCGCAGATACGTGAGGCATGAGCTGCACGCTTTGGAAGCGCGAGTGGAAGGCTGGGAGGTGGGCCCTGCTGGGAGTGGGGGCGTGTAGCATGGAGGCCCATGCTGCTGCAGTGAGGGACACCTGGGGGAAACGGACACGGAATTCAGGGGCGGGACGTGGGGGCCACATCCTGATGGGTCTTGTAGGCTGTTGTGAGGACTTTGGGCTTTATTCAAAAAGTGTCGGAAAGCAAGAAAGCAATACGGTACAGTTTTTGGTTTTCGTTGTTAGTGTGGACGTCATTACAAAAGAGCATGGGTGGAAAGTGAGGATGCCCTGTGGGAAGCAAAGTGGAGGCAGTTGGAGAAGATGAGGAGAGAGTTGTGGCCAACACTGAGCGTGAACGCCTAGATCGGGGGCCTGTGACACACCACACGGCGCACGAGGGCCGTGTGGACGGGGACGGGGACCAGGGGACAGGCTCCCCTGTTTGGTGCCACCCGTCCCCAGTCGGGGGGCTGTGACCGGCGGTGTCACTGCACACCAGGGTGCCGTGGGCCAGTGCTGTGGTCTTGCCCCAGGAAGGCCACGTAACCCCAGACACGGACTTCCACGTCTCGGCTCCTCCGAGTACAAAGGGGGGCACAACCAATGATGGGTAACAAGACCCTGTTTTTGCTTCTACAGGGACAATCCAGAAGCCACCCAGCAAATGAACGACCTGATTATTGGCAAAGTCTCCACAGCTCTGAAGGGCCACTGGGCCAATCCCGACCTGGTGAGCAGGAGAGGTGTCCCCTCTGACTCCTCCCACTGGTCCCATTGTGATGACCGAGCAACGTGGTCGCTTGCCGAGCTCACGTCCCAGAGTGGTGTTCCCTGCTCAGACCCAGCTCCGCAGGGGAAAGGAAGTGGGTGGTCGGCTGTGGGGAGTATAAGGGCCTCTATCTGTCCTTCCTCTTATGATGCCACTTGTGACCAGAATTTTAGTCCTGAGTCCCGGGTCAGAGCTCGGACATGAGCCAGCGCTGGGATTGACCCCTCAGACCCCTCTTTAACCCATGCCTCTATGGTTGGCCTTTCAGGCAAGTAGCCTCCAGTACGAGATGCTGCTGCTGACGGACTCGATCTCCAAGGAGGACAGCTGCTGGGAGCTCCGGCTGCGCTGTGGTGAGTTTGGGGACTGTCTCGTCGGGAGCTTTTCCAAGGAGGAAAGGAGGCCACGAGGTGCAGTCCCAGCCGCAGAGGGGAGAGGCGGGGAAACTGCGCTCGGACGGCCCCTGGGAGGCAGAGGGGGCGCTGTGTGATCCTGACTGTGCCGGCCTCCCCACCCCAGCTCTCAGCCTCTTCCTCATGGCTGTGAACATCAAGACCCCCGTGGTTGTCGAGAACATCACGCTCATGTGCCTGCGGATCCTACAGAAGCTGATCAAACCCCCTGCTCCAACCAGCAAGAAGAACAAGGTACTGGGCAGGGAGGCTCCGGAGGCAGGTTGGGGTGCCTCCCGGCCCCCGCCCCTGCGCCCCGGCCAGCACTGTGCCCTGCCCTGCACTGACCTCCCCTGACCCTGGGAGGGAGCACCGCCACTTCCTTTGCCACAGTTCAGCAGAGACGGTTGGGATTTTTGAGAAGGAAGGTTTCTTAGAGGAAAGTCAGGAGTAGAGCAGACACGACAGTCGCGCGGAGGACCGCCTTTTCTCCACTGCATTAGGGGACCTGCAGCTCCCGGCCAGCATGGGGCTCTTTCCCGCCCCGTGCCTCCGCCCGTGCAGTACCGCGCCGCCGCGTCTTCATTCACTAGCGTCTCGGCCTTAGGCGAGCTATTTAAGTTAGGTTCCTCACTTTTTCCATCTGTAAAATGGGAGTAGAGTCTCCACCTTGAAATGTGAAGAATAAATGACTTAACAGAGATTAAACACTCAGAGCAGGGTCTGGCCCAAGTTAGTCCTTGGTCAGTGTTACCTGTGGCTGTCTGCTGCCTTCCCTCCCCAGAATGCTCCCCTTCCCTTTGTCGGCGGCTCCTCGGGAGGTCCACTTCTCTGCTAGGCTGGCTGCAAGCTCCTTGCGTCCAGGGACTTCTTACTGACTTTTTGTTTTAACGTCCAGTGCACGGTGTGGTATCTGGCATACAGTAGCCACGCAGTGAATCATTGTGAAGTGGATGAATAAAGCCAAGTTCTTACCCTAAAATAACTAGCCCCGCCACAGGGTGGCTTTCCTGCACCAGCTCGTAGAATACTCGGGCCGAAGCTCTTCCCTCGGCCATGCCCGAGGCTGGCTGCCTCCCACCGCGCTTTGTGGTTTGTGCGCCATGGCGTCCCTTGATGGGAAACAGCCTTCATTGCATGCAGGCTGCCTTCTGAGTGGTAAGCACTCGGGAGGACGCTGACCTCGAACAGTTGCCCACGTTTCCCTCGACCTGGTCTGCCCGGACAGTCCTCAGAAAAGATGGGACTGAGGTACCTTCCTTCCTTCTCTTTGACGAAGGTTCCTTTCCCCTCGCTGGTTCGCAGGAAATGAGATTGGCCCTTGACTGGAAAGAAGCACCTCAGCCCCGCTTCACTGTCATTCTCCCCACAGTGCGAGGTGAAGGGAGGTTCCCGCAGAGCTCTGACCCTCTGAGCCCCCCTGCCCATTGTCTCTGTCCACGTTTTGCTAGTTTTAGCCTAGAGAGAGCTGCCCACGGTCCCGATGGTGCAGCGTCGGCACAGGTGGGACTGCTGGATCTGGGCAGGAGAGGCAGCTGCTGCCAGGCTCTGTCTGCCGGGCGCTTCGGTCAGGAGCCTGCTGGGGGAGCAGTGCTGATCGACGCCGTGAGTGCTCCCCGTTCCCCCGTTCAGGGATGGTCTGGGGAGCACACATGGGTGCCCCTGCTTTACGCCTTAAGGACAGTGCTATCTTGGGATCAGGAAGGCGCTCGTGCGATTGTCTGAGGTGCCGGCTGAACCAGCCGCTTTCCCTGGAACCCACTTGTGCTCGCAAGGCCGACTGAGGCAGACAGTGGTTGCTCAGAGCTGGGCCCTGGGCGGACATTGTCTGGACAGACGATGAAGTGAGCCTGTCACTTGTGGAGGAGTTGACGTGGCTCAGTGAGCCAGTGTTTTCCAAACGACTCGTGCGTGTCGCAGAGTCGTGCACGGGGAAAAGACGGGTTGTAGCGTCATGCGGCGTGAAGTTCACTGACTGGTTTCCAGTTCCACACGACAGCCGGGCTCTAAGAACCTGCAGTTTGAATTTTGGTTGAAGTTTGGTGTCGTATCAAAGACAAAATGCAAAATTAATTGAAAATGGTATAAAAATACCACACACACTCTCCCCTTTTCCAGTTGTACGTCTGTGTGGGGCTAGAGGTTTTTCGTGTGCTCGACTGGAACAGCGTGTCGCCGCCACTGTTCAGAAGCAGGAGCAGATGGGGAACCCGGCGGTCTTACTAAGGCAGTCATTAAGTTACTCTTAACGTGTAGAGCTGTGCCCCTCCTTTCTCTAGATTACTTTCGTTTTGGAAACTATGAAAAATGTCATCAAGTTGGTTGGTAATGGATTTAATCTTATTTTTCAGTGAGGCAGTAAATATTTTAAGGGTGTCTCGGTTTTGACCTTGAACATGGTAGATACCCGTAGACAGAAGCACACATTGAAACGCTCTTCAGAGTGCTCAGGGACTTTTAGGAGTGTGATGGGTCCTGGGGCCAGAGAGTTTGAGAATCGCTGCCTTCGAGTCCTGATTAGTAATGGCTCTTTAAGTTCTGGAGGCTGCTCAGGGACCCCTTGAAGATTTGTGCTTGGGAACCTGCACATCAGCCTGGGGGTAGGGATTAGTGTGTGTGGCTGCAGGACTGTCTGCAGGGAGCCGGCTCCCTCTCATCCTGCACAGTCAGGGTCGGCGACCTCGGGCTCAGTGCGGAGACGCTGCTGCCGAACTGGATCCGAGTGCTTCAACGGAACACGTGTCTGGGCATGGAAGATAGGGTTATCGATCCTTCTGATCGTCTTGCCTTCGCGCGTGTCCCCGTGGAGTGTCAGTGCCCCTGTGTCAGAGCCGTGGCTCAGGCGTGCCGTCACACACTCTGCCCTTGTTCCGTGCACTCTTGCAGGACGTTCCCGTGGAGGCCCTCACTACGGTTAAGCCGTACAGCAATGAGATCCACGCTCAGGCTCAGCTGTGGCTCAAGAGAGACCCCAAAGCGTCCTACGAGGCCTGGAAGAAGTGTCTTCCTATCAGAGGTCTGTTTGTCTCTTGAAGACTTGGGAGATCAGTCCTTCTTGCCCCTGTCCTGGCAGCTCCAGAATCCGCCCTTTGCTCCCACTTTCTTCTCCTTACTCCCACCGCACCCCTTTGTCTGCCAGGGATAGATGGCAATGGGAAGTCCCCGAGCAAATCAGAGCTCCACCATCTCTATTTGACCGAGAAGTACGTGTGGAGGTGGAAGCAGTTCCTGAGCCGTCGGGGCAAGAGGACCCCGCCCTTGGATCTCAAATTGGGCCATAACAACTGGCTGCGGCAAGTGAGTGACCGCCTGCCCTGGGCCCCCGCTCTGCTGCCCCGGCTCCGGGGAGCGAGCACCTTCCCACAGGTGCCGCGCTTCCTCTCCTTTCTCCTTGTTTTCCTGCTTCCTTTCAAGCGGAAGGGAGGGTAGGTCGAGGTGCTCGGTTGCAGCCACCAGCGTGACGGACTGGCCAGAGCAGGACTTCGGTGCCCTCTCGTTAAGCTCGTCTTGCTCCTGCTCTCCTCCCCGACCACTTAGTGGAACTGAGCCGCAGGGCCTGGGTCCCCTTCCCCGTCCGTCGTGCGCATCTCCTGCTGTCCTCTCCCTCTTCCTTCTAGCTGATGTCTAAGCAATTATCTTTTCAGAACCCGTGTGTCCATTGGTATGTAGAGTGAGGAATATTTGGCATGTAGGGGTCCCCAGGACAGAATTACGGAAGTCTATGCTAAGGAAAATACCCGCTTGTCTTCCCAGTTCAGTCCTCTTGGGCATGTTCTCCCAAGTACTGGACGGAGAGTCTCGTGCAGGACACTCCCTAGCAGCCACTTTCCCGGTCTGTGTCAGATCTGGGGTAGCGTGTGATTTTCGCCGTTAACCTTTTCCTGGAGAGTTGCCCAGAGGACTTGGGGGTAGGTGGTGGTCAATGGCCCTGTGGGGGCCTGTCGAGAGGCCACCACCTGAGCCAGGGGCTCCCCTCCTGTGCCCTGCAGGTGCTCTTCACTCCGGCGACGCAGGCTGCCCGGCAGGCAGCCTGTACCATTGTGGAAGCTCTGGCCACCATTCCCAGCCGCAAGCAGCAGGTCCTTGACCTCCTTACCAGGTACCACGTGAGGGCGGGATGGGGAGAGTGCTCGGACCTCGTCTAGAGCCTTGTCTGCTTTCCCGGGGGAACCCGTAGCTCAGGGTGATGGGAGGCGTGCC
>CM052542.1:9789439-9915726 GCA_028533065.1 Trachops cirrhosus | reverse complement strand
AGAAAGCGGGTGCTTTGGAGGGCTTCGGTGGTGGGAGGGTGCACGAAGCACATTTCAGCACGTGGAACTCTCTCGTCTTACTGCTACTTTACTTTCGGGGAAGAGCTTGCGTGCACCCACTGGAAGCCGATGGCTGGAAGCCGGTTTGCAGGCAACACCTCTTGTAGACTTGGGTGGTGGAAACCGAATTCTAGCCCCGATTCGTCACTCCCTGGGCAGAGAGGGGTCCGGTCTAGTCTGTGTTTCCCGGTGGCTCTGCCTGGTGTGACCATCCCTCACAGCAGGAGTGTCTGCCGAGGGGGCAGGGGACGTCGAGGCAGACAGCCCCAGGGTTCCGAGGGACTGGCTGGCCTTAATCCTCGGCTGCATCAGGGATTAAGTAGAGGCAATCGATACTGGGTAGGAGCCAGTGGGTGTGGTAAGCATCTCGGGATTATCCCAGCGCTGGGAGGTGTCCAGCGGTTATGTCCTCCGTCCTGGACGGTACGATTGCTCATCGCCACTTTCCCACCAGCGCGCTGTTCTCAGCACGGCACGTGGTGGACCAGTTGCTGGGTCTGGTGGCTTTAAGTCTGCTGACTAAAATTCTCGCAGTGGGAATGTGAAGACTGGGGAGGGCCGTGGTTCCTGCTCCATTTCTTAGATCCCATGGAGTCCACGAGCTCGCGTGGGGGCTGAGCATGGGGGAACACGAGAGCCCTCGGCCTCGCCTGGCGGCCCTAGGCTTTTGGTTGCCGTGTCGCAGCTTAGGTCTCCCTTCCTTCCGATTCACCCTGATTTGAAAGAGACTCCGTGCTAAAGATGAGTGTTTCGGGGGGCACGTTCGTAGTAAAGAAACCACCGCATCCTGAGGCTTCACGAGCTCACGGGAGGGGGCTGGGAAGCTCCCGCCCTCAGCCCCTTCTTTCAGAGAAGACGGCGAGCGGCTGGAATGGAGTGGCACAGATGACTGTGGCTTCCCCTGCCCTGCCCCGCGGGTGCCCCTCCATGTCCACGTGGACGTGCGGGCAGCCGGACCTTCTTTTCCAGGCTGACGGATAAGGCAGTGAAGGACTACTCCGTGTACCGCTCTTCCCTCCTCTTCTGGGCCCTCGTCGATCTCACTTACAACATGTTTAAGGTAAGGACGCCGTCAGAGGCTCGGTGGGTGGCTGCAAGGGTGTCCCGTGGCCTGTGCTGCTGGCTCTGACCCTGCCTCGGCCGGCAGGTGGCTGCTCCCCGCTGGCCTCCCCCGGAGACGCGCACCCGCCGTGGGGGCTCACACCAGCCCAGACCCCGGCCGTCTCTGCCCGCCCCTGGGTCCTGCTGCAGGCCCGCGGCTGCAGGGGTCTTCGCTCCTGAGTCACCCTTGGTTTGCTCCTGTCCCCTCGGTTTTGATAAACTCCATTGCCTTGTCGAGTGTGACTTATGCTAGCCCAGCTTGCAACAGGACACTCCTCTCTGCCTGGAGGGAGTCAGAGGGCGTCGGCTGGTTCCGCTTTTGTAATCCGAAGGAAACAGCTCAGTAGGGCATCCTGACGATTCCCTCCGCTTTGGGGAACGCAGGTGTGACGTGTGCAGGGAGGAAAGAGTGCAGCCACTTACTGTAGCTTGTCGGCTCCAGTGGCATGGTGTGCAGCGAAGGGGCTGAGAGGGTCGAGTGAAATTTCGTTGCTCCCGGGGCAAAGCACGCCCTCCGGGGACCTGTGCTGAGGGGGGGAGGGGCAGGCTTTCCTTCGCCCTGAGGGCTGACCAGCCCAGCCGGAGGCGTCGCCCTCCGCCCCGGCCGTCTCCTGCTGGTTCTTGCAGAAGGTGCCCACCAGCAACACCGAGGGAGGCTGGTCCTGCTCTCTGGCGGAGTACATCCGCCACAACGACGTGCCTGTCTGCGAAGCTGCCGACAGGGCCCTGAAGACCTTCCAGGAGGAGTTCATGCCGGTGGAGACCTTCTCGGAGTTCCTCGACGTGGCTGGTCAGTGGCCAGGTTTTGTCTTCCAGAGATCCGCAGGCAGCGAACCCCTGTTTGTCTCCGTGGGGTTGGCCGAAGCTCTTAGCTTCGCCTGTCAGGGGACACACTGGTGAGAGCGAGCCTGTCGGCCCCCAGGGGTCTGGGAGAGGCAGGTAGCGCGGAGCCACTCGTGAGGAGAGCAGGCACGCTGACGCGCGCTGGGCCTCGCTGCCCCCAGGCCTGTGCTGCCCGTTGTCCGCGAGGCGGCCCTGGGCGAGGTAGGGACTGTGGTCGCCCCACTTTGTAATGGGGCAACTGAGGCGCTGAAGCTTCCAGGGGGCCATAGCTGGAAAATGGCAGAGCCCCCTTCTGGTCTCTGACTTTCGATGACAGTCCAGAGAAGGCACATGGAGTTTACCCTTCTTCCTCCTGCCTCTTCTCTCTTTATTAAGATTTTAGTTACTTATTTTTAGAAGGAAAAAGGGAGAAAGAGAGGGAGAGAGACATCGATCAGTTGCCTCTCATACACACCCCAACCGGGGACCGAACCCGCAGCCCAGGCACGTGCCCTGACCAGGAATCAAACCAGCGACCTTGCGCTCAGCGGGACGACACCCAGCAGTCTGAGCCGCACTGGTCAGGCCCTCCCATCTCTCGTGTCACAGCTGCCCCGGGGACACTGGAAGATTTCCACTCTGGTTCCTAAAGCCAGTGACAGACATCCGAGCACCTCCGACCGTAAGGCCAGGGCCCACTTGGAGCTCCTGTCCTGTGAGCCGCCCTCAGGCAGGCCCTCGTCCGGCAGCTGGTGGAACGGGGGTCGCCAGTCTCTTCTGCAACGGGTTCCTCACATGACAGGTGTGACCTGGTCACTGCAGACGCACGAAAGACTGTTTGGCTTTCACAAGGCCGTGTCAGCCGTCCACAGGGGGTGACTGGGGCCGTTGCCTGGGACCGCCTGCCTCGGACTGGGCGCGGCGCCCCCTCGGGCTCTTTGGGAGCTTGTTTCGTTTTCCCCTCGTGTTCGCGGTGGGGTGTGGGGATGTGTGCGGAGGCAGGGACTCCTGTGTTTGTGCTCGTCCCCTGGGGACTGAGCCCTCACAGACAGGTCTGGAGTGGCGCTCTGTGTGAAGTCCTGTTTCCCCCCAGCTCAGCCGAGACTGGTGGCATTTCCCCCAAAGCCCTGGGGCTTTGCCTGGTCCTCTGCGGTGGCCTCGGTGGGAACTGTGCACCAGGATGGGCCTTCGTCGGCCCAGTGCCTCCCCTGTTCTCTGGGTCGCGGCGGCTAGCGCCGCTCCCGCAGTTTGTCAGCCCCGCTGGACGCCCCGCGTGCGTCCTCCTGGCCCTGACTTTTCCCGTAGCCACTGCCCGTGCTTTCTTCCCAGGGAGCAACCCCTGGCGGAGAGCAGGTAGCCTGTGTGTGTGTCCTCAGGGCCAAGCGAGCGTGTCACCGCAGGGTCTGGTGGACGTCTGAACAGAGACTGTCAGTGTGAATGTAAGAGTGAGCACGAGGAGGGAGGTGGGCAGGGCGAGGGCGGCGTTCTGCAGTGCAGGGCTTTGAGGGGGCGCCGCGGCCATGGCGGCGCTCCGGCCTGAAGCAGGGAGAGCGAGAACCCATTGGCCGGGAGGCTCTGTGACCAGCACTCTGAGGCCAGGTTTTCACAGTGTGACTTTATGACTTTGTTTACACTGGTAGAAAATTCCAGAACATTAGACACACCCCGTTTGAACACAAGGACAAAGACACCTTCCAAAACCCAGAGGTGATGACCGGTCCCACCCCTCTCTGCTTGTGCGGACTCTGGGGAGGGGACCGCAGTCTGCGTGGTGCCAGGCCTGGGGCTGACAGCTCCTCGTTTGTTCAGCGTGAGCGCCCTGCTCTGGCTGGGGTGGCTCGGTTGCTTGGAGCATCACCCGTAGACTAAAGGGTCACGGGTTCGATTCTGGTCAGGGCGCATGCGCAGGTTGAGGGTTTGATCCCTGGTTGGGACACGGACGAGAAGGGAACCCATCAGTGTTTCTTTTTCACATCGATGTGTTTCCCTCCTTCTCCCTCTTCCACTCCCTCGCCCTCTCCCTCCCTCCCCGCCTTTCCCTGCTCTCGGAAAACAGTGAAAAAGTGTCCTTGGGTGGGGATTGAATAAAATATGAGCACCCCCTGCCTGGTGAGGGGTGTGGGCTTCAGGGGCCCTGATGCTAACTGAGCCCCTTCTGTGCACAGGGCGCGTTCACACGCGTGACCTAATTTAATCCCCACGGTGATGAAACAAGGGCCTGTCACTGTCCCCTTGCGATAGTTGAAGAAACGGAGCTCCCGAGTGTCAGCAGCGTGCTCAGGGCCCCAGGACTAGTGGCCAAAGCTCAGACAGGCCCAGGTCCTACTACCCTTCTCTGCTCCTCCAGCCTCCCAGGTCCCTCTGAGAATGTGCTGGAGGCTGTGGACACTTTCCTTTCCCGAAGGCCCTTGCTTCCTGCCCCCCGCCCCCACTCCGTTTACACTCAGTTGCACTGGCCCTGCAGGCCCGGCTGTGGTCCATGCACCTGGGTTAAGTGGAAGGGCCTCTCACTTAACCCGGTCAAGGCCCTCCCACTGTAACGCCTCCAGCAGACCGCAGGGCCTGGCCCCGGAGCAGGCCGCCTCCCACAGAGCGGGAGTGTCCGCTCGGTGACCGTCTGCCCCGGCACCACCGCTGAGGGCGGTGTGTTCTCTCCAGGACACGCAGCGCAGCCGTGACTCGGTGGGGCTGCGCGTTCCTGCTCCCGACCGGCCCCTGTCTCCGCTCCAGGTCTGCTCGCAGAAATCACCGATCCGGAGAGCTTCCTGAAGGACCTGTTGAACTCAGTCCCCTGACCGTCCCCGGGACCGCTGCTGCCGACCGGAGCTGGCTGGCCTCCCACCCCTCGGGCTCTCCCCTCCTGTGCATCAACTCCCCACAGGACGCTGCGTCATTACCCCCCTCCCCTCCCTCACCTGTTCTCGGAGTGGCTTGGGGTTTTTAGGCTTCCTGTTTTATCCCGTGTGTGTGGTGCACTAGCTATGAAGTTGTCTGTAACCCGAGCCGTCGAAGGACCTGTACATACCCAGGAGCCATGAGCTGTCCTGGCCGACTTAATACTTGAGTGTGCACATCTTGAGAAATAAACGAATGACTTAATCCACATTGAAAAAGAAGGTGTTGACTGCTGCTTAAACTCTTCCTTAGTGACACCGGCCCAGCGCTCCTCCCCGCCGCCCGGCCCCTCCCGACGTCAGCGCGGGAAGACTGACGTGTCAGGAGCGGTCTCGGGGCCTCTTGTTGGCACCGAGTGGAGCCCGTCTGCTTCCGGCCAGCGAGTCGGGGCGCCGCGTCTGACGAACAGGATCTTCCCTAAACAAACCGCTTGGCCTCTCTCGATGTTTTGGCCTTAAGAGCTGGAACCCAAAGACACGTGGAGCCCGATGCTTTTCTAGTCCTCGGCCAAAGGCAGGCTTGGTGCGGTGGGCACTGGTCCTTCTACAGCCAAGGCACTGGACACTCGCCTGCCAGCTGAGGATCGGGGGTCCTCTGGTGACTTCTCTGCGGGGCTACGCATTAGGGGAGGGCCCGGGGTAGGCTCACGGCACGGTCTGCGGCCGCCCTGGCCACACGCCTCCCCTCCGCCAGGCGCAGTGCGTGTGTGCTGTTCTGGTCTCTGCCAGCCCCTCGGGAGGGGCCGCTGACCCAGCCTCACTGGCCGAAGGCCGCCAGCCAGTAGCTGCCAGGGTCACAGGTTTGTGCCTCTGACACCGTGTTCTCAACCACTGTGGCTCCTGTCCCCGGGGGCTGTAAGACCTGCTTCCCCAGGCTCATGGGCAGCGGCCCTCTTGCCAGTGAAGCAGCAAGACTCCTGAGAGCCTCTCCCAGATTTTGGGGCACAGCTGACCCAGAGAGCCTCTTGGGGAGGCAGCGCTCCCCGATCTCTGACTCCTCTGCCCGCTGCTTCTCTGAGTGACAGCCTTCCTGGTCTTGATGTCCAGTCTGTGTGGCTCAATCCTCAGGCCAGACCGCTGGGGACAGGAAGTGCCTCGGGGCGCCTTTCAAAGACGTCCACAGCCAGGACTCGGTGGCCCTCCCGCAGAGCTCCTGGTGGGTGGCCGTGAGCAGGCGTGAGTGCCGAGCTGGGGCTGGCCGGAGAGAGGGGTGGCGTGTTGCAGGAGCCCGGCCGGCGGCCCTGGCAGATGAGTGTGCAAGTGCAAGTGCTCACGTGCACTTGAGCAAGTGCTCACAAGTGCACGTGAGCATCGGGCAGGAGACCTTCTGAGGGCCTGACTTGGCTGCGGAAAGGGCGCAGCATCGCCAGAGCTGTGTCGGGGGCTGACTCCGTTCCAACGCCAGCTCCACCGCCTCCTGCGTCGCCAGTCTCTCTGCCTGTAGATGGGAACTCCGCGTCTCCAGGGTAGGGTGGTCTCCAGGCTTCCGTGAGATTGCTTGCCTGCCGTGTAGTAAGGAAGTAGCTTCTCTGAACGACTAATGAATTTACTTGCAGTCTACGAGATTTTGACTTTTTCTTTACCGAAGCTCCATGTCTCAGGTGAGGTCAGGCGTGTCTAGTAAAGGCGAGGGAAGGACCTCGGTCTCAGGGACCCTGGCTTCGCACACTGAACACAGCAAGTTCGTTTGCTCTCGCGGGTCCCTTGTCCCCCACCTTCTGGTGGTCTCCCCCAGAGACCCCTGCAGGCACACGTTAGCACGCGGGATGGCTATTACGTAATGTCCTGGCGCAAGTAAACTGGGGCGGCCGGGAGGGCAGGCAGGGAAGGTGCCTGTGCACACAGGGTTGTACCTGCTCGCCAGGTGTTGGCTTGCTGTTCCGTGTGGCGCCACGGTAGGCTGAGCCCTGTTCAAAGCGACACCTCGGGGCACTGAGTGTTGACAAGGCGTCTTTGGAAGCCTGACTGTGGACTGGCGCCTTTGGCCTGCCAGGCTGCCGTCGCCGAAGCTCATGACGAGGGGTTGGCCTGTTTCTTCCCTGCCCTTTTTATTCCTTGCAAAAGCCTCAGGGAAATTTGACCCCAGCCCAAGTGCATCGAGCCCCTTATTTTCAGTCATGGCTTTTCCTGTGTCCGCACGATCGCTTCCCATGGTTGCTGCAGCCCCACAGGCTGCTGCCGATGGGCGGCCCGCAGGTCTGTGACAGGCCCCCGGGGGCCGCCTGAGGCAGGGCTGGGCTGGAGTGGGAGCTAGCGGTCCAGGGAGGGAACTCCGCCTCCCGAGCCCAGGGCTTGTGGCGCCGAAGGACCCCAGGCAAAGCTCGGCGCCTCCCGTCCCGAGTCCCGAGCCACGTCTGGGCTGACGGCTGCTTGGGTTCCTGTCTCTCTCAACAGGCAACTGCTGTTGGGGAATTCGAATGACTCCAGACTGAATTCTGTCTAACGATGGCTACAGTTTTTAAGCCTCGAAAGTCCGCGTTCAGCTCTAACGCTGGAGCAGAGCAGCCACCACCTTCTAGACTTGCTGAAGCCTCTGGAAGTCCTCAGTCGGGCTCGCGCCTCTCCTGGCACCCCGCTTTCCGAGTTCGGGACTGTTAGGGGCTGAGCAGGAGGCTGGGTGGCCCCTTCTCCCCCAGGCTCCCTTCCCTTCCCCCAGCCGTGTTTGCCAAGACACCCTGCAAACCTGGGTCAAGGGGTGGTGTTGGCACCTTACAGGTGAGGACCGGCCTTCGGAAGTCAGGGGTCCACCAGCGTGCGGGGCTCAGCTGTCCATTCATCACCCCTCCCCCCCGCGGTCTCGGTGTCTGCTTGGTGGCAGGCACCGGGCTTGTGCTGAGGGTGCAGCAGCGCGTCCACCATCTGTCCCGTGGGGCCTACGTGCCCACAAGAGGCAACAGGCAGAGACCCAGGAACGTGGGCTGGGAGGTGGGACGCAGGCCAGAGGGGCTGTGGCTGCCACGTTCTAATCAGGCCCCGCTGTGACAGGTTTCTTGGCGGTCATTCAGCCAACTCCAGAGGGACAGCCAGTCTGTGTTTGGCCCTGGGGCCATGACCGCTGCTCTGGCCAGGTGGGCCCTTTGAGGGGCTGGAGACCAGCCGGAAAAGGAGACTCACTCTGCTTCTGCTTCAGAATCCAGCCAGGCTCTGGCCCCTCCTCCCCACTCCGCACTCTCCTCTCGCCCCTGCAGTCCCTTCCCCAGGGGCCCCAGGCTGTCATTTTAAAATGCCATTCACATGGTGGTTTCCCTACTGGAACTCTTCGAATTTGTGCACTCACCTCCAGGACGGGGCCTCACTCCCTCTCACAGCCCCTGCCCTGCGGGCACCATCAGCCTCACCTCCTCCCCTGAGCTCCGCTCTCCTGGTGGCTTCCCCTCACTGCCGCATCTCGAGTGCCTGGCGCAGTGCCTGCTCCGCAGCGGGCACGCCAGGGGGTCCTGTGGGCAGTCGGGGTCAGCCCTGCCTACGATCCTGTATGGACTTCTGGGGCGATGGCGAGCCCGTCAAAACCCCATCCTGGTCACGGGAGGAATGGGTGGGTCCCCGAGGCCCTTCTTTGCCTTTCCTGCCCTTTGCTGAACCGGCCAGAGGCAGAACCGGGCCCAGACCCAGGCCCGTGTCCCCACTGGGCTCCGGCACCTGCCACACCTCGAGTCTCCTGTCACAGGTAACCCCAAGGGCAGGGCCGTTCCTCTGCCTGGAGCTACCTCTGAGCTCCCGGGCCTCACAAAGTCTTTTGAAGCTGGACTGTCCCCAGCACTGAGGGAACCCGTCAGGGACAAGATGAGCCTGGGGCTGAGTCCCTGGAGCCCCCTGCCTGCCGACTGTTCCCCTGGGGGCAAGCCTCGGACTAACTCCTCTGGCGTCTCTTGGCCACCTGGGCCCTCGCCCCCACACTGAGGACTGGCTGTGGCTCAGGTGCGGAGGGCGGAGCAGGGCGGCCTCTGAACAGGGCAGAGGGTGAGGACCGGTCTCTTCCGAGGGCCCGCTGAAGCTGGTGCTCTGCCGACTGTGCTTCAGTCAGCCCCGCTGCCGTCCCACGAGACCGGAGGTGCCCCCTTTCCCTGACGAGTAAACTGGGGTGCAGAGAGGCTAGGAGCCTGCCTGGGTTCGAGCAACTGAGCCGGGCAGAACCACATGAGAACCCGGACCTGCTTGGCTCCCAGAGCCCCTTGTGAGCGAGAGTACGCCAGCGCTGGGAGGCCAAGGAGGACGGGGGTGCATCAGGTGGTTCGGGGCTGGGACCCAGCCTGCTCCCCGCTGTCCCCAAGGTCCTTGGGCGCCTGTGCCTGAGGATGCGGTAGAAAGCGTGCGTTTCCCGGACTAAACAGGCCTGTCACGTGAGCTGACCCAGTGGCGTGTTCGCCTCCAGAGGTGGGCAGCGTGGTGTGGGAACGCCCCAGGGCTCCGGAGGGGCCCCTCGCTGCCATGGGGTGGCAGGCCAGTCTCCTGGCCTGTCTGCTACGGCAGGATCCAGGCTCGGGGTCGGGGGGCCAGTGCTGCTGGGGTGCTACGCTGAGAGGAGCCTGGAGTGGCCCAGCGGAGGAGCCCTCCAGCTGCAGCTCACACCCACACTCCACCCGGGCGAGCGCTGGCCTTGCCTGCACGTGAGTCCACTGCACGGTGACGCCCGTTTGGTCCCGGTGGTTGTTTCTGTCTCCTGTCTCCGAGGCTCTGCAGTCCCCGCCCTGGGGGCTGTTCCCTCCCCGCCTGCCATTGTCTGTTGTCCCATCTCAGAGCCAACTCGCCCCCTTGGCCTCCCGGACAAGCCTGGAGTGGCCCCAAGGTGTGTCCGGGTGCAGAGCTGGCTCCCTGCAGCTGAGGGTGTGGGGGACCTCCTGCCCCCTCAGAGCACCAAAGCCCAGCCCGGGAGGGGTCTGCGCCGAGGGCCCTGGGGCTGCACCAGCCAGGGCCTCACCTGTGGCCCTTTGCCGATTTCAGGGCTTTGGGGCGTGCCCTGCCCCTTTGCTCTAGGGCCGGGACAGTGGGTGCAGAGAGGGGGAGGACTTGCTGAGGTCCCCGACTGGCAGCATGGCCCGTATTCTGGGCAGTCAGGTCCAGGCACCTAAGCTCAGGGGGCCGCCAGCCTGCCACCCGAGCGTGTGAGGAGTGATTTCCAGGTGCCAGCTGACTTCGATGAGAGGAAAGAGCAGGAATAGAGATGGGCGCGGGGAGGGGTGGGGGGCTCTCCTTTGGGAGAGGAAGTGGCAGGTGGCGTTCAGAGCACCCAGCACAGGTCCGGCACCTCTGCCAGCTCACCTCGCCCACGCGGGGCCCTCACACCCGTGCAGGTCTCTGCCGCTGTCCACACGCCCACGAGCGCCAGTGGCTCCGGAAGCGGGTGGAACTGACGGGGGAAAGGGGGGGGGGCAGTGGGGCCGACGGGCTGAGACAGGACCAGAGTTAACCCCGGTAACAAGATTACAGGGACACCAGCGGGTGGGCCCAGAGCTCCTACGAGTGCTCTGGCCGTGGGCAGAACTAGTGGGAACGGGGGTCTTGGCTCCTGGCACTTCGGACTCTGTCCCTTAGGTCCCTCTGCCACCTTTGCCCAATGACCTTGTCACCCCAGCCCGCTAGGTCCCCACAGAGGCTCCTGCTGGACCGCCGTCGGGCTGGTACGGATTTAGATAGTTGGGGACCCTCACATTCGTGTGCTGAGCGCCCACTTGGGCCAGGCATGATGGCCGACGGCGGGTACTGCGTGCCGGTTCCTGTTTCACAGGGGAGGGGCCTGAGGCTCAGGGGGGCAGACTCACTGCCCAGGCCCGCACAGCCCTGAGTGGGATGCTGCCGCCACCCGAGCCCTGCTCCCATGGGCCCCGGGCGTGGGTTCGGTCAGCTCCGCCCAGCTCCCAGCAGGAGGGCACAGCCTTGGTCGCTGCTGGGAATCGGGGGCCCTAATCAGGGCAAGCGGGGCAGTTAGAAGGTGGCTTTTGTTTGGAGAGGCCCGAGTGCTGGGCTTGGAGCTGCGGCCAAGTCACACGGCCGCCCTCAGCCCCGGCCTCTTCACGCGGCAGGAATCTGCGCGCTCCTGGGGACGGGTCAGCGCCCTGCGGAGCGTGGCCGCAGACGAGGACACAGAGCCCCTCTGTTTGCTTTCCGGCTGCGGCAGGGGTGGTCGGTGGGCTGACTGTCTTAATGACACGGGACCCTGCTAGCGTTTTCATCTGCCAGACCTGGCCGCCCCTGCTCGGTGGTCCTTGAACACACAGATTTAGGCACACTCAGCCCCCAATTTTGAGGAAGCCCCCCCATTTCTGTGGGGGATGCAAGACCCAGGTGCAAATCCCCATTTGGGGGGCCCAGAGAGCAGCAGGTGCTCCTGGAAGTTGGGGAGAGCCTGGTGTGTTTGAGGAACTTCAAGGTCGACAGGCCTGGGATGTTGGGGAAGGGGGTGTAGGGGTGCTGGGGAAGAGGGTCACCCTGAAAGCCACCAGGAGCCTGAAGTGTGGTGAGCAGGGCAGGCAGGTCCCAGAAGCCTCAGCTCTGGCCTTTCTGCAGCGGCTGCCCCTTCGCAGGACTGTGCTGAGACCCCCGTGGGCCGGCCCAGGCCCCTCTGCAGCCCAGCTCTGCGCGGGGCCCTGAAGGCCGGGGCTGGGTGGTGAGGTGGTTAGTTCAGATTTGCATTCCTGGGAAGCGGGCTGGGTCAGAGCTCCTGACACCTCGCCCCTGCCTCTGGAGTTGGGAACACAGCCTGCCCTCCTGCCCCGCCACCAGGACTGGCCGCCCCTCACTGTCAACGGAGCTGGTCCCCTGGCCCAGAGGTCGTGACACCATCTACTGGGAGAGCTCCATGTGCCAGGGTGGGGTCCATACCAGGTACAGGCTGGCATATGTCTGGGCACCTGCACTGAGCAGGCCAGAGGGTGCAGGGAGGCCGCCACACAGGCAGGATCCTGATGTCTCTGTCTTTTGGGATATTCCCAGTGTGCTCTGGGGCCATGGTCCTCCCCTGATGGCTTAGGGTGTGGTCTCCACGAGGCAGGAGCTCTCCTGGTTAGTGAGTCTGCACCCAAAGTTCAGAGTGAAGGGTAAATGAGTTTTAGGAGATGGAGGAAGAGAGAATGTGCCATGTGCATGTCCCTAAGTCCCGGGGTGGGCGGGAGGGCTGGCAGGTGTCCACAAAAGACAACGGGACCTCCCGGCCGTTGAGGAGACAGCTGTACCCACGCCAGCCTGTCAGTTCCTCCACAAGGCAAGCCCTTTCCAACCCCAGGGCCCTTGCTCACGCTGCTCCCTCCGACTGGAAAACTCCTTCCTTGGCTGCTCACAGACTCTGGAGGACGTGCAGGTCTCCGTTCACATGTCACCTCCAAGGGACCTTTCCCAGGCACCCGTCCCATGTCCCTCCATCTCAGAGCACGTGTCTTGCTCTGAAGTGGCTGCGTTTATCCACCTGGTTATGTGTTACCAGCTGGCCCCTGGCTGGTCCTCTCCTGCTCACAGCCGTCTCTGACATGGGTGTCCTCATGTCTTTAAGAATCTGAGCCTGAGGTCCCCAAGGGCAGGAATGCAGCCCCGTTCTCTGTGGACCCCTGGCATGGAATCAGGGAGTCTTGGGGACATTTCTGCCAGTAGCCTCGTGGTCGGCTTGTTCTTTCAAGGACTGGCACCTTAGTGAGACTGAGGCAGCTCTCAACTTATTTCTGTTCCCAGCCCCATCTGCTGGACCTGGGCTCATCTCTGCCTGTTCACCGGGACCTTCCTGACTGTCCTGGGTGGCCATGGTGCCCTGCATGCCCCGTCGCCTGGCTCGGGCCTGTGCAGTCCGGGTGCCGAGGGACTCAGTGCAGGGGAAGCCAGGAGCAAGCCAGGACGGCTGTGTGCAGGGCTCCTGGGCAGCCCTGGCTCCATGGTCGCACATCTTACATTCCACCCACACCCTGCACAGAAGCCCCTCTCTGCACCCCCCACCCCCATGTGTGAGGAGAAGCCCAGGTCTGGCCGTGGGGACATTGTCTCAGTGGGAGCTGGAGTCCCTCCTGCTTGGCATGCACCCATCCCCCAGGCAAGCCATGGAGAACAGGACACAGACCGCCGATCAGAAATAGCAGTCCCATTTTACAGATGGGAGAGCTGAGGCCTTGACCGGGCGTGAGGAGCCAGGCAGCATCGTGAACCCAGGGCTGGGACTCAGTCTGAGTTCTGTGGAATTTTGGGAACAGAGGCTGTTCCCACCTTGGGGAGTGGCGTCCCTGGCAGCCCAGGTAAGAAGTTCTGTGCTGAGCTCAGCTTGGGGCTGACTCACAGAGGTGCCTCTCCCAGGGCCTGGTGGAGTCGTCGGCTGCAGGGGCCTGGTCTGCCACGAGGCAGCCCGGGGCTCAGGGCCCGTACACGTGCGGGCTGACGTGGGCGCCGCCCGCCTCCGCGGAGCCACCAGTGTGGGCTGGGGGACCGCCCTCAGCATGGGCAGGCCTGGGCCCAGGGCCTGCTGACTTGGGGGTTTTGTGCTGTGCTGGGCTGGGCCCGCCCGCCCAGAGGAACCTTCCTCCTGGGTGCCAGGAGGTGCCCTGGGACGCGGAGGCAGATCAGGGCTAACCCCACTCGGCACTCAGGCCTTCGTTTGCTGGCCCCGGGTGAAGGGAGTGGGTGGCAGGCTTCCGGGAAGACAGGGCATGGACACAACCCACCACCGTCGTTGGCACTGCAGCCACCGTGATGTCTGCCCCAGATGGTGGGCTCCGGAGGGCAGGGACAGAACCACCCCGCTCTGCCAGGTGTGACCAGAGCCACATGCCTCGGGGGCCTTCCGGAGGGGCTCAGGGGTGATGTGGGCCCTTCGGAGCCACGCCATGCCCTGAAGGGGGAAGCGGAGTGGCGGGGGCGATGGAGTGGGGCGAGGTGGGGCTGGGGCGTGTGCACAAAGGGTCGGGCCTCGGCCGGCCAGTCCTGGGTGTGCTTCCCGGCTCTGACACCCGCTGGCTGTGTGACATGGACTTCGGTCTAGTGTCTTTCCCGGTGTGAACCTCGGTTTCATCTGCTGTGAAAAGGGTGCAGTGATCCTTACCTTGAAGGGCCGTTGTGAAGAAGCTGCAATTTGCTGAGGCCTTTGCAAACTGTGAAGTGCTGTAAAACATGGGAAGCTGTGGTACTACCTGCCACAGGCAGGCAGACCGCTCCCAGTTCCTAAGCTCAGCCCTGGGGAGACCCTGAGAGGCTGGGGTGCCATAGCCCTGGGTGTAGGGGTGGTGCCCACCTTCCCTCCCCTAGGAGAGCCCCCCCATTGAGACTGAGGACCCCCCGAGCCTAGGCGCCCCCACTGGGGGAGGTCACACGGCGGGTGTTGTGCGCCCATTTGTAGGGCGTCTTAGAGAACACAGTGGACAAGAGCCGGGGGTCTGGATGGAGCGTGGGCTTTGCCATTTCCTTGCCCGGCTGAGCAGTGGGCATGGGGGTGACAGTGTCCCAGAGAGCAGTCGGGGCCTGAGCCAGGGATACGGCGCCCCTTGGAGGGGCAGTCTGGTGCAGGTGTCCGAGCCCAAACTGGCGAGAAGCGGGCCCACGAGGGGGAGTGCCTGCAGGGTGTCAGAGCCCGGGGAGGTGTGGAGGGTGGCCAGGTGGAGTGGCAGGGCCCAAGTGGGCACCCCTGTGTGTGTGGGGGTGGCAGTAGTGGGGGATTGGTTACATAAAAGGGGGCTTATCTAATTGATAAACAGAGGATCCTGCACAAGTAATGCTCCTTTTTTATTACAGAATCTTACAAAACCGTAGGCATGTAATTCTGTAACATAACAATATCACACTCAAGGAGACCATATGACATTTTAGGTGAAATGTTCAAATAAAACTGTACATTATTCCACCCATATTATTGCCCTACCAACCACATTCAAGCAGGCCTTACTTCTGCCGGACCCTGTATATTAAGGATAAAGAAGCCCAGATTTTCACATCAGAAAGAGGAGTTGCAGATATGGAGTGGGAGAGAAGGAAAATGGATGCAGTGGTATTGGAATTGAAATCCGAGATATCAGTGTGTACTCACGGTTATCCATAGAAGAGAGAGACAGAAAAATGCAGGCGTAAGTGTGTGTGAGGTATTTACCATGTGGTGTGTGTGTGTGTCTGTGCTTGTAGATAAACACACACAATCCCGCCCTCGCCCCCCGCTCGGAGTCCTGAGCAGCCCCCAGTGGCCACGAGCGCACCTCACACCCGGACCTTGGCTTCTACGCACCATTCTCAAGGACAGGAAGCAGGGCTCCTCGGAGGCAAGGCTGACTCCAGGGCCGAGCGGGGAAAGTACGAGAAGAAGCTGGAATATCGTGTTGTGCCAGAAAGTAAGGAAATGTCCAGGAATGAGGGAGACGTGCCAAAATGCCCAGGAACCACTGGACGGGACAACCAGTGGCCGTCGTGGGGCAATTTAAACATTAACATAAACAAGGGTCGTAAAGGGTTACTAGCTTTTGGATACAATGAGGAACCACGAGTCCATACTGCTATAAGTAAATAAGTGGAGAAACGGAAAGTTTGATGAGGAATGAGGTATGTACTTAGTCTCAAAAATACATATTGATTACAGAGGGAGAAAGGGCACCTTGACAGTGGAGAAACCTGCTGGACGCCCCTTTAATCAGCTGGCCCGATTGGACATCACCAGCCATGGGACAAATTCAGAGCCCGGTGGGTGTCACTGGGGACAGTCCTGCCACAAATGAGCCTCGTCGTGAAGAAACATCAGGCAAACCCAAGTTCTACGAAATAACTGACCTAAAGTCTTCAAAAGCGTCAAGCCCGCGACAGGGACTCCGACTCCTAGCTGGTCCTTTGGCTGTCACTGGCATTGCCGGGACAGTTGGCACAGCTGGCCTGAGGCCCGTGGAGCAGAAGGTGGTAACGCATCGGCGCCAAGCCCCTGAGTTGGCAGGGGTGTTGCTGCGGTTGTTCGGGGAAATGCCCCGTGTGCAGAAAACAGACACTAATGCATTCGGGACAATGGACCTCAGGTTAGCAACTAACTCTCCAAAAAAGCCCGTAGAGTATTCTGTGTGCAAATTTTCTCTACATTTGAAATGGTTTCAAAACGTTAAAGAGCGTTAGTATAAAAACCAGTAAGTAGAATACTCGACAAGCAAAGAATCGCGGTAACGAGACCCACCGTCTGATGGCGGCACTTGGGCAAACGCTGACGGTGCGTGCTCAGCTGCAGCCCGTCAGCACACGGGGGCCCGCCGAGCTTCCTGCGCCTCCTGGTCTTGCCTTCTCTTTGTGCCCATCCCTGTCCCTTTCCTCCCTGCTCCAAAGCTGCCTCCTCCAGGAAGTCCTCCATGAAAATGTCATGTGTACTGGGGAAGTGGTCACCTGGCCTTTCCTGGATCCTGGCCCCCAGCTCTGTTGTAACTCACAGTGGCTTGTGGCGCAGACCGTACAGGAGGAGGTTGGACTGGACAAAACCCAGGCTCTGCTGTTCCCCGAAACTTCCAGCATCCTCTGCCCTGGATACCCACCCCTTCCCGCGCAGAAATCACTGCTCCAAGGTGGAGGCCCTTCCTGTCACTCCTGTTCCAGAATGACAGTGAATCTGCTTCAGTGAGTCCACTCCCCGGCCTCTTGGCCGGGCCGTTTTGAAACTGGCTCGGCGAAAGTGGGCCTTATCTTCTGTCTGCATTTCCGGGGAGCAGGGTTTCAAAAGCACCCGTCATCACGCAATCCTCGCAGGACAGGCTGCCCCAGCCGACCCGGCGTCTGCTCGCACCCTGGCTCGCTCAGCTGTGCGTCGACGGGGGCTGAGCGCCCCTGCACAGCGTGGACAGAGCGCATGCCCTGGGCTGGGCCCTGGCTGGGTGCTCTCCCGGGTTCGCTCACGGATGCTCGCAGAACGTGACGGCGCAGCTGCGGTCACAGGCTCATTTCTCAGATGAGAAAACGGAGGCGTGGAGAGGCCGAGCTCCTTGCTGGCGGGCCGTCTCCGTGGGGAGTAGTCAGCAGGGAGCAGACGTTTAACTCACATTGGCTTGTTTCGTTCCCATGGCTGGGATTACTCTCTCAGTTTTTCAGGGGGCCTGAAACTTACAGTTTGGGGTGGTGGGACTCTAAGTAAAAGAATACAAAATATATTAACTTTTGCAAATTGTACAAGGCCCGTGAACAAGTGAGTCCATTGCTAGGGCCCCGCCCAGGCCTTAGAGGGGGTCTTGAAGCTTAAGGTTCCTCTGCCTCCCATTGGTAAATCACCCTGTGTTCAGCGAGGATGGGCGTGGCTGGGCACGGGCCCTCAGCTCACTGATGACAACTGTCTGACCGAGTCCCCAGGAAACCTGCCCTCCCCTTGTCCCCTCCTCCAGGTCGCTTTCTGAATCTTGCCACATTCCCCAGGTGAGCTGGGCCAGGTGAGGGTGGGGCTCTGTCTGGCTTCGGGGTGGGGCAGGCTAAAAGCCCCAGACTGGACCAGCCCTCAGAATCACCTTGGGCGCTTGTTAAGAATACACATTCCTGGGCCCTCAACCCTTCCCCCCATCCCATGCACTTTAGTGGTTCTGGGGCAAGGCCTAGGAATCTGCACTTTCAAGAGGACCCCAGGAGAGGTGGATGGGGTCCCCCTTTTTGAACACACTGCTCCTGGGACACCCCCTCCTGCCCCTGTCACCTCTGTGCTCCCCGTGAGGCTGGGCCTGGCACTGGGGCTGAGCAGACCTCATCCCTCAGGTATGCAATTAGCAGCCCGAGAACAATGGCCTTGTTTTAATCATTACAGCTCCCAGCCCGCCTGGTAATTTGTTGCTTTTACTGCAGTAACAAGCTCTGGCTTGGGAACAGGGGGAGGGGATGTTTTCTGTCATCCAAGCATTCCCAAACACCTGCTCAGGGGGCTGTGGGAGAGGCACAGAGACACCTGGCACTGTCTGGGGCAATCTGGGAGGCTTCCTGGGGGAAGTGGCTGCCGGGTGTCCACTGGCTTGGTGCTGGGGACGTAATGGTAGACAGACAGCATGCACAACGCCCATGCCTAGGAGGGGGCTCGCAGTCCGTTGGAGACCAGTGAGCAGGGAGGGCCCTCTACCCGGAGGGGCAGATGTAGTCAAGAGGGGCCCCAACTCTGCTGGGGTGGGTCGGAGGTGACGACGGGTTTCCTGGGAGATGATGTCTCCGTTTGAGCCCTGAGAGGTGAGGTGAGTGGAGGTCGGCCAGGTGAAGGGGGTTGGGGTGGGATGGGGGGAAGAAATCTGTGGTCAGAAGGGACAGCATGTGCAAAACTCAGTGAGGCGGGGGCATCAGCAGGGCCTCCCTGGCCGTGCGGAGGGAGGGGCTGGACTCGCCCAGAGAGCGCCTGGTGGCGGGTTACACAGGGTGGGGCCAAGGAGGCTGCAACCGTTCGCGTGGAAAATAATCCAGTCACGAACAAATAACACAGAACAAGCGCTGAGCTCTGTGCGCTCACAACTGTGAGCCTGCGTCTGCCTCACCCTGTTCCTCCACAGGTGGCTGCAACGCTCCCTCCCATCCCCCTTGCTCTTCCTTCAATGTGACCTTGACATTCCTTCTACCCAGAGCCCGAATCGGTGTCCCTGTCCCTTGAACCTGGGTGGAGCTTTGTGTATGCGGCTCTGGGACCTCCGAGGTTAAGTCATAAAAATGACTCTCGTCTTGCCTTCCCGGGAGATTCACTCCTTGAACCCGGCTTCCACGCGGTGAGGGAGCCCACACCGCACTAGTCCACTTGGCGCGACCACGGGTGGGCGCCCCGCCCACAGTCCTGCCGAGGCCGCGCTGATGGCTAGACACGGGAGCAAGGCCGTGCTGGACGCCCGCAGCCCCACTCCCCGAGCCACCCAGCCATCCCCGATGTGCTCTGCCTCATCCTGACCCACACACTCCGAGCGTGTCAGGTGGTCGTTTTAGGCCACTGCCTTTCGGGTTGTGTGGTGCTCAGTGCTAGGAACAGGCACAGCTGGCAAGCCATCAGAAGACATACGTACGCAGGGGCGACGGGGAGGGAGAGAGGCTTTGGGAAGCTCAGCGAGTCTGCGGGTGCAGAGTGGGTCGGGAGGGTGAGACTGGACATGGGGGGCCTGTGTGTGACATCTGAAATCCCAGCACCAACGCCATGTCTCCCCATCCCTGAGCAGCGCGGGGACCCCGTCACATTGTGCCCAGTGACCACTGGCCTCTGCCCGCCTGATCCTGGCGCCCCAACGCCCACACCTCACCAGGCTGCCCCTTCCTCTGTCCCTCGGCCCCGAGGGCCACAACTCCGGCGCTCTCCTGGGTCCAACGGAAGTCTGCTTCCCTGAAGCATCCCCGCATTAGGCACCGTCCCATCCCCAGAATTCCCACGCAGCCCCTCTCTCCCCGGCTGCCCTCCCGGGGTGTGACGATGGCCACCCGCCAGTCCAGTCTTCTGCCACATTAGCAGCTCCGGTTGAGTCAACTGCTCCTCGGATTGCAGACCAGGGTTCGAGTCCGGGCTTGGGCTCTTCCAGCTGAGTGGCTTGGGCTCACCTCTCAGGGCCTCTGCATCCTCTTCGAGGACAAGGACACAGTGGCGACCCCCTCCTATCGCTGTGTCCCCCTCCTCACCTGTTGTGAGGGGGACACGGGTGAATGTGTGGGGGGCAGTCGGCACAGGGCAGGGGCTCCGTCAGTGTCAGCTCGGACCGGGGAGCCGTGCCCTTGTCTTGCTGCCTCTCGTGATCGTGGTGCGAAGCCACAGAGAGAAAAGGCAGGAAAATGTTGCACGGACGGGGAGCCGCCGGCACTGCCTGCGCCCTCGGTGTTATTTTGAAACTACCCAGCTGTGGCCTAACCTGCTCCTGGGGACCGGGCAGTGGCGGTCTATCCATCAGCGACACTGGGAGGGCATTGTCCTCCGGAGTCAAAGGTGGCTCTGTTCCCAGTGTCATCCTCTCTCCCCCGCCTGGCTCCTGGCCAAGTCACCTGCAGCGATGAAGGCTGTGACGGGGCCATCCCCGTGCCCGCCGTTCCCCCTCAGTGTGAGGTCATGGTCAGGGGCAGGGCCTTTCTGAAAGGGCCTGGGGAGACGGTGGGAGTGGGGTTCACAGATCCCCAGTCCCCCCTTTGTACCCTGAGACCCCGGGGGCCACCTCACGTTGCTGTCTGGGTCCCCTCGGCATTACCTGGGCGGTTCAACCAGCCTGGGCTGTGCCGGGAGCTGCGCTGGGCCCGTGTTGGCTCGGGTGGCCTGGGCTGCCAGGGCTGGAGGGAAAACGGGGGCTCCTGGGGTCCCCTCGGGAGGGGACTGGGGGGCGAGGTCCAGGCCCCTTTCCCTGCTTCGACCACAGCATCCCTGCTTGGATCTGATTTACATATTAGAGTCCCACAGGAGACTTTCAAAAAAGGCTCTGTTCCAGCTCAGCCCTTGAAACCGGTGGGCCGCCTTTCTCACGCTGGCCTTCCCCTCGGCCCGCCCACCACCCCCAGAGCCCCAGCCCCGGGGCACTCCAGGTCCTGAATCACCCACCTTCAGAGGCCTCCGCGCCTGAGCTATGAGGAAGCCGCCTCCAGTGGGGGCGGCACAGGGAAAGCTCAGTAGGGGCTGCCTCTCAGCGGGTCGTGACCCAGCTGTGCCCCAGGCATTTGGAGGTCACCCAGGGGCTCTGCCCACACCCTCTCTGCCCCAGCCGAGGGCAGCAGCAACAACAGTTGATTCTCTGCCTGCCGTCTACCAGGCGTTGACAAGGCAGTCCTGTGATTAATCCTCACTTCCTCCCCAGGAGGCCAGCTGGGTGGGCCAGTGGTTCAGCCCAGGGACTCTGGAGCCAGATGGCCCAGGTTCGAATCCTAGCAATGCCATATACTAGCTGTGTGACCTTGAGCAAGTTACTTAACCTCTCTGTGCCTCAACCCTCCTCCTATAAAATTAGGATGCTGCTTCCTAGACTCCCGAAAGAGGAGTTAATACACATAAAAGGCTTCACAGGACAACGCCCGGCCCAAGGTAAGTGCTCCCTGAGGTTAGCTGTCGTCATCATTCCCATTTTACAGACGGCACGACCGAGGCGCAGAGAGGATGGATGACTTGTGTAAAGCACGTGGCTGAGAAAGCCAGGTCTGTGTGATACCAGAATTAGTGACACATTTTTTTGCCACTTAAAGTAACTCCCTCCATGTGTCCCCTGAATGCTTTTCTGCCACCGGAAGCGGCCAGGGCCCTGGGGATCAACAAGAGGCAAACGTATAAGGAATCCAGCCGGGCCTCCAATCCGGTCACATCGTTTGAGAGGAGACCCTAGAGTTTACCGATATTGTGCACCGTCCAGTATGGTAGCTGGTGACCCTGTGGCCACCGACCCCTGGGAAGGCAGCTAGCTTCAACTGAGAGGTGCCCCGGGTATAAAATACCTATGCATGTTGAGGACTGGGTACGGAGAATGTGAAACCTCATTAACACTTCTTTATATCGGCTCCATGGTGAGCTGACGATATTCTATTCACACTGGGTTAAATACCACTTTGTGAACATTAATTTCACCTGTTAGTTTTGGCCTTTGTGTGTGGCCGCTGGAGCATGCGTGCCTCGAGTTCTGTTTTCTGTTGGACGGCGCTGATCCAGGCCGTTAGAGGCAGACCTCGGAGATGCTGCGGGTCCGGGCCCAGACCCCTGCGATCAAGCCACTATCTCCACGAAGGCAGTCCAGGCCTTTTTGCCAGCGGAGGGTTTGCCCTTTTGTGAAGGTCAAAGCGGAGGGTCTTTCGGTTTGTGAAACACGCAACACCCGTGAAGCTCAATATAGCAAAGCGCAGTAAAACCGGCGTGACTGCGTCCCACGTCACAGAGGAGGAAAACGAGGCCCGGAGCTGCGGTTCGCTGCGGTTCGCTGCGGTTGGCTGCGGAGACAGGATTTTGTTGGCGGGGCTGGCCCTCCGAGGTCTCACTGCAGGGCGTTTGCTGGGGAGGCCCGCTGCCACGGCAAACGGTGAGGGGGCGCTGAGCTGGACCTCCCCAGGAAGGGATGTTTCCATCACGCCTTGCCTGCAACACACACCTGAACCGGAAGTTTTCGGAAACAAGCCTTCTCTGTATGCTTTCCTACCTTATTCTATTTTTAAAATGCTGTTCATGGTCCCCTAAACCGATTATGCACCTATTCATGGGTAACACCCTGCGGGTAGGAAGCCACTGCTCTAGCGGACGGATCTCAGCCTGGAGACAGACTCATCCACGCCGTTTCTGTCTGTAAAGGGAACGTTATCATCCCGAATCCGCAGGGCGGTGGTGAGGGCTGGGGCTAGAGAGGGGAAAGCCCCCGGCACACGAGACTCGGGTGCGGGTGGTCACGGCTGCACAGGCGTGCCCACTTGGAGATTGGAGAGGGCGGGGCTCCCCTCTGAGCTGCATTGCGGGAATGCGGAAGATGCATGTCCAGGGTGGGCGCGTTCCTCCACCCATAGGACCCCCAGCGTCCCCACGGGTAGCCATTCCTCCAGGTGAGCACTGCCTTGCCCATCTGGGGTCCTTATTCATGTGAGTGCACCTTGTAGAAGGGGTGACTAGGGTCCCCAATACTTTGGATAGATGAGTTTGTCAGTGTCTCCCAATACTGATAGACAAGAGGGAAGAAAAACGGGGGGTGGGAGAAATGTGTCTGGAATGTGGAGGTTAAGAAGCTGGTGGGAAACCTAGGAGGTCTTTCTGGACACTCGGACATAGTCTCTGGCCTATGCGCCCACCCCACCTGCCAGCCCCAACCTGCCAAGGAACCGACACTCTGATCCAAGACTACGGACAAGCCGAGTGGTCTGGGATCAGCCTCCTCACTTCTCTGAGCCTCAGCGTCCTCATCTGCAATGCTGTGTTCGCACCCCCTACCTCACTGGGCGGGGGTGTCAAGTTTCAAGGAAACTGTCTCTCGTATCCCACGCTGTATGCTATTGCCAGCACATGGTGGGACCCAATGCCTCTCAGAGCCCCCTTCCCAGCCCATCTCCCCTCTCTACATACCATCTAAAAACCAGATTGTGGAAAAAGATCTGCCCTGTGAGGCAGTGAGTTCCCCATCACTGGGAGTATCCAAAAAAAAAGGTCGGAGAAGCAACAGAGTTATAGAAGAGATTGAGACAATCCTGGTTTTGGGCATGAACGAGGCACTTTCTACGTGGCTGTGGAGTGAATGAACGCTGGTGGCTCCTGTACTGAGGACGTTGTTCTAGAACACTGTTGGGACTTGGCTGACACATCAGAATCACCTGGGAGTTTAGAGAGTATGGGTGCCTGGTGCTTGCCCCTTGGGTGCTGACGTAATGGGCCGGAGGCGGGGCCTGGGCACAGGTATTTTAAAAAGTTCTCCAGGTGACCTCACATGCAGCCGGGCATGAGAACCTGGGCACCACGTTCCCTTCCAACTCCAAGTTTATAAAACCTTGTTGTAAAGTCATTTACACTTCAGTATAAATTTAAGGCAAAGTTACTTTGTACACTATATATAGTCAGGGGTTTAATAAATGGTTAAAAATATGATTTCAGGTGTCAGGGACTAGCTGGGTTGTCTTGATAAGAGGCAGAAAAGGTTCAGCTGAGTCAGCTAAACCTTGATGCTGAAGGTGAACGGTCCGTCGGCACCCATGTACATGAGGCAAGAGGGCTCACGGAGCCACCCTGGGTGCAGGACCTTCGGGGACCACGGCGTTGGAACAGGAGCCTCCGGTCTGACGGGAGAGGCTGAGCCGCCGACTCAGCGAACCCCCAGTCCGATGGCGGAGACACAGCCCTTGCGCTCAGGAGGCTCCCAGTGCGGGGATGGGGATCTCTGCTCCCAGCTTCACCCAGTGTTGCCCAGTTCACAGTGTTTCCGTTTCCACCGTCCTCGGTAAGTGATGGGAGACACGGTCTCAGCTCTCAGGCAATCCTTCCACCCTGGGGGAACTCTGGAGAATGCCTCGCCGTGATATCCCTGGGCAGGTGGAAGAGACGCAATTACTGAATGTCCTTTGGAGTCTTCGGTCTGAGGCCTTCCAGAACCCCCACCCTCCTGCGTCTGGGCAGGGGACTGGGAGGCCGAGTCCCCATTCCTGGGAACCCCGTGGGCTACTGCGAGTGTCTGCCACATGCCTTTGGCATGCCCAGCCGTCACTGGCTCTGGTGGTTTGTGTCCTTCCCTAAAACAAGAGCTCCCATTGGGCAGGGACTCTGTCTTCATTGTCTCTGATCCTCTGAAGGTTTGCTGACTGACCGACAGACCCACTGGGTAGATAATGAATGAGTGGGGAGGTAGGGGTTGCATTCTGACCCCCACAGAGACAGTGCTCACTGCTCATTTGCCCTGGACATCCTAGAAGACCCCCTGCCCCCTCCTTGGAGTCCCCGAGTTCCCAATGATAGCACGCGCCTGCGCAGGTGTCCCGTTGGCATGTAAAAATGTGCAGAGACCAGGTGCAGCTCCGTGGCCAGCGAGGCAAGGGTCACAACCCTGCTCCTTGGCGTGAAGTGTGTGGGGTGCAAGGATGAGCCTCCTCCTTCCTGGGGGGCACCTTGTCTCTCCTCTCCCTTGTGCAGAAAGCCACAACTGGAAGGAAACACAAAATAAAGCATGAATTTCCTTGGGAAGGGGTGGTAGCAGGGGCTCCATCACTCCTGAGTTTCTGTAGTTTCCAAAATCCCCGTGCATAGCTTTGATAATGAAGCAAAGCTGCATTATCTCATCGGACTATGCAGAGTCTCTCCGGTGTCCCCATGTGGCCCTGTCCAACCGCTCAGGGTTAGCTTCATTTCTGAGATTCACTGGAACTTATCCCAGGCAAGCTGCCCATCGCTGCCTCGTTCCCTGATTGGTCTGAGCTCTTCCGGGCTGGGGACATCCGTTCTTTCCCTGGTTGCCTGCGTGGGGTCCATGCTGGGAACTGGCCCCAAAGAGCCACAGGGGGTTTCCAATAGACATCACTATCTGACTGTTGCTCCCGAGCAACATGACAATTGGCTGAGATTCTGGTGAAAGAAAGAGGCGAGTCCCCTGCCTGCCCTCTGCCCTTGCGAACTCTCTCACCGCCACCAAACGGGTTTGGGCCCCGAGATCTTCCTCTACTTCATCAATCCTTTTATTCCTTGTACTCATCCACAAGCACAATGCTTGCCCGTTCTCTTGAGATCGAGGGTGACCGCCTAGTGTGACCACCGCCAGCTCTTGCTGGCTCTCCTCCCCGGTTTCCCGGTTTCCCTTCTCGCCTCCTTACCCTGCGCTGTCCCAGGAAGATTCAGCGCCCACCTCCTCCTCCGCGGCGGGCCCCCTGTGAGGCACAGAGGCCAGGCCTTATGCCAAGAAGGCTCTGGCTTGAAGGAATGCCTCATCTGGCCAGGAAGAAAGAGGGACGCGTGGATAATCTAGCTAAAATGTGTTCAGTGAAAGAATGCATCAGGGTGGGGGTGGGCAAAGGCAATGCTTGCTGGAGTTTTCAAGGGTGCCTGGGGGACAGGCTGGGGGTGGGGAGGGAAGAAAGTCTGGGCCAGGGAACCTCGGGGGCAGGTGGGCTCATTCTCAGGCCACCTCCACACGTGTCATCCCATCATCCCCACCCCTGCCCCTCCATCCTGCCCCTCATCTCCTCCCGGAGCTGCAGCTCCAGGTCCCCAGTGCAGGCAAGGTGAGAAGGGGAATTCTTGGCAGCCTACATGGGTGCAATGTTGCCAGACCATGAAACCGGGAGCTCGAGTCAGGTCTGGGGATTATCTGTGACTCGCAGTGATCTCGGCCGTATTTTATCCCTCTGCCTCTCCTGGCTTCCTCTCAGGGAGTTAATGCGATTATCTCGGATACAGCTTTGGGCGGGACCTCAGCATCCCACAGAAACAGGCCCCATTTCCATCTCCCCTCGCCTCCCTGGCCACCAGGTTAAGGGAGTGGATCCAGCTCATCCCACGCTGGGCCTGAGGGACAACTCCTCCAGCACGAGGGGACATGCTTCCCAGAAGTGTGTGTCTTTTAAAGAAACGAATAGAAATGGGTGCTTACACGGCGGTGAGCTCCTGGAAGCCATAGCTGGAGTATTCTGGGCAGAGCTCTGGGGAGGGGCCTGGCTGTGCTGGCTCACAGGACCTGAGTCAGCACAAAGAGAGAGGTCGCAGTTCTTAAGCAAGGGGTGGTGGCCGGCTCTTGGGTCCAGGTGACCACCTGCTTCGTAAAATCTAATGTTTAGCTTGCTTTTGGCTCACAGCGGGAGGATCTGGGGTTGGCAGGGGAACCCAGGAGTCCTGATTTAAGGGCCACATGGGGGTGTCCTGTCCTGAGCAGGTCTGTGGGAAGCGAGGTGGCAGTAGGCCCAGGAGGCCCCTGCCCTGGGACCCGCTGCTCCTGGCTTGGGTCCCCTGGTTCTCAGCCTAGTGCTGAGCCAGGCCCTGGCTGCCAGGGAGCTTCGTGGGCTGTGGCGGGGAGCTGCAGGGAGGTGTGAGCAGGGGCCACCACCTAATGAGTGGGGCCCAGTGAGCCATGAGAACAGGGCCCCTGGTCCCAAAGTCGTTGAGAAGTTCAGGATGGCAAATGGAGGGTGTTACATGAAGCACGGGCATGTTGGAGCGTAAGTCCCATCCGTGCAGCCTGCTGCGACAGTCTGAGCGGGCTGCTGGGACAATGTGCCACCAGCTGGGTGTCTTCAAATAACATAAATGCGTTGTCACAGTTCTGGAGGCTGGGCACGTCGGCAGGGCTCGTTTCTTCTAGGACACTGTGGGACGCCCCCAGCTCCCCGGTTTGCTGGCCGCCCGCTCCGCGGTCTCCACACCGCCTTCCCTCTGAGCGCATCTGTCTTTGTGGCCAGATTTCCTTTTACAAGAACATCAGTCACGTTCAATTAGGGCCCAGCCTAGTGACTGCATCTTACTGGATTACCTCTGTAAAGACTGGGTTTCCAGAGAAGGTCATGTTCAGAGGCTGAGGGTTAGGACGTCAACACGTCTTCTGGGGACACAATTCAACCCTAACACTGGCCCGGCAGGCAGAAAGGCCTCCTTCGGGCCGGTTCAGCTGGTGGACGAACGTTAACCGGCACTGTGTGTGCCCGGCTCCCTCCTGGGGCAGGTGCAGCTGCGCCGGGGGAACTTCCTGTCCCCATGGCACCCTCCGGCAGGAGGCAGGGTGGCTCCCAGGCCCTGGGTACCGGTGGGCCGCTGCCCTGACTTAGAGGGCAGGGGGTTCCCCAGTGTGAGTCTGGGTCGGGGGTACAGACCCTGACTGCCTCCCAGCTGTGTCACAGCCCAGCCGTCACCCCCTGTGACTGCAGCACCTGCCAGGGCCTATGTTCTTGCCTCAGGCCCTGCGAGGGGCTCAGGGCAGCAGCCGTTGCCTGGGAGTGACAACAGGGGGGACCCTCTGTCCTAAAGGGGGCCGTGTCCTGCCCGGCCACTCCCTGGCGATGTCACCCCAAGTCTCCCTCCTCATCCTTCGTCTCAGTTCCCCACCTGTAACGTGGGGTCACCAGGCCCCACTCGGAGGTCTGCTCTCACCTCCCCAGGCCGTGTTTCAGAAGTACCGACAGGGCCAGACCACCTCGGGGACTCAGGGAGAGGCAGCAGCCTGGAACCTCATTTTCGGGTGATTTGGTGGGAAAGCCAAAATTCCGCCTCAGAGGTGTCGGAGGAGTCACCAGTGCCCCCAGCTCTGGCCCTGGGGGGAGCAGGCATGTTTGGGGCATGGCTGACGGGGGAGCACAGGGCTGGGCAGTGTCCCTGGTACCAGAGGTGTGGGCTGGCTCTGGGGCCTCCACCTGGCCCACACCTGGGGCTCTTGTTTTTTTGGCTCATACCAGGGACGGTGTCATCATTCTTTCCGAGTGATCATTAATTTCCTCCAAGAAAAAGTGCCAGCTATGGCATTCGGGCTTTTTCCCCCTCCCGTTTTTCTTTTTCTTTTGATGAGTGTGATGTGATTAGTAGGGACCTGTGAGAGGGAAGTCGCTCCCTTTGCACAAGGCGGCTCCCCTCCCCTGACTCATCACCCTGCTCTCTGGCCCCCAAGCACGCTCCGTGCCTGTTAGATCTGCCCCAGGCACCACCCCTCCCTAGGAGAGCCGTCCCCACCTTCGTGTTTGGGAGGCTGAGTCAACAGTGAAGTCACCCCTCAGCTTGGTTCTCAGACAAGCTCCCTCTTGCCTGCCTGCGTGGTTCCCACTGGCACCCCAGCTCCACCCCAGCCGCCCTGTGGGCCGGGTCCCTCGGCAGGCAGCTGGTGAGCAGAGTCAGCCCCGGGCCCATCAGCCACCCCTGGATTTGATCTGGTTCTTAACTCAGCTGCTGCTGGCTGAAGGCTGACTCGGGGCCAGGCTCCCATGTGGGCGCCGGGGAAGGGGCACTCGGATGTCCCCACGCACTGGACTATCTGTGCAAGGCCACCTGGGCGCCCTGAATGGGGAGCACCTGCCTGCCTTGGAGGTTAGGGAAGGTGACGCTGAAAGTGTCCTCTTGAAGGATGTACTGGAAGTTGCCAGAAAAGGGGAGGGAACGTATCCATCAGTGGGAACAGCATCAATCTGATGGAGCAGCCTGTGCAAAGGCCCAGAGACACATTTAGAGTAACAAGATGAGTTTTTGTGATGAGCTCAGGAGGCGGTGAGGGAGAGGGAGGCCGGGTCGGGCAGTAGAGGGCTGCCACACCAAGCCGCGCACCTCAGGAGAGCGGGGACCACAGAAGGGTTTGAGACAGGAGGGTGACATGACCCAGTTCCGTTTTTAGGGCAGTGATACTGGTGGCAGGGTGGGGACGATGGACAGAGGGTGGAGACAGGTGGCAGGAAGCCCATTTGGAAGCCGTCACAACAGTCCAGGGGAGGCAGAGAGAGGGTCTGGCCCAGTGCAGGGAAGGGGACAGAGAGGGAGGGATGGGTTTAGAAAGCTCAGGGCCCCAGTCCCTGGAGCAACAGGTGCCAATTTTAGCCAGCAGTGCCCTTTTCTCGCTTCTGGCCTTAGTGCCACCTCTCCATGATGTCCCCAACAGTTGGCTCAGCCAATGCATCACCCCTTGTATCTCATGACCCTAAGTGTGTTTGGGACTACCCCCTTGTCTGCGTCTCCCACCTGCCCAGGTGCACCGAGGGGGGTGTGAGGCACCCCCTGGATAGACGACGGTGCAGGCGAGCTGAGGCTTCCGCACGCTCTCCCGCTTCCGAGAGGCAGATGGATGCTAGACAGGTCCCCACACTCTGGCCCAGGGCTGTCCCCCTTCACTGCAGCCGCCCCCTCCCAGGGGTCCTGCTGTTTGCACAGCAGGGAACAGGCCTCGTCCCACCGTGGGACAGAGCACAGGCTTCTGAGCCAGGCGAGACACGTCTGGGGTTTTCCTCGCCCCGACTGTGTGACCTTGGGCAGGTACCTCAACGGCTCTGTGCTTTAAGTCTCTTTCCTACAAAGCGGGGGTACTCTCACTGGGCGGCTGTGACACCTTAGTGAGGTGGCACACAGCCTGACTCTGTCATTGTGTATTACAATTACGACCAAGGCCCCTGCCGCCCTGGCCTCCCGACAATCACTGGGGCATCCTGGCCTGTGTGGAAGTCTCCTAATAATCTGCACGGCCTCGTCTGCCAGGACGTCCACCAGCCACCTGGGAAGGGAGGAGCTGCATCCCTGGGACTCTCTAAACAGCAGCTGCGCCAGTGCAGGACAACTGTCCAGTGACCGGCGGAGTCAGCGCTGCCCGTCCCAAAAGGCTCACCCGGTGCCGTGGCTGCGAGCAGCTGTGTCCCTGCACCAGGCTCCCTGCGCTGCCGTTCAGTCCGACCGCCTGCCCTCTCGGCCTGGGGATCAAAGCTCCGCCGGCCGCATCTGCTTCTCTGAGCCCTGGATGGAAAGAAGTGAAGGAAAGTAAACACACGATAAAACCGTCAGCAAGAAGCACTTCTTCCTGTCTGCCGGGTACCCAGGCGCCCCTTTGTAAACAACCCGGACGAAGGTTGTTTATGCACCCGCTCTCAATAAATACACCAAAGAAATCGTTAGGCTCATACAATGCAGTGCTGTGTGCCCCGAAAAATGATGGCCTAGATCCATGTTCAGTGCCCTGGAGCGAGGGCCACATTATGTTGTTAAACGAACAAAGTCAATTACTAAACAGTAGGTACAATATAATTTTAATTTGGCAAAGTACACATGACACGCATGACCAGAAAGAGTCAGGAGGGAAACACACCAGACCTCCGTGGGTGGAGGGTTGGAGGGGGTTCTCACTTTCTTACCTGTATCTTTCTGGATCAGCGCGACTGTGGGTTGGCCAGTCGTGGCCTGCGGGCTGCGTGCAGCCGGCAGCCTGTTATTGTCCAGGAGCTGAGACGGGCTTTTGCATTTTTAAAGGGTGTTAAAGCCAAACAGAAGCACACGCCACAGAGAGCATACGTGACCCACAAAACATAAATTATTTAGGCCCTCTCCAGAAAAAGTTGGCCAACCCTTGGTCTAGAAAAAACGATTAACATTAGCATGGATTATTGGTATAATAATAAAAACAGCAATGTTTTTCCTTTGGGGAAGGCAGTAAATTTCCTCTTAGCAACCAGAGGCATCCAGAATCATTTCTTTCTGTTCAAGAACTCACCGATGCGTTGGGCACCAGGCTGGAGGCTCATCTCCCTCTCCCGTCCCTCCCTCCCTCCCTCTGCCTCTTTCGTCTCTATGCTTTCCTTGCGGCACCAGTGCCTCAGTCGATGGGGAGACAGACCCAGGAACAAGTCACCATAATGCTGTGGCCTGAGTGCCACAGGCGCCTGTGGGTCCTTCAAGGCTGAGGGGCCACGGAGCGGGAGCACAAGCTTTGCCTGGGAGGGTGAAGGGGGCTCCAAGAAGGACTTAGCTTGGTGTCTCCTATAGTCAGCCGGGGGCCAGAACTGGCCCTTGGAAGGTGATTCGAAACACCAGCCACTTAGGCCAGCGTCCCCCACGCTGAGGTGACCAGGGGAGTTTCGGTGACTGAAAAGGCACTTGCCTGAGGATTTTAAGAGTCAACACGTGGGAAAAGGAGCCGGATATTGAGCGGCAGGGGAGCTGTGCGGCCGAAGGCCGGGTGAGATGGGGCCTGGAGAGGCATTCTGGGCAACAGAAGGCTGAGATGTGGCTGTTGGTCGGGCCGGACCTGGAAAGCAGGGCAGTCACTGCCGGGCCGAAGAGCTGGGCCTGGCTGCGAGGACAGAGGAGAGCCCCCGAGGGGTCCAAGGAGCGATGACAGATGCTGGGACCAGCTCCCGTGGGCCAGACTGGAGGCCGGGAGGCTGTTGCAATCACCGCCAGTGCCTGCTCGGCCAGCTTCCTGCAGGCCCACACCCCCTCCCACCCTGTCTCCCATCGACTCTGTCAAACCAGACAAGGCCATTGGGAAAGGGCTGCGTGGGGCAGGGTGGGAAGGCGAGGGACACCCCTTCCTTCCTCTTAGTCACTGGATCTAACTTTCAGCACATCTTTCAAGCCTTAGTCACGCCCGATGTGCTTAGCACCCAGGGTAAGTGAGGCAAGGAGCCAAGCGGGCTCCCACCTCAGGCTGCCTACCTGCTGCCCCCTCTCCTGGGTGCTGGGATTTGGAAATGAGCCAAACCACCAGGCCGGGCCCAGCCACGTCCACACGCCACTGGGACTTCCAAACACCTCTCAGCTCCTGGGCCAGAACTAGATGCGGTGCTGGGACTCAGGCAGGCACTCTAGACTTCGAGTCCCAGCTCTGCAGCCGTGTGACTTTGGGTACATCACCTCGCCACTCTGGACCTTGGTTCCCTTCTTCAAGAACAAGATAACGCAATGACCCACCATATAAGGGCTGAGCGCTGTCCTGTAGCGACAGCAGAGTGCACAGCCAACTCGCGACAAACATTCCTCCCATACAAGGAAATGATGTGACACCAGGCTCCACCCTCGAGAGGCTGCCCCTGGAGGTGGGACATAGCAACTCCCTGAGACAATTAGACACACTAATGGAGCCTAATAACTCCGCACGACTTTGCCCTGCCCTTGGAGACAGCAGCTGGCACCTTGGTGACTCCTTAAGCTCCTGGCTAACGATGCCCTGGTTGCACGGGACTTCTGGACAGTCCCTCGAACATGCCAGGTCCCGTGCAGGGCCTTGGCACAGGTGGCTCTCCCGACCTGCAACACTCTCCCTCTTGCCACCGACCCCTCCCCCCACCTGCTGGGATCAAATCAGTGTCCAGGAGGGTGGTCACATCGCTGCCCTCAGAGTCTGGAAAGGGAGAAGGCCAACCCAGTTTCTGCAACATCCTGGGGAGACTCTAATTATTCTAAGAGGTGTCAGGAAGCTCTCTAGGCAAGATTAAATTGAATTCACTTTAATTAAAAAAAGAGATGACAGCCACCTGGCATTTTGGCGGGTGGGAGGTAGAGGGAGAGTGCCAGGAAGTCAAGTACCTACTATCTCGGCTCCGAGGAAGTTTCCTTTGTTTCCTGGGAGGGCTCCCTTCTTCCGGAAAGGGCAGACGGCTCCCTCCTCCGTGCGCACAGAGCTGGAACTCGAGTGAAGCCTGTCACGTTGCTTTGCAATGACTGGGTCACATGCCGTTCTGCCCCGCTGGACCGGCGCCGTCTCTGGCGGCTCGTCCTCCCAGCCAGCCTTGCCCAGAGGGTTGGCGGCTGGTGGCACGCGGGTATCCAACCAGACGTGACGTCAGGTCAGAGCACCCCTCCTCGTTCCCACAGTCCTCTACTCCACAACAACCTTTTTGTCCCTCCTTGTTTTTTACGGCTTTGCTGAGGTGTAATGCACATTCCATAAAGTTCACCCATTTAGCCCTGACCAGCGCGGCTCAGTTGGTTGGGCGTCATCCTGCAAAGCAAAAGGTCGCCTGTTTGATTCCTGGTCACGGCACAGGCCTGGGTTGCATGTTCGGTCTCCCGTCAGGGTGCGTACAAGAGGCAACCAATCCATGCTTCTCTCCCTCCCTTCCCCTATCTCTAAAAATAAATAAATTCTTTTTAAAAAACTCATCCATTTAAAGCATACAGTTCCATGAATTTCAGAAAACATATATAGTTGTGCATCCATACCCACAATCGAGGTTTCGTGACTTCCAGCACCCCCCACATTTCCTCACCTCCCTTTGCAGTCTGTCTCCAGCCCCAGGCAACCACTGGCGTGGTTTCTGTCACTGGAGTTTTGCTGTTGCTAGAGCTGCATGTGGACAGAGTCAGTCAGCACGTGGTCGTGGGCGTCTGGCTGTCCATGCCGGGTGTCATGTCGTCGAGGTGCAGCCACGCCGTAGCCCGCAGCAACACCGGGTTCCTGCCCATCAGCACACGGTCTCCCACCATGCAGCTCGGTCTCGGTGTGTTTAGCGCACCCCTGTTGAAGGACCTCGGGGCCGGATCCGTTTCTTTCTGGACATCGTGAATAATGCTCCGATCATCGGCATGCAGATCTTCGGGCAGACACCTATTTCCAAATGGCTTGTGCAGATACCTAGATTAGAATTCCTCGATCCTAAGATAAAGTGCTCTGTGAGAAACCAGCCTGGCGGTTTTTGCAGAGTGGCTGTACCAATTTGCATTTTTGCCAGCAATGCAGAGGTGCCAGTTTTTCGGCATCCTCACCGCCACTCGGGATAGTCGGGTGCTAGGCTCTGGTCTTTAACCTCAGCCATCCAAATGGGTGTGTGGTGGCGCCCCGTTGGGCAGAAATGGTGAGAGCAGGCATGCTGTGTCCGACTGGCCTTTGCTGGGATGGGTGTCATTCGGCAGTGACGTGCTATCCTCCCTTTATACTCCAGAAGTACATACTGCTGCTTCTGATTTATTGATGCTTGTTAAAGATGCTTGCACCCACGTGTACGAGGAACATTGATCTATAGCTTTGTTTCTGCTTCTGATTTCTTTGTCTGGATTTGTCATCGGGATAATACGAGCCTTATAGAGTAAATTGGGAGATGCTTCTTCCTCCTGCATCTTCTGACTTTCTGTGGAATTAGTGTTTCTTCCTTAACTATTTGATGGGATTCACCAGGGAAGTCCTCTGGGTCTGGCCTTTTGTGAGATTTTTAATGACCAATTCAATTTCTTTACTCAGTATAGGTATATTTAGACCTTTTTTCTTCTTGAGTCAGTTTCAGTAATTTTTATCTTTTGATAAATTTGTCTGCTTTATGTATGTTTTTGAAGTTATTGGTATAAAGTTATTCATAATTTTTCCATGGTGTCCTTTTCCTTCTCCTATTTATATTTATTTTGCAATAGTTTTATCAAGGCACAGTTAATATACAATAAACTATAAATAAGGGGTCCAATTTATATATGTGTGTGCATACATATTTACATACAGATAACCTGTGGAAATACCATATCAAGATAATGAACAAATCACCCCAAAGTTTCCTGTGTTTCTTTGTATATTCCATTACAGTTTTTATCTCTTAAAATTTGATATGGGTCTTTTTTAGATCTTCCAATCTCTACTTAACATATTCAATCTTTCTTCTAGTTTTTTTTAAATCCTCACCTGAGGATATGTTTTTATTGATTTTAGAGAGAGAAGAAGGGAGAGAGAGAGAGAAACATTGATTAGTTGCCACCCATATACGCCCCAAGGAGGGATCAAAGCCACAACCTGGGTATGTGCCCTGACTGGGAATCGAACCCTCAAACTTTTGGCATGTGGGAGGACGCTCCAACCAACCGAGCCACCAGGCCAGCGCTCTTCTAGTTTTTGAACGTATGGAATACGGTTACAACATGTGTCTCAACGTCATTATCCGCTAACTGTAACATTTGTGTCGCATCTGGATCAGTTTCAGTTGACTGTTTTGTCTCCTCATTACGCTTCTTTGCGTGCCTGGGAGTTTCTGACTGAATGTCCGACTTGTGAATTTTACCTTCTCGGATGCTAAATATTTTTGTCTCTCTATAACTGTTCTTGAGTTTTTTTCCCCTGGGACACGGTTAAGCTACTTGGAAACAGCTTGATCCTTTCAGGTCTTGCTTTTAAGGTTTGTAAGATGGGACCAGAGCAGCGTTACTACGAAATCAGGACCCTCCTGAATACACTACCCAGTGCCCCGGGAATTGCGAGGTTTCCCAGACTGGCTGATCGAAACAGGCTCTGTCCCCAGCCCTCTCCTTCTAGCCCCGTAGGCTGGATCTTCTGTGGTCCGGGTAGTTTTCTCACGCTCCTGCACCCATCACCGATCAACGGTCCCCTGTATATTTTATGCAGCCACGCTGCAGAACTCGGGGATCCTTTCTCGGGCAGTGCTTGCCTCTTTAGTTCTTGGCCCTGAAACTCCAGCCTGCTTAGTTGCCCTGGACTCTCAGCTCCTGTTTCCTCGGCTCAGGGAGTCTGCCGGGCCCCACCCGGCTTCCCCTCCCTGGGCTGCGGCCTGGAAACTCGTGCAAGGTGGCGAGCTGGACTGATTTCAAGTCTCACCTCGTTTGTTTTCCGTCTCTCAGGGATCATGCTCCTCTGTTGCCTGATACCCAATGTTTTGAAAAATTGTTGTTTCATATCTTTTGTCCGGATTCTCAGTTGTTTCAAGTAGGGGAGTCGATCTAGTCTCCGTTATTTCATGTCGGTTGAAAGCGGGTTATCCTTTCAATGTCTGTGGGATCCATAGTGATGTCCCTTTTCGTTCCTAATGGTAGTGATCTGCGGCTTCTTTTGTTTCTGACCATTCTAGCTAAAGGTTTATTAATTTTATTGATCTTCACAAAGAATGAACTTTAGTCTTATCAATTTTTAAAAGATTTTTAAAATCTACTTATTTTTAGAGAGAGGGAAAGGGAAGGAGAAAGAGAGGGAGAGACACATCGATTGGGTGCCCCCCGCATGCCCCCCGACCTGGGATGGAACCCACAACCCAGCCACGTGCCCTGACTGGGAACCAAACTGACGACCCCTCGTCCTGAGGGATGACTCCCAAGCAACTGAGCCACACAGGTCAGGGCTTATAGATTCTTAAATATTTTCTATTGTATTAACTTCTGTTCTCGTCCTTATTACTTCCTTTCCTGTACTTCAGGTTTCACTTCCTCCCATTTTGCTGGCTTGTTAGGGTGGAAACGTAGGTTATTATTTTTAGACACTTTTCTTTTCTAGTGTGTGCACTTCAAGTTCTAAACTTCCCTTTAAGCCCTGCTTTAACTAAATCCTGCAAATTTTGATACATTGTTTCTATTTTTATTCAAGTCCAGATTTGTTTCTAATTTCCCCCGCAATTTTTTGACCATGAGTTATAATAAGTACATTGTTTAATGTCCACATGTTTGGAGAATTTCCCATATTTCTTTCTGTTATTATTTTCTAATTTAATTCTTTGGTATTTAAGGAACATATTTGGTATTATTTCAGTTCTTTCAAATGTACCGAGACTTCTTTTCGACCCGATCTTGATCTACCCTGGTGGAGGTTCCACATACACACGAAAAGAATGTGCATTCTTTGATGTGGTTTTGTAAATGTCAGTTAGATCATTTCTTAATAGTGTTGTTCGCGTGTTCTGTGTCTTTCCCGATTTTCTGACCATAAATTACTAAGGAGAAAAGAATTCACATCTTCATGTATTGGAGGTTATTGTTGTCACATGCTTACACATTTATAAATCTTTATGTCGTAGTGACCTTTTTAACATTATGAAATGTTCGTCTTCGTCTACAGTGATAACCCTTGCTTTAAAGCCAATTTTGTTTGTTGGTAACATGGCTGGTCCCGACTTCTCGTGCTCGCGTCCGTGTGGCGCACCCTCTTACTTCCCTGTACAAGGCGTGTGGCTGAATCTCGCTTGCCCACGTGGTCTGAAGTGTCTCTGCATTTTCGTGGCAGGTTTAGTTTTTTATTTATTTATATTTATTGCGTTACTGACCTCGTTAGAGTTGGTCTGCAATTTTGCTGTTGATTTTTTTAAGTTTTTATTGGATTTATTGGGGTGACACTGGTTAATAAACTTACATAGGTTCCAGGTGTAGAATCTATAGGACGTCATCGTATTGTGTGTTCATCCCCCCAAGTCAAGTCTGCTTCCATCACCTTTAATCCCCCCTTATCCGCTCCTGCCTCCCCCACCCGCTTTCCAATCACCATGCTGTTGTCTCTGCCCATGAAGTTTTCTGTCTTAAAATTTTCTACTCTGTCTTTCTGTACTTCCTTCTTTTGTAAAAACCTGTCTTAATATATGACTTTAATTCTTTTTTTGTATTTTTCTAAGCTTTTAGAGATTGTTCTAGGCATTGTAATATACATCTTTCTCTTATCAAATTCAAATTAATAATGACTAACTTCCACCGACTTTGCACCGGCATCATCACTTACCCATCTCCCTTGTGGGCGGTTCTGTTGTCATGTGTACTACATCTAGATATGTTATAAATCTAGCAATGTGGTGTTATACTTTTTGCTTTAAATGGCAATATATATTTTACAGAAATTAATAAGACAAAATTTAAAACTATACCACGTAATTACCAATTTTAGGGCTCTTGGTTTCAAACATGGATCTGGACTACTGCCAGGTATCACTGCTCTTTAGTTTTCAGTTTTTATTGTGTACCTTGAGTCTTTATCGTAATGCCAATCTGCCAAAGACAACTTTGCTTTGTTTTTATCTATCTGTGAATATCTTTATTTCAACCTGATTTTGAAGGATAGTTTTATCATATAGAGAATGCTTTGTTGACAATTATTTTTTCTTTCAGCACTCTATGTCATTCTAATGTCTTCTGGCCTCCATTGTTTCTGGGGAAAACTCGGCTGCTCATCCTATCATTTTTCCTCTCTGTGTGATGTGTCGGTTTCCTCTTTCTGCCTTCAGTGTTTCTTTTCATAGTCTTTCAGTAGTTTGGCTGGATGTATCTAGGTGGAATTCTCTTTGTGTTTAGCCTTCTTGCTGAGTTTCTCGGATCCTTTAGTCAATATTCTTCACCAAATTTGGGAATATTTTGGCCGTTATACTACAAATATTTTTCTGCCCACTTCTCTCTTTTCTCATCTTCTAGGGCTACAGTTTAACGTATGTTGGAATGCTTGATATTGTCCTGCAGATTTCCGAGTCTATTGATATTTTTTCTCTATGTTGTTTTCAATCTGAATAATTTCTAATAATTTATCTTCAAGTTCATTGTTTTTATTTCTTCTGTCATTTCATATTTACTATTGAGCCTTAAAATTTTTTTCAGTTATTTTACTTTTTAACTCTAGAATATCTACTTGATTTTTAAATAGTTTTAATTCTCTGTTGAGAGTTTCTTATTTACTCTTTCCCAGTATATTTTCTTAATTTTTTGAACATATTTATAACGGCCTTTTTTAAAGTTTAAAAATCTGTATTCAATATCCAGGTGTACTGAGAGTCAGTTTCTAACGACTACTCCCCACCTGCCACTCCCCAACTTTGGGTCACACTTTCCTGTTTCTTCGCATGTGTTATAATTTTTGGTCGAAAACTGGTCATTGTAGATAATACATTGTCGTAACTAAATTGTTTTGTTTTTCTGAAATTGTTAGTTCTTTGGTTTTGTTGGGCAGTTAACTTCCCTGGACTCAAACCGCAAACACTGTCTCTCTCACAGTGTGAAGCTGCTGATGTTTCTGCTCATTTTTATTGTTTTATATTTAGCTTGACTCCCTAGAGCTCTGCCCTGTGTCTATATGGTTCAGGGTCCAGCAGTGATGGAGCAGAGATGATGCTCAGACACTGCAAGCCAATAAGGACTTAACCCTTGGCCACCTGAGCTCTGGGTGGGCTGAGAAGCTCGGTCAAAGGTTCTAGTTTCAGGCATGCTAAGAGTCTGAAGGCCCATGAGAACCAGGGGAGCTGATGATATAAGTCTGAGTCCAAAGGCCAAAGAACCAGGAGTTCTTTGCCCATGTTTGAGGGCAGAGGAAGATGATGCCCCAGCTCCAGCAAAGAGAGGAAATTCACCCTCCTCTGTGTCCTTGTTTGATTCCAGGCCCCAGCTGATTGGACGATGCCTGCCTGCATTGGTGGGGGTGATCTTCTTTACTCAGCCTGCTGTTGATGCACATGCTAACTAACCTCTTCCAGAAGCACCCTCACAGACGCACCTAGAAATCAATTCTTACTCGCTATCTGGGCATCCCTTAGCCCAGCTGACACATACATTGACCATCACCTACGGCTCTCTCACTTTCAATGTCTCTCTGGTAAATATGCCGCCCTTGAGCCACATTGGCCACCTTTGGCCATAAGCTGTGGGCTTTGCTGCCCTTGCTGGGAGAGCTGTGGCATCCCCAGGCATCAAGGCCACAAAGTCACTGTTCCTCTGCTCAGCAGCAGTTCCGCCCCAAGGTAAGACTTATCCCGTTGTTAGCTGCCTTTGGTCGTGTTCTGGAGCTCTGTTAGCAGAATAATTTCGTCCAGGTTCATACTTGTTTTCTGTGGAGAATTGCTTAGTGACTTCGTGTTGACATTACTGGAAATCTTGCCCATTGTATTCTTTCAGGATTTTATTTTCTTATACAACTAAAACAAGTTCATCATCAGCATTGAGAAAATGAGATCACTTCTCAAATCAGTCATAATCTATCGCTTAGAGATAATTACTGTTAACAGTGCAGATATATCCTTTTATATCTTTCTAAGATTAACATTGAAAGTTGAAATGGGATAAGTTGATATATAATTTACCATTGGGGTAAATGTACATAACATGAATTTTGCCATTCTAACCATTTTTAAGTGTACAGTTCTGTGGCATTAAGTACGTTCACATCGTTGTACAGCTATTACCACTGCCCACCTCCAGAACATTTCCATCTTAGTGTCCCAGTGAAACATCATTCCGACCTCCCCCAGCCCCTGGCAACCGCCCTTCTGCTTTCTGTCTCTATGAACAGGACTACTCCAGGTGCCTCATGTGAGTGGAATCATACGTATTTGCCCTTTTGTGTCCGGCCTATTTCACTGGGCATAATGTCCTCAGGGTTTATCATGTGGTACTGTCAGAATTTCTATCCTGTTTAGGGGGAATGATGTTCTGTTGCACGTCTACACCACATTTTGCGTATCCACTTATTTTGGATGGTTTATTTTGCAAACATTGGGGTTGTTTGCACCTTCTGGCTTGTGTGAGCAATGTTGCCACGACCAGGGGTGTGTGTATATCGGTTCCAGTTCTTCTGGGTATGTTCCCCAAGGTGAGATTGCTGGGTCACACGGTAATTCTGTTCAAGTTTTTGAGGAATTGCCGTACTGTTCTCCACATATGATTTTCCATACTGTTTACACCAGCAATGCACAAAGTTTCTGGTTTCTCCACATTCTCACCAGCCCTTATTGTTTGTCTGTTTTTTATAGTAACAATCCTAATGGGTGTGCGGTGGTACCTCCTCAAGTTTTCACTCACATTTTCCCTAACGATTAGTGATACTGAGCATTTTTTCATGTGCGTATTGGCTATTTTTATATCCTCTTTGGAAAAATATCTATTCAAATCCTTTGCCCATTTTTAAGTCAAGTTGTTTGTGTTTCTGTCATTGCTGTTGACTTGTAGTTCCTTATACTCTCCGGAGATTAATGCCTTCTCAGATACGTGATTGGCAAATATTGTCTCCCACTCCACGCGCTGCCTTTTCACTCTGTTGGTAGTTTCCTTAGATGCACAAAATTCTGATGAAGTCCAACTTAACTACTTTTTCTTTCATGGCCTGTTTTTGTTGTCATGTCTAAGAAATCATTGCCAAATCCAGAGTCGTGAAGGTTCCCCCCGTGTTTTCTTCTAGGATTTTTGTAGTTGAACTCTTATATTTAGCTCTCGGATCCCTGTTTGGTTAATTTTTTAACATATTGTAAGGCAAGGGTCCAACTTTTCTCCTGTATGTGGATATCGACTTTCCCAATACAGTTCGCTGGAAAGACTGTCCTTTCCTTACTGAGTGGTCTTGGCGCCCTTGTTGAAAGTTATTTGACCATAAATGAGAGGGTTTACTTCTGCGCTGTCTGTTCTATTTCATTAGTGTATTTGTCTGTCTCTATTTCAGTGTCATACTATTTTGATGACCATAACTTTGTAGTAAGTTTTAAAATCAGGAAGTGTGAGACTTCAAACTTGGTACTTCTTTATCAAGATTGTCTTGGCTATTTGAGGTTTCTTAAGATTTCATGCAAATTTTAGGATAAATTTTTCTTTTTCTGCAAAAAGTATTGGAATTTTGATCAGGATCGCCTTAAATGTGTAAGTTATACACACTGTTTTACACTACCTTTTTCACAAAATATGCATATACAAAAATGTATCATGAATATCTTTTATGTGCTTGATGTACTTCAGCAACACCATTTGTAATGGCTGCCTGGTATTCGTTCCACTGTAGGGATAGGGAACAATCATACCCGATTGTTCAGTGTTTAGGTTATTTCCCATTTTGATTCCATAAAGAGTTCATAATGGTTATCTTTGTACCTTATCTTTCAATGGGGTCTTTTTTGAAGGCCATCATCCCTGTTTTAATTATAGAAAGACCATCGACAAGAGAAGGAACTTTAAAAAAACTGTTTTGTTGTCTCTCCTCTGGTTTACACACGGGAACCCAAAGTCTCCCAGAACATCAGCGATTTGCGGGTGGTCACACCCCAGCTCTGGCTGGGCTGGTATCTGAGCTTCCCCACCCACGAGCTAGATGAATCTAGACTAGTACTTCTGCCTCCCTTGATGGGTAAAATGAGAGTAACGGTGCTCAGCTTCCAGGGCGAATGCGGTTGCTCAGAGCCCAGCACAAAGCAGACACTCAATAAACACTCATCCCTCTCCTTTGCAGCAGGCCTGAAATGAGAACTCGGGGTCTTCCTTAACCCAGTTTTCCCGTTTCTGCAATCCGAGGCCTGAGGCAGTTTTTAATTCCATCATTTTGCTTGAAGAGAAGGGAAGAAAATCCTTTCTCCTTCTTCAGCACACCACAACCCTTGTCATTTAAGTTAGCTAATGAATACCTCCATTAATTCTGTAACATATTTTATATATTATATTTAATTACATTAATTTATAGGTTGTATGTGAGTTTTTATGAATTATTTGTTGGGGATTGTTCTAAGCACTTTATATATATTTATTCATTTACCAACTTTTTAAAAAATTTAATGTTGAATATATTTCATATTATGGTTGTGTCTTCATTATTATTCTAAATATTTTGATTTTTATTAAAAATAAACTTGAAGTACAATACCTTTATAATCTGAATCATTTACCAGTTTTTAGCTGAGAAAGGGACATTTAGCTTGGGCGGAGAAGGAGCAAATCTGACCAGCCATGTGTCAGCCTGGAATGACAGATGCGGATCAGGCCCTCTGCACGGCAACCGGAAAACAGTATTCTGAAGCGGGACACGCTGCCGCTGTAGAATGTCACAACGCCGCACTTCTTCAAGTGACCACTGCTTTTTCACTCACTGGGCGACTCTGCTCTCTCAGGTGCTGTCAGGAGGGATTCTGGAGAAGGACGGATGAGAGAGTAAAGCATCCTGCTCTCGGCCTGGGGCTCTCAGTCTGGCACAGAGAAGCAGCCCCGCCTCCAACCCGAGTCCAGGACATCAGATAAGGGACCTCTGAGCGCCGCATTCCGTGCCTGTCCAAACCTTGTGCTTTCAAGGAGAGAGCGTTCTGGGTCTGCTTTTAAAAAAACGTCTTTTAATCCTCACCCAAGGACATGTTTATCGGTTTTAGAGAGAGAGGAAGGGGGTGGGGGTGGACGTCCATCCATTGCCTGTCTCCACTGGGGATCCAACCCGCATCCCTTTGGTGTGCAGGACAGCACTCCGCCGGCTGAGCCCCCGGCCGGGCTGTAGGTCCACTTTGCAGTCCAGCTTTGACGTCAGTCCCTTTGAACACAAATCCCACTTTGCTTTGAGGCTAAAACATTGCTTCATTTGAATTCCACCTGGACTCCACTCTCCAAAGTTCTCTAGTAACTCCAGTTTTCTTTTTTTCCCCAATTTTAAAGTTTTATTCTTCTTTCCTAGGTTAATCGACAGTGGATGGAATAGCATCTCTTGTCTGGATTTCATCTGTATCCGGCTTTTTAAAAACATGTTTATTGTAAAACACACATAAGATAAATTTGCCGTTATAACCATTTCTGACTCTGCCATTCGGTGGCATTACCATTGTCACGCTACCGTGCCACCGTCACTGCTCTCCATTTCCGGAATGTGGTCATCGCCCCGTAACTATTAAGCAGTGAACCGCCATCCGCACCCCGCAGCGCCTGGTCACTTCGGACCTGCATTCCGTCTCTGTGGAGCTGCCTATCCCAGACGTTGCACGCAAATAGAGTCACACGGCATCGCCCTTCGTGTTTGGGTGTCTCACGTGGCGCGCTGCTTTGGAGACTCTCCCGCGCCAGCACGCTGTAGAACCCGACTCCCTCGTGCGGCTGAGACACCGCCTCACCCCTGTGACGATGGCTGCACTATTTTCATCTCTTTTTCTAACTTGGAGAAACTTCAGCGTATTGGGATAACATCAGTCAATAACCTCAGATACATTTTAGGGTCACACTAGCCTTTTCTTTTCGGTTCCTGCGGCGGGTGTCCCCCTGTCCGACCTGGTCAGACTGCAGGCTTGCTCTTGGTCTTAGCCTGACTGGCTGGGAGTCAACTCTTAAGCCTCAAGGCCAAGGCTACCTGGGCGGCAGGTCACTCCACGAGCCAGAGCTTGTCAGGCTTGAGCGTGCATCAGAATCACATGGAGAGCTTGGTCAAGGGCACTCTGCCGGCCCCCCACCCCCTGGGGTCTCTGATTAAGTAGGTCTGGCTGGAAAGCCTACAAGCACATTTCTTAAAAGTTCCTGGTGGTGCTGATGCTGCTAATTCCAGGGACCACACTTTGGGAACACTGTTTTAATGAACCCACGTGGCACCTTCCCCTAACAGAGTTGTAAGGGTCGAGTGTCAAGTGCATGAAGAACTCGGTTCCGGATTTGGCATCACAGTAAGTGCTCGATAAATGTAAGCGTTTACTATCATTTTTAAGTAAACTATTCAGACTCTCACATAATCCACACACCCACTCACTCTTTTCTTCTAATGCAGTGACAAGTTCACTCCCTCTGGGGCCCTCTGAGAACTTGTAGTCTAAGGCAGCGACTTGCACCTGGTGTGCCAGAAGGATTTTTTTAAAAAACTGTTTTCTTTTTTAAAAAGTTTTATTTACTTATTTTTAGAGAGAAGGGAAGGGAGAGAGAAAGAGATGGCGAGAAACATCAATGTGTGGTTGCCTCTCCACCCCGCAACTGGGGACCTGGCCCGCAACCCAGGCATGTGCCCTGACCGGGAATTGAACTGGCGACCCTTCAGTGCTTAGGCCGGTGCTCAATCCTCTGAGCTATACCAGCCAGGTACCTCAAGGATTTTTAAAACATACAGTACCTGGCCATTTAGTCAGGGGCACTGACCTCCTTTTTCCTTAGATTGTCAAATAAGAAAATGACAACAGCCAACACAACACTAGCCATCAAGTGTGAATGAATGAAAATTATACCTATGTTTTGTCAGATTGGCAAAATATGTGTTTTTTTGGTGTGCCGCAGAATTTTAGTAATTAGCTTATGTGTGGCGTGAGATGAAAAAGGTTGAAAATTGCCGGGCTATGAGGCAGAGAGAAAGCTAATTAATTACCACTCAAAGCTGAATTACGTAAGCTCCTTGCATAGAGGTTGAACACGTAACTTCGGAGTCATTTTATAAATGTTTTTGTATCAACTTTCCCCACAGAGTATTTTTAGCACGAACATTCTACCCTGTCATTATTAGAAAACTTCCCAAACCAAAAATACTAGATTATGTCTGCGCTGAATTCTGTCTAACCATTCTGTCATAGGACACTTCATTGCTCCCGGAGTCCTTGCTAATAGAAACGACTCTCCTGGGGGGTCTGGTGGCCAAACTGTTTGTCAGAACCACAGACGCCTTCTTTAGGAAAGAGCCCTAACGTGGGGAAGTGATCGGGGCACGGGGCACGGGGCACGGGGCACGGGGCACGGGGCACGCGCCGTGGAAAGCCTCCCGAGAGCCACGGTCGCATTTCCTCCCATCTGGGAACGGGAAGGGCGCTGCCAAGCGCTTCCAGATGGCAACATCTGTCTGTGTTCCTTTCTGCAGCTTCCCATGATTCTGAGCAGCAGGCAGAGCAGGCGGGCCCCAGCGACAGACTCAGTGTCTGGTCACTGTCTCCGCCTTTCACCGCTTCTTGCTGAGGCACTCCAGGCCTCCGCCTGCCCTCTCCTTCCTTGGTTAGAGGGCTGTCTTGGGCCCTACACCCATCCCTAATGGCGCGAGAATCGTTTTATGGGTTTTCAGTGAAGTGTGAAGCACGGGAGGGCAATCATTTCCTGGTGACCTGAATTTGACCCAAAGCTTGGCTAAAGCTGGAATAAACCGAGGCAGGCGGTCATAGAGTGTGAAGTGGCTGCGTCTGTGGTCAGCCCTCATTTAAGACAAATCACTCTTCAAAGGGAGTAGCCCCTTCCACCACCGTCACCGAGGACGACCCGACCTTACCTGTGTACAGAGCATCCTCTGCTCAGCCCGCCCTTGCTGCTGGGGCCTCGAGGCGAGCCCACGGGAGGACCCTCCCCGGACACCCCAGCCCTCGTTTGTCCCGGGCCCTGAGAGCTGTCCTGGGGGCTGAGCTCCCTGCACCCCTCGTCTCACTCAAACTCGCTTCTGTTGGTGGCCCCCATCACAGCCAGGAAAACTGAGGCTCAGAGACGAATGGGAACTTGGCCGAGGGAGAAATAGGGAGAACCGGGGTGGAAGTCAGGTTGCGTGCGCCCCGAGGCTGGGCTGGCTGCTCCACGTCAGTCCCGGGGGCTCATCTGTGGACCGTAGGCCCTGCGCAGTCTTTGCCCACTGCTGGTTGCTTGCCTCCCGTGGGGAGCCCTTGTCCGCACGTCTGTCTCGTTTTATTACTGTCATCGGATAACCCGGGGCCTGGCTTGCTGTTCTCTGGGTGACCAGGCTTAGCACAGGGCTGGGCACAGAGTGGGCGCTCAGGTGCTGAGAACATCCTTTTTGCTTTTCCTTTTCTTTGCCTTTCCTGCCCTCCTCCGTTCCGGTCCCCGGGAGGAATGATGTTGGATGACGGTGATTATTTCAGGAAAACCTACTGAGGAGGGGAAATGTCCTCATTTCTCTCCGTGTAGCTCAACGTTTCAGAGAGAGAGGCCAAAGTGATCGAAATCACCTTTCCCCTAAACCCACTGCGATCTGAAAGAAAGCCATGAGAATCCGGATAGTTCAATATTTAGTGTTCGTGGAAGTTGATGGGGCGATTTCAGTTCCGATAGGCTACCGCAGGAGTTCCACGGAACCGGCGCCACTCCCTCCCTCGCCTTGTTTTGTCCTTCCTGCCGAATTTACTGTTCACACAGGCGGGCCGGGGGCCAAGTGGAGCAGCACATGACCTTGGCTTTCTCGGCAATCCCCCTGAGTCAGGAGGACAGGCACCAGCAGGGAAGAATGCCCAAGAGGAGGTCACTGTTCGGCATATTCTCTTTTCTCAGCTTTGTATGGTTGTATTTGACAAGTAAAACTACAACCTATTTTAGGTGTACATTGTGGTAATTCCATATATGCGTATAGTGTGAAAGAGTTCCTCCCCTACCAGAATGTGAGCCTTCTAGGGGCAGAGTGGGAGCCGTGAGTGTGTAAGAAAATGAGTGTGTGTGTGCACGTGTGGTTCTTTACCCTAATTTCCATCGTTTGCAGCATCGTGCTCACACATGCTAAGCATGTGATGAATATTTGTTGGTTGAATGAGTGTGTAGTGCTGTGTATTTCTTTAGAATCCTCTCAGTAGCAGTGACTCCATTTTACAAACAGAGAAACCAACGTCCAGAGATGTGACTTGCATCGGCCAAGGTCCCGCAGCTGGAAAGGGGCGGAGCTGGGATTCGAACCCCAGCCTCAGACCCAGCCTGGTGCCCTTTGTACTTCTTTAGGCTGCCAGCTTCCTTTGAGGTTTGGCAGGTTAAACAGAAGCAAAAAGTTCAGAGGAAACTCACCGCAAGGCAGAGCGTTTACCAGCGATGACCTCACCTCCGAGGCAGTGAAAGGCTTTGCAGAAAAGAGCTGAAAAGAAAATACCTTCGCAATGAATGAGCCGGGCCGGCAGGCCTTGGGCTGACTCATGAGTAAGTTTTCCCTTTATAAGGACTTTATTGGTCCCCCCTGGGCATGCCTTTTGCCCTGTGCGCAGGCCTGGGAGGGGGCAAGTGGGGTGAATACAGGCGGCAGGGCATGGGGCCCTGGCCAGAAGTTGGGGTCTGCCAGCTCTGTGTCCAGGGACCCTTCACTCCCTTCCTACCATGTGCTCCCCCCTCTGGCTGTCTGGTCCCTGCCAAACCTTACCTGGGTGAGTGTGGGGCTCTGCGTGTAACCCCCAAGTCCCGAGTCTCACAACACCCTACTACGTTCACCACCAACTCCTGCTCATCCATGCTTTTTTGGTCACCCCTCCCTCCTGCTGTGTCTTTTGTCCTCGAAGTCACTGGAGTGGCCTGGCCACAGAGGCTGTGCTGTCTGTATGTGGAAATTCACGCCAAGGGCAGTTTCCCAAAGCTCCCCGCACGCTGGGCCTGCAGCGCTGTGTTCTCAGTGGGGGAAGGTCACCCGAGTCGCTGGGTTCGTGCCTTGGTCCCCGCGGGTGGCACCGCCGGTCTCGTGCTCCGGCACCTCCTCTCAGGGCACGCACACCAATGCCGCTGCCCCGACCCCGCTCTCCTCCCCCTCTTCTAAACGGCCATTTCCCCCTGCGAGCCGTCCACTCCCGGGCGCTGTCCACTCTCGCCAGACAGCCCTGAGCTGCGTTTTGATTCTGGGCAGTGAGAACTATGGAGACACCCCCCCACCAGCCCCTTCCCTCACCCCTACTACTTCTCACAACCACCCTGGGGGCTGGGTCGTCACCCACCCATTTCAGAGATGGAGAAGCTGAGGCTCAGCGAGTCGCCTGCTAAGGTCTCACAGCCAGGAGGAAGCAGGAAGGCCCGGGACCGGGACCTTCCCATCAGACTCCTCGGTCCCGCCATCGACAGGGCGTGACGCGTTCTCTCGGATCCCAGCCTGCCGCAGAGGCTGACACGGGGATCAGGCGGGGAAGGACCTTAGGAATGCAGGAAGGCCGTCCCAGGAATGCTTGGCACCTGCTACCTGACGGAAATAGTTGGGGTGTGACATCACACCTCACTCTCTGATTGCCATCGATTGGCCTGTGTGTTTGGGTCGGAGTTGGATAATGATTAACTTGCACGCTCAGGGTTAGGAACGAGAAGGAAGTATAGATTAGGACCCAAGGTCGCATGCTCTCTCAAGTGGGAGAGAGGACAGGCGGGAGCCGGAGCAGTGACCTGGCACACCTGTGACAGCCAGTGTCTGTGCCTCTTCCAGGAACAGCCCCGGCTAAGGGGTCAGGAAACAGAGCCGGTCCCATCCCATTTCTGCCGCTTCCTGGCTGTGGACCTGGGGCACCCCCTACTCCACACGGGGGTCAGGAAGTTTGCACGAGATGAAGCCGGTGGAGGGCTTTGCGTGGAGGGATGCTCAGTAACTGTAGGCTTCCCACCCCCTCTAATTCCCATCAGCTTTGGAGGGAGACGGGCTCTGGATCTGAATCCCACCTCTGCCACTTCCTGGGTGTTCGACCTGGGGAAAGTCACTTCCCCGCCCCACGCCCAGCTCCCTCTGTAGCGATGGGGTTGGCGACAGCTGCACTGTGTGGTCGGCTGCAGGGTCCAGACACAGTAGTGTTCAGCGATCTCTCATGTCTGTCCAGTCCTTGCTTGGTGCCAGCGCTCGGGGCGGGGCCTGAGTTTCTGAATTTCCAGCAAAGTCTTGGTGATCCTGCTGCTGCTCGCCCAGCGACCACACTTTGGGCAGTGGGGTGACAGGTTAGTGGGCGCTTGCCTTCAGGGTTTCCCCTGATTGAGACAGAGCTAAAGGAGACCCGGTAATTGATCGAACATATCAGTGCTGGGCGTGGGGGTGAATCAGCGCCTGTCCCCTCGGAGCCTGGTGCCTGACAAGTATGTACCTGCTACACCCGAACGTGAGAACTGTGGTTGTCCTGGCCCAGCCCAGGCGTCAGGCAGGATGACCGCTGGTGTCGAGGAGTCGCCCTCCAGGGGGAGGAGTGTGAGGGGCATGTGCTGTGGGAAACCAGTCACAGACACGCACCGAGGACACAGTCCATCTCTGTGTCACCCTTTTACAGCCTGGTGTGGAGGGAAGTGCCCAGGCCTGGGAGGCAGGGACCGCTGGGGTCGTAGCTCTGCCGTTCAGACACTGTGTCGCAGACGTGCTGTGTGATCTCACCAAGGGACGCGTTGTTTTCCGTAAGGTGGAGGCGATGCTTCCCACCACGAGTGCTTTGGGGATGGATGGGCGGTTAAAAGGGGAGTGTGGGACGGTGTCTGGCTCCCGGCACTGTGAAATCCTTCCTGGAAACGTGGAAATCCAGCGTCCCGGTACGTGGCCTGGTCTCCCAGCGGCCTCCGTGGGCAGGGCAGCCCCTGCTCTGTGGCTCCCACGCGTCTCCCCTTCTCCCCCCACCGGGCTTCCAGACACTGATGGGGAGTGAGCCAGGGTCCCGGGGGGACTGGTTTTGTCGGAGCCTCTGACCTTAAGCCCGTGTGCACTGTCTGGCAAGAATCCCGAGCCGTGGCTGAGATAACAGGGCCCTTATCAGGGTAAACAGACTCCTCCCGGGGTAGGAAGAGAAGAATAGGCCCGCCTGTGCTCCTGCTACTCTGGCCTGACACCCAGCAGCAGCCTAGTCCAGGACTTCGGCTCCACTGCAGTACCCCAGGGCTGGCCCACCTTCGGAGTTGCCCCTCCGTGCCCACCCTCCCCCCACCCCAACTGGCCTGTTTATCTGCTTATTCTTCCCCTCAAGTTTACCCATTAGAGCGGCTACCCAAAAGCCCCACAGGAGACAACAGAGCTGATGAGGATGCGAGGAGATTGTAGCCCCTGCGAACTATCGGTGGGAATGTAAAATGGTGTACCCAGGGAGGTTAACATCACGGCAGATCCTCAAAAAATCAGACAAAATTTCCATTGGATCCAGTAATTCAACCTCCGGGCTTACACCTGAAGAACTGAAAGCAGGGAGTCGATGGGTATTTACACACCCGTGTTCACAGCAGCCCTGTTTGCAGCAGCCACAGGCAGCAGCAGTTGGAGTGTTTATCAGCGGGTGAACGGATAAACACAGGTGGCATACTTATACACCAGAATATTGCTCAGTTTCTAAAAGGAAGGGGCACGCTCTGCTATGTAGCGGGGCAGCGCACTGTGGGAGAAAAGGGCAGGGGAAGTGGCCTGGATCTCTGGGGTCCCCTCCCTTGGGTAGATAGCTTACCTCTAGGGTGACCAACTGTCCCGGTATGCCTGGGACCGAAGGGTTCCTGAGACACAGGGCTTTCGGGTAGAAAACAGGGACGGTCCCAAGAAAATTGGGATGAGTTCAGTCACTGTCTTTACCTCTCTGAGCCTCAGTTTGCTCATCTGTGAAACAGGGATAATTATCCGTTGGGGGGATTAAGTGGAATAACGCAAGGAAGCATCAAGCACGGTGAGTCATCAGGTAATGCTGTCAGTTGCTTACTCCTCCGCCTGGAAGAATCACAGGGCTTCGACTTTGAATTTGCCTTATTTCCGGGATCTTTTGAAATCAACACCGAAGCAGATTTGGGGCAACATCTGCATTCAAGACATCATTAAACCTGCCTGCTGTGTTTTTGCCCCAAATGCCTTCTGATCGGCAAGGCTAAAGCAATGGAGAACAGCGGTGGGTTAGTAAAGAGAGGCCAGAAGCCAGGAGGCTAGGCTCACTCTCAACTCTGCCACTAACTTGCTGTGTGACCTTGGACAAGTCACTTTGCCCCTCTGGGCCTCAGTTTCCCCATCTACAGAATGGAGGGTTGGGCCGCATGATCTCTGAGTGTGTCTAAGTGTGCCTTCTAGCTCAAATACTCAACGATCCTACGGTACTGAGCTCGTTACCCTGCGCGCTGCTCCAGAGAAAGCATTGGCGATAGGACGGTTTGACTGGCGCCAGTAATAAGGTGATGAGGAAGAAACCCAAGCTTTTGGCACCTTCTTCAGCACCAACTAAAACATTTTAAATGGCATAAGGGGGAAAATGACGTCTTACAGATAGAACAGTGGGTTAATGTCTACAAAGCGGGCTGGGCATGGTCTCACGGGGCCAGGACACTGGACACTCACTCATTCCTTTGTTTACTGCTTTTTCGTTTGCTCCTTTCTGCTTCCCTTCATTTGTTCACTCATTCTTTCACTGACTGATTCACAGAGTGATCGGCAGTGTGCATTCTGAAGCTGGTTTGCTTGGGTTCAAATCCTGGCTCAGACAGTTATTCGTGATGTGACCTCAGCAAGTTACTTGACTTCTCTGTGCCTCTGTCCCCTCCTCTGGAAAAGGAGACAACAGAGGTACCTTCCTTTTGGAGCGGTTTTGGTGTTAAGTGTGCTAATTTATGTAAAGTTCTTTAACCAGCACCTGGCATCTCCGAGGTATGATATACATGTTAGCTATTGTTTGTTTATTCTTTCGCCATTTACTAAGAGACAACTATGTGGCCGGCACTGGTCTGGGCAGCTGGCACTGGTCTGGGCAGCCACCAGGGCTTCAAATCTGAAGGTCAATGCCAACCTTGAGGAGGTCACAGCGGGATAAACAGGCAATAGCAGAGTCATGTGGCCAGTGTTGTGCAGGTAAGCACAGGGCGCTATGGGAACGAAGAGGAGGGGCACCCAGCCTGGATGGGATGGGCTCCAGAGGTGGGGGTGTATGCCCAGGAAGGCTTCCTGGCAGAGGTGTCAGTTGATCTGGTCTCCAGGCACAGGTACACATTAGCCAGGAGGTGAAGAGGGTGGAGTGTCCAGAAACTCGAGCACTGGGGACAGTTTGTACAAAGGCTCGGAAGGGAGGCTATGGTTGTTCAGGGAGCAGACGTAGTTTGGTCTGGCTTGCTGGGGGTGGGGGAGGTGGTAGGCGTAGCTGAAGGGGGAAGTGAAGCCTCAACCATGCTCGGCACCCCAAGACTGCTAAAGAGTCAATATTTCATCAGTCAGGCCACTATCTCCAACTTTTAGGATCAAAACCACACACACACACACACGGACAAACCTCTCCACTAAGAGATGTAGTTATAAATAAATTATATACATGTGCCACCATACAAATATATCCTGCACATTATAAGACACATAAAAATAGAAATAGTTAATCAGATTACTTGCTTTTTTTGCTTGAATTATATGAGTTCTTTATACATCGTGGATATAACTTATCAGATACGTCATTTATAAATATGTTCTCTCGTTCAGTGGGTCGCCTTTTCGTTTCGTCGAGGAGTTCCTTTGCTGTGCAAAAGCTTTTTAGTTTGACCGAATCCCCCTTGTTTATTTTTGCTTCGGTTGCCTTTGCTTTTCATGTCCAATCCAAAATATCATCGCCAAGACCGAGGTTGACGAGCTTGCCCCTGTGTTTTCCTTCTAGGAGTTTTATGGTTTCAGGTCTTACGTTCAAGTGTCTAATCCACTTTGAGTTAATTTTTGCGTATGGCCTAAGATAGCAGTCCACTTTTATTTTTTTGCACGTGGCTGTTCAGGTGTCTCAGCAGAAGAATTTAAAACGTGAGATACAGAATACACCTACCTGGTGGTGCTTTTCCTCCTTTGCGTCGATGTTTCCTGTGCGTGTCCTGGAATGCACCCCTGCCTTTGGAGCTCATTGCTCTGTACTACGGGACAGAGGGTGGGCAGTGGGAGGGAGTGGGTTCTTACCCTTCAAAGATCATTTTGACATATGTACAGGTTGGTGTCCTTGCAGTCTTTAAAATAAAGATACAGTTGTATATTATTAACATCAAAATGTGCTAATACATTAAGAAAAAAAAAAGAGCAAGCTCACAAGCATCCCAGTTTGCCCGAGACTGAGTGCTTGTCTGGGGTGTGGGACTTCGGTGCTGTGACCGAGACTGGCCAGGTGATCTGTGTCACCCTAGCAGTGCGTCTGGAACAACCCATTTTGCAAAGAATAGAAAGGGATGTTTAAAAAAGAGTTGGAAGCCTGTCCATCCAAACTGTTACCAGTAGTTATCACTGGGTGGTGGTGGCGGGGAGGCGATGGGAAGCTACAATTGCTTTTATTTCTATTTATTAAGAAGTGTATCTTGGGTTTTGCTTACCTGAATTCGATATTTGCTGACGAGAACTAAGTGTTATTGTGTGACTTTTTTGGACATGAAAAGCGAGAAAGCTGAGGCTCAGCTGCCAGCAGGGCAGAGCACAGAAGGAGGGGGAGTAAGGCAGAGGGCCTGGGGTGGGCGAATTAGGGGCAGTTAGAGAACAAGGTGAGGAATGAGAAGAGGGCTTGGACTTGGCAGTGACCACGGGAGGGGGGAAGGATGGGTTCTAGAGGTCAGTGAGAGAGAAAGACTCCATAGGACTCGGTGACTGATTAACGCGAGGGCTGAAGGAGAGACAGGAGTTGGGTTTCTGAGTGGTGCTGTTAACCACGTGGGTAACACAGAAGAAGCGGCGGTTTGGAGAAGGAGGGATAAAGATGCATGCTCTGGGTGGGGGGCGGGGGTGCTGGGGGTACGCTGTTGGCTCGTTGGCTTGGTTTTGGACGAACGGCCGTGCTTGTGTGGGACACCCAGGGAGGAGGTGTGGGAACTCGGGGAGCTAGCTATGTGTGGGCCTTGACTTAAGCCGCTGTTGCCAGCACCCTCCCTGTGAGAATCCACTCAGACCTTCAACAATGTGCCCCACTGGCCTGGAAATCCCTTCTGATTCATGCTGGTTTGAAAGGAGTTAGGTTTTAAGACACGCTGCTATCACTTGTAAGCAGCAAAAGATGACTCATTTGCATTATATAGAAAGTTTCTCTTCTCTATCTTTTGGCAAAACAGAAACGACAAAAACAAAAAAACCAGGGTGCATCCCATATCATTTTTTCTTTCCAGAATCAGTGCAGTGATTTCAATCCTTTTAAATGCATTGAGACATGATCTGTGGCCCGGCATTTGGTGTGCCTTGTTATGCCCTTGAAAAGAATGTATACTCTGTTGTTAGGCGGAGTAGCCTATAAATGTCAATTAGGTCGATTTAGTTGACAGAGTTGTTCAAATTTTCTATATCCTCGATGACTTTCTGTCTGCTTGTTCTGTCAGTTATGGGAGTGTTGAAATTTCCAGCTCCAGCCGTGGGTTTTTCTATGTCTCCTTTTAGGTTGCGTCCATTTTTGCTTCGTGTATTTTGAAGCTCTGTTATTAGGTGCGTACGTATTTAGGAGTGTTATATCCTCTGAACGAATCAATCCCTTTCTCATTCATAAATATCCTTCTTAATCTCTGATAACATCCCTTGTTCTGAAGTCTACTTTGTCTGATAATGCTATAGCCACTGAAACTTATGATTAGTGTTTTTCTACTATACATTTTGCTATGTTTTTACTTTTATCTATTTCTTTTTTTTAATTTTTGTTTCTTTTTTATATTTAAAAAAGAAACATATGGGCTTCTTGGAGATAGCGTGTAGTTGGGTCTTGCTTTTTAAATTCAATCTGACAATCTCTGCTTTTAAATTGGAGTTCTTAGAAAAAAACTAGCATATAATGTAATTATTGACGTGGTTGGATTTAAATCTACTATCTTGCTACTTGCTTTCCATTTGCCCTGTCTCTTGTGTTTCTTAATTTCCCTTTGCCTGGCTTCTTTTGGATTAATTATTTTTTATGATTTAATTTTATGTTTACTCTTTGTTTTGCTTTTTTAGTAGCTACTTTAGGGTTAATTATAATGCATCTTTAACTTATCACATAGTATTTATATGTTGTGTGACTTTACACATTTATTAGTAAGGCTTCGATAAAAGAAGCAGAACCAGTGGGAGTGATGTATAAAATGATTTATTATAAGAATTTAACCTATACAATTCTATGGAGTTGGCTAAACAATTTATAAAAGGCTCTCACCTGACAGTGAAAGGAATGGGCTTGGGAAGAAGAGATGGATTTAAAGTTGAGGGAGAGCAGAAACAAATATCATCTCTCACCTCTGCCAAGAGGACAACTTCAATGATGTGAGTGACCTATGGGGAAAGCGGGCTTTCCCCCGTGAAGCTAAACACACACCTGAGCCAGGGATCAGAGAAGCGGAAGGAGCCGGGGGCCCAGCTATGCCTTCCTGATGACAGGATGACACAGCAGTTAAGTGACAGAGTGTGTGAGCTGCACCTGGTGTCCCTGTACCAGTTGTCTGAGTGCTCAAAAAAACAAAAAAGCAAGTAGCTATTACATTTATTCCACCTTCCAGATGTTGTACAAAGAGTCTCATGCTAACTTGGAACCATACAGGGAAAAGAATTCTGGGAAATGTAGCTCCAGGTAAGCTGAGTTGACAGAATAGAAATTCACTATGACAGGTAATACAAGAAACTTATAATAACAGTCTAGTTCCATTTCCTATTCCGTCCTTCATGTGCTATTATTGTCTTACATTTTGCTTTTACATAACATTGTAAACCCCAGCATACACTGTCATTTTTGCTTATTTTTTAAGGAAATTGACAAACGAAGAAAAGAATACCTTTAGATTTATTCACTTGTTGATTCCTTTGTGTACATTCAAGTTTCTATCCAGCATAATTTTTCTTTCACCTGAAAAACTTCCTTTGTTATTTCTTGTAGTGCGGAACTGAGGGTGACAAATTCTCTCAATTTTTGTTTTAACGAAGAAGTTTTTATTTCTCCCTCATTGTTTAGACAGTATTGTTGCTGAAAACCTAGAATTTTAGGTTGATAGTTTTTTCTTTTTCAGTGCTTCAGACAGCCTGTTGTCTTCTGGCTCCCATGGTTTCTGATGGGAAGTCTTTTCATTCGTATCAGTGCTGTATGTGACATGTCTTTTTTCTCTGTGTGCTTTTAAGATTTTCTTGTTAACATCGGTCTTCAGCAATTTGATTATAATGTACCTCGATGTGGGGTTTTTATGTTTATTTTGTTTGGGATTTATTGCAATTCTGGATCTGTGGGTTGATATTTTTTAATCAAATTTAGAAAATTTGTAGCCACTATTTTTTCAACGATATATCCTTTTTTTGTTTGTTTGTTTTTTTCTTTCTCCTTTCCTTCTTGTTTTTTGTCTTTTTTTTTCATTCTCCTTTCTTTCTTGGACTTCAGTTACACATATGTTAGACCATTTGGTGTCTTATCACACTAAGCTCAGTTCATTTTTTTTTTACAGTCTCTTTTTCTCCCCGTGTTTCATTTTAGATAGATTATTTTGCTATACCTTCAGGGTCAGTTACCTTTTCTTCTGCACTGTCTAATCCTCTGTTAATCTCACCCAATAATTTTTTTTATTTTAGATATTATATTTTTTACCTCTAAAAGTTCCACATGAGTATTTTGTATATTCCATTTTTCTCATTGTGCTTACATATATATTTAAAAATACTTCAATAGATAACATTTTTTGTATGTTAGTTTCATCATCACTGTCATTTCTGGATTCATTTCTATGGATTGATTTTTCTTTCTATTATGAGCATATTTTCCTGCTTCTTGGCACAAATAGTGTTTTCTGACTTGATTTTGGACATTATGGGTATTACGTAGTGGAGTGTCTCAATTTTGTTGTCTTCCTGTAAGGAAGATGGGCTTTGTTGTAACAGGCAGCTAGGTTCCTTGAAAACCAGCTTCATCCCTTTGAAGCCTGTTTAAAGCTTTGCTATGGCTGGTCTGGACTAGCCCTCACTCTAGGGATAGGTCAGCCTATGGCTAAGTCATGACTTCTACAAAGTCTCTCCTGAAGGCTCTAGGTTTTCAATGACTTCTCACCACCCTGGCTGGTCATAATTCAAGTGTTTCCTGTCCAGTGTGAGCTTTGAGAATTGTTCGGCTTGCACTTTTCAGTTGTTCTCTGCCCAGGCCCATGGAATTCCACCCTAGCCCTCAGCAACAACTTCAGAAGGTCCTGTGCAGAGTCCGGGAGCTCTTTCACTGCCTGGCTTCCTTCTTTCTGGAACTTTGACACCCAACTTCCAGCTGTGTCCCCGAACTCCAGTTTCCAGAATTTTAATTCAGCAGGATTTACATATACTTGGCGCTCCTCTCCCTGAACCATGATCTGGGATTGACTCCAGGCAGAAAACCAGGGCAGTCAGGCCTCCCCTCATTCGCTTCTCTCCTCTTAGGTATCACATACTGCCATGCCTGTTTTTCATTGTTTGAAAACCACTTTTTAAAATATCTTGTTTGGTTTTCTGGGTGTTTAAGGTGAGGATGTAAGTCTCATTCTTGTTACTCCAACACAGCAGGAGCGGAAGTCAGGAACTGATGTACAGAAAAGCTCTCTAATGGCTCGGTGTAAACGCTCCCCCTCTTTCACAAAGCCTGTCGTAATTTCTGTCTCTTCTGTATTTGCTGCCATCACACTCGGCCTTGACTTATAATCGCATCCCTATGTGACTCTCTCAGTGGCCCACGGGGGCCTCATAGGTGGGCACAGTGTCCCTCTGAGTAGCTTCTCTGAGCCTAGCGTGTGACAGGCTCTTGGGAAGAGAGGCTGGTTTTCTGTGTGTGGCAGTGAACTCAGGTGACCTGATGAGGTGATGGGCATCTCGGGCTGAAACCCAGGAGGACCGGCTCTCTCCCTCGTGTGCTCACCAGTAGGCACACTCCCAGGTAAAATCATGAGGGTGCACTATTCTCCCTTATTAGGCAGGGGACCGAGGGATTGGCTAAAAGAATCCAAGCCTGTCTGGACTTGCCAACTACATCATCCTGACATTAGAGCTCACAACGCCTCAGAGGTTGACACAATGGAAGGGCTTGACCACAGGGCCCTGGCAGCGTCAGGTGGTTCTTCAGAGTAGGGCCAGACCAATCCCCAAGGGGCCGGTCCCTGGGCCAAGTGTCCAGGAGCTCAGACAGCTGCAGCTCCCGCCCATTTTTCCGGGAAGCGGAAGGAGGATGCAGAGTGGTGAGGTCTGGGGCCCAGCTCTGTGACCTAGATCAGCTGACTCAGTTTCCCTCCCCGCCAAAGGAAGCCTTAGGCAGGATGGTCTCCAAGGCCCTTCCCCCGTCTAAAGAGCTGGGTTCTGCTGACTGATGGGTGGATGGCCCTGCGAGTCTGTGATTCCCGGAGCTGGGCGTTCCGGGCTCAGGGTCGACGGTTCTCGGACACTGGAGTTCTGTGGCTCTGTGATTGGAACGACCTGTGGCTCTCAGACAACCTGTGACGCCATGGGCCTAACCTTCTCTGGTTCTGATGGTCACGGTATTGGCAATCCTATGACACTTCGTTACGTGGCTCTGTGACCCTGGAGCATCCACCGCATAGAGCCTCAGCAGCAGCAGTGTCATTTGTGTGCCTCGGATCCAGCTGTCTCTTTGCCCAGGAAGAACGCAAACCTGCTCCCCGTTCAGTGTTCACAGGGCCATTCATTCTGAGTGATTCACTTACAGGAGCCAGAGAGAACAGAGGTGCAGGGGATGCCAGCCCGCCTGCCCTCGGCCTGAAAGGGCCGAATTGTCTGCCTGCCTGAGAGAGCCTTTGTGCTGGGCTGTCTGGTGAGGGCCTGCCTGGGCTGGGCAGCACTGCTCTGTGCCATGGAAAGAGAGGTTCTGCCCTCCCAGTCCATTATCTGGCATCTGGCTTCCCCGACGATGATCCTGGGCCCCGCCAGGAAGGGTGAGCCGGAGAGCAGGCGGGGGCCGTTGCTGGTTCTGCCCCCAGGTTCCTGGGGCTGTCTCTGGCTGAGCTTGTGCCTGTTTGGCCCACCCTGGGTGGGTGACGCCCCTGATTCTGCCTGGGCCCTGGCCTGACCCCACCGCGGGGCCGCCACGCAGCCCTCTGCAGTCTCCTGGCCTGGTGGCGCTGTCTGACTCAGACCTCTGGGCACACCTCCTGCAGGGTCTTTGTCTCCCTTTCATTTCCCTCTCAGTGAGGACCCGGATGCTGCTCCCTGACCTGCTGGCCTGGGGACCCTGGCGACCCTGTGATTCTGTCTCCGACCATATACACAGGGCCAGGCCGGACGAGAAGGGGCGAGGGATCTGAGTGACCCCCGCTCTGTTGCTTGTTCCTGTGTGACGGCTCACCTGCCCTCTGCACTGCAGGCTCTTCGCTGCTCCCGGGGGCTGTGGGGAGAAACCATGAGCACACGTGTGCACACGTGCTCTGTGGACGAAGGGTGATGATTCCTGTGCGAATACCAGCGTGAGTCCTCTCAGAACACGCCTAAGCCCGTCTTACACCTCACCCAGAGGGTCCTCCGGCCCTGGGGAGAGAGTCTGGTGGGCGCCTGGCTCTGACTCTCCTGCAGGGAATCTCAGACTCTCTCTTAACAGTAGCCTGGAGAAATTCATTCATCCATTCGTTTACATGTTCAGTAATTCGTTCATTCATTCATTCATTCACTCAGTCAGTCATGCATCCGTACTTTTATACTTTATTCTTTATTCATCAGGCATTGTTTTAGGCGCTGGGCTGTGTCTTGGAAATTCAACCTAGAGAATGACTTCATTACATTCCAGACTTGAAGTGGGGAGGGGTGGGGAGGTGGGAGGGGCTACACCAGCCCAACCCTCTTAAGGAAAACAGTTCCAGATAAGGGTAAAGAGCCAGCATGTTGCAGTCTGATAGGCGTGGGTCTCTGCCATTACTTGCCTTGCTGTGTGACCTTGGGCAGATTACTTAGCCTCTCTGAGTCTCTGCTTGCTCATCTGTAACATGGAGAAAGTAACCACCCTGCCAGGGTGGCTGTGAGACCTGAATGAAATCAGGTGTCATCCCGTGTGACCCAGTCCACGCTCCACACTTGGCAACTCTAGAGTGGAAGTTAAGGTCGTAGGAAGCTGGTGAGCTGTTTGGATCTCAGCTTTGCTACTCGTTGGCTGAAGGGCCTTTCGAAGCCACGTGGCCTTCCCTGCCTCCGTTTCCTCTCCTGTCACATGGGGCTCACAGGCCTGTTGTGAGAATTCAATTTTAAAAATGCAGATTAGGTAGCACAAGGCCTGGCACACGGTAGACCTCAGTCCGCAGCAGCCAACAGTATCCTCACGACACCTGAGGGCTCAGCCTGCCTGGACTTCATTCCGGAACTTCTCACGGAAGTACATGCCCGTGCGGGTGTGCAAGGCGGCCTTGGAGGAAGACTGACGCGTGGCAGACAGGGATAGACCTTGGAGCTTGGGGTTTCTTCTTTACAGGAAATGAGGCCTGCCGTCCCACACCCCTTGCCCGGTTGGCCCCACTGGAATTTCTAGATTCCTAAGTCACCAGTGGAGGAGGCACCCCTTCTTGCCCCTTTCCCAGGAAGGGTTTGGCCTCTGTTTGGGTACCTTGTTTTGGGGTTTCCATGGGGCTGCCTGAGCCCTGATTTCAGCTGATATACCTCTGGCACCTTCCAGGGTGCGGTGGAGGGAGGCAGAGGGAGGGCACAGCCAGCACCGGGCCGAGGATGAAAAACCTGTAACGGGCCCGCATCTCTGGGCCCGGGGTGAGCCAGAGGAAAGCCATGTCCGGGGCCCTACCTGTCTGGGCGCTCAGCCTTCCTGGCTGGGAGGCCAGCTTTCTGTTCCCTGTTCCTTCTATTCTAGCTCTGATGTCCCGGGCTCCCAAGTGGTCTAAGGGTGAAAATGAGGCTGGTATCCAGGCTCTAAAACCAAGCAATTATTCACTTAGTCGTGCATTCAAATTGTCACTGAGATTCTCCAATTGCATGCTGGGTGCTGCACTGGCGTTTTGGGAAAAAAGTAGCAGACTTGCCCTCACGCAGCCTACATACAGTGTGGAGAAACTGGTCAAGTTTTAACCCAGCTGAAATAGCAACGTGATGAAAATGTTCTGTGTGTTTGTGGCGCAGACCCCTTTAAGAATGTGACAAAAATTTCCCAGAAGGTTTAGTAAGCTTATGAAACTTTGCCTACACTTTCAGGATGTTTATGGATTCCCTCGCCATCTCTCCGAGAACCCCAGGTTGAGAGTTCCTGAAGCACAGGGGGAGAACTGCTGAGAGAGCCGGGGGGCCGTGGAGACGCAGAGTGAAGGAATGTCTCTTAGTCTGGAAATCCAGGAAGGACTTCCTGGAGGAAGTCACATTTATTCATTTAACAAGCACTTATCGAGCTCTTACGAAATGCGCTCTATCGGTGATGAACCACTGAACAAGAAAGGCAGAGTTTCTTCTCTCCCTCAACTCACAGTCCAGTGGGCAGAAACAAAGGAATAAGCAAGCCAGCACACAGACTATCTGGAGGGGAGCCTGCTGTACGGGAAGTGCCCGGCCGAGGGAACAGTTAACTGACTAACAGAGGTCCTCAGGTGGGCATGGAAGTTGGTGCTTGAGGGAAGGAGCATGGCTGGAGCTTCGTGCATGGCATGAGATGCCAGTAGAGAGCTGAGCAAGAGCTGGATCGCGTAGCCCTTGTGGTCCAGGGTAGAAGTTAAGATTCTGCTCTGAGGGTAACAGGAAGTCATCTTTTTTTCTTTCAGTTGAAAACCTGAAAATCTGAATAAATGGAAGCAGCGTGCACGTGTTTATTTATGGCTGCCTCGTTTTCATTTGACTGTGCTTGACAGATGTTGAATTAATTTTTTTGCACTGTTATTATTAATTTATTACCAACTGCCCGAATGCCTTGGTAGAATGCTATACGTACAGACATCATATTTTATGTCTCCAGTCTCCTACTGACGGACATTGAGGTCAGTCCTGTGTTTTCATGGTTACAACTGCTTCTGACAAGGGGGCTGGGCGGGTTGAAGGGCGAGCTCCGTTTCAACGTTGTAAGAAGTTGCCAGGTGGCTTTCCGACATTGGCGCACCGATTTATGTCACCACCGGTGGCGTCCGAAAGTTCCCATTTCTTTGTATCCTTGCCAGCAGTTGATATTGTCAGCCTTTTAAAATTTTGACAATGTTTTGGGTGTAAAATGGTAACTCATTTTAATTTGCATTTCTGTGATTACTAGTGAAGTTAAACGTGTAATTTTGTATTTATTGGCTCTGCGAGTTTTTTCCCTTGTGAATGTGTTGTACGCATTCATTCCCATTTTCCTAGGTGGCCGTCTTCTTTGGATTGATGAGTGGGGGTTGTTTATATTTTCAGGTTACTAACCCATTGTCTTTTATCCGGGTTGCAAATATCTTCTCCCACTCTGTTTCCCCAGAGGGTTTTAAGGAGAAGAATGACCAGATCTGACTTACATGCTGAAAAGATCACTCTGGCTGGGGTGTGAAGAATAGGTGGGAGTGGTGGGCATGCCGGGGAGGGGGGAACCTGTGGAAAGGCCATCCTAGTGGTCCAGGGGTGGGTGGTGGTGGCCCGGACGTGGCCGACAGGAGGAAATGAGAAAAGTGGACAGTTCCAGAGTGCACGTTGGAGGGAGAGCTGACAGAACCAGCTGGTAGGCTGGTTGTGGGGCGAGAAGAAAAGATAGGAATCAGGATGACTCCTAGGGTTTGGCCTGAGCAACTGGGTGGATGGTGGTGCTCTTCACTGCGATGGAGAATGGCAGGTGGAGAAACAGGTTCAGGCTGAGTGGGGGAACAAATATTTCGGCTTTCAGCAGGTTAAGCTGGCGACAGCCTGTGGATATCCAAGTGGTTAAATCAAGCGGGCAGTTGGATATATGAGTCGGGAGTTTGGGAGACACAGCTGGGTCTAGGAATAGCCATTTGGGGGTCATCAACACGTGGATGGAATGTAAAGCCACGAGATGGATAAGACGGAAAAAGCAGGGGTTCCCGAGGTGAGCCTCAGCACGTGCCAACATTTGGAGGTTGAACAGAGGTGGAAAATCAGCAAAGAAGACTTGCCCTAGAATGCAGACTCCACGGGCAGGGCTTTGCTCTGCAGACCGCCTACTGCCTGGCACAGGGCTTAGCAAGTAGTGGCTCTCAGTAAATATCTGTTGAAAGAACACATGGAAAAGGTGAATGAATGAATCAACGAATGAATGAATGATCGAAGGGAGTGAGAAGGAGTTGTGAATGAGGTAGCAGGAAGAGATTAAGTTATCATAGAAACCAAGAGAAACCATTCAAGAAGGTGGGAATGGTCATTGGCGTGGAACGTCGTCAAGCGGTTACATAGGAGCTGGACAGAGAAGTGGCCAGTGAATTTAGCAACATAGAGGTTACTGGTGACCTTGAAAGGAGTAGCTGGGTTTGCCAGGTCCTGTGATGTGTGGGAGGGTGGGGTGGGCACTGAGAGGGAGGCTTTTTTCCAAGCAGAAGGAATGGCATTGGAAGATGCAGAGAGGCACGGGGGCTGGTCCATGTCACTGCAAGTGGTTCCGGGGGACGCGAAGGGGCAGAGTGGCCATGTGAGGACAGGCTGGGAGAACACAAGGCAGGCTCAAGGCAGGGGGCAAGGGGCGGGGGCCAGTTCCACGGAGATGAGGAGAGGTCCAGGGCAGCCCGGCGTGGTTGAACGCTTGGGCTGGGATTAAGGGGGCAACCACGTGTCCATGTATTAGTTAAAATTCAGGGAACAGAATTCCAATTTGAACTGTCTTAAACTAAAAGGATTTTTTCTCATGTATTCACCAGGGGTAGTTCCTGGCTTCAGATACAAGGCTTGGGCCCTCTCTTCACTCTTGGTTCTCTTTTTCTCTGTGTGGCTCTCTGGTCTAGTGGTCATGTGTCATGCCTGAACCAATCACTGTGGTCAAAGAAAGGGTGCTCTTCCCTGATTGGCCAGGCCTGGGTCATGTGCCCAGCCGCATAGCTGGGGGTGCAGATTAGTCTTCCTGAAGCCAATTTCCTTTGGAAAATCAAGGTGCCCACATAAGAATGGGGTGAGGAAGGGCATAATGCCAGGCCAGGAAACCCAGAGAATTAATTACCCAGCATCAGAAGGATATGAGTTTGTAGAACATCAGAATATTTTTAATGTAATATATCTTTATTTATTTTTAAATATATAATATTATTATATCTTTCCATTACCATCTAGTCCCCTTAAACTCCCCCTCCCAGCAATCACCACACTGTTGTCCACGTCCACGAGTCCTTTTTGCTCAATCCCTCCACCCCTAACCTCCGCCCCCACCAGCTATTACAGTAGGAGAGCACCTTAAGAGATTCCATAATCCAGTGCCGTGCAACAGAAGTAGAATGTAAGCCACAGATGTAACTTTAAATGCTCTAGTGCCCGCATCAAAAATGAAAAAGAGAAACAGGTGCAATTAATTTTAATGTATTTTATTTAACCCCTTACATCTAAAATAGTGCCATTTCCATATGTGACCAATATAAAAAGTATTAGATATTTTTACATTCTTTTTTCATATTAAGTCTTTGAAATCTGTATTTTATACTTAGAGAATATCTTAGTCCAAAATCTAAACTTTCCTCAGAAATACTCAACTAGTGGTTAGAGTTGATCAAATTCACAAGGGAAGAAAATAGGTTTCCACACCCAAGCTGTTCCAAATGTACTTAAAAACTCTCCAGTGGCTAACTGGTGTGTTGGCTTTTAAAATTAATGAAAAAGAAATAAAATCTCAAATTTAGGACCTCTGGTCTCATCGGCCACATTTCAGGTGAGCGACTACCCATTGGACTGAATCACCCCAACCCGGGTGCTCGCCTGACCCGGGGGCCGTGAGGTCCAGAGGTGGGGTGGCCCACCGAGGCCCCCTCAGTGTCAGGGCCGTTCCACGGCATGCCACCACGTGCCTCATTTCGAGCAGGTCGCCGAGCACCCGCGGGGAGCAGCAGTTTCAGCAGCGCCCGCCGCCTCTTAGCGGCGGGAGTGCCAGCCCGCAGAAGGCGCGGCCCGGGGGAGTCAGCCTCCAGGTCTCGCTGAGGCTCAAATGCCTGCTCAGCTGTGAACTTCCTGGAGTTCCTTTATTTTATGTTCATCTCACCTGTGACCATCTCCGCCTCTAGATAATAAATGTGTGTGGAATGAGCGCATGAATGACTTTAGCATGCATTTTTTGAGCACCAGCTGTGTTCTAAGCCCTACATTTAGCCGTAGGGACATGGAGAGGACGTTGGCCCACTTTCTGGTCTCAAGGGGCTCACCCTCTGGCGCAGGGAGAACAGGGTGGTAAAGACTCTTCTGGGGTGCACCCAGGGTGGCGTGGGGCAGCGCTCTGGGGAGTGATTAGATCGCGTGCCTCGTGTATGGAAATGACCAGTAAACAGCCTCTGGGGCCGGTTGAGTCTTGGGAAAATCTGCAGGGAGCCCACACCTGTCTGCTGGGTGTTGGGCCTCGGCCTGTGTGTGGGGGGAGTGTTTGGGTAACAGCCCAAAGGCTGGGAGGGGTTGTTTTGGTTGTTGATTTTGGAACTGAGAGGGGCTATTATTAAGTGAAGTCTCAGCTTGTTGGGGTGTGGGATTGGCTCAGGGCAGTGGGATGGGTACTGGCTGTGGCCTCTCTGCCGTCAGCTACCTTCGCTGTATTGATGAGAACATCTCTGCATTGAGTCCACAGCAGCATCCTTGTCTCTCTCTCTCCCCCTCCCTCTCTGTCTCTACACACACACACACACACACATGCACACACACGCTACCAGCTGCATAATTTAATTTGCGGAGCCCAGTACACAATGAAAATTCAGGGTCCTTTGTTCAAAAATTAAGAATTTCAAACCGCTGACATTAAAGCAAAGCTTCTACCAAACTCAGGGCCCTGCTGGGCATGGGACCCTGTGAGACCGCCCGGGTCGCAAGCCCAGGAAGCTGACCTGCCACACGTGTGAACGCACAAGTCCTGCTGTTGGCACTGGGCCTGGGCCTGCCCTCCTCCCCACGCGCTGCGAACAAGGAAAAGCGTGAAGACCAGTGCCAAGCGCTTTAGAGGTTTGTTATCTCGTGTCATCTGTCGACACCATGTCAGCGATGACTGCCACGCCCACTTGACAGACGAGGGAGTGGAGGTGCAGAGCAGGCCTGGAAGCAGCCCCAAAGTTAGGTGAGTCCCCTCCGCCCCAGCCTTTCCTCCCCAAAGGAGTAGGCCTTCTCACTGTGTCCTCGCTGATTTTCTTTTCTAATATTCTTTTCCACTAAAGGTTTAGGTGGTGCATCTGGTAGAAAAATGGATTCACCGAATCCCTGCAGCCCTATGGGACCACTCTTCCCTTCGGTGAGGCCGCCCCTGGGGGCCTGCGCCACATCACCAGGATTCTCGGGGGCAGCCCCACCTCCCTTTGTCCCCTTCTCCAGGTGTCGCTCACCCGAGCAGCCCAGGCTTCGACTGAGACTCGGGGTCACGGAGAGAGCCGCATCACAGAACGGCAACCAGCTGGAAGGTGGCATTCGACGCGCATCTTCTTAGCCATCCCCTGGTGTCCCAGCCTCCCGGGGCCCCAGCCTGACCGAGGCTTCCCCCGAGCGGCTGCTTCTCCCTCCTTCCCAGGGCGTCTCACTCATTCATGCATTCATCCTTCATCGACACTGTGTGTCAGGCGCTGTGTTTGGTGCTGGAGACACAGGGCAGGAAAGGTGGACACGTCTCTGCCCTCGTGGGCTCCATGTGGTGAGAAGATGGGCCTGAAACACCTGAAGCAACCACACAGATTAGCTGCTTGATTGCAGTGGCGCCAGGTGCTATGAAGACAAAGGATGGAGAATTAGAATGAGATGGGGAAGGGAGGACCCATTTCAGACTGCGTGGCATTTAGGCCTGGACCTGAGCAAGGAGCAGGGGCCAGCCCGGGCCAAAGGAGGCTAGAACAGGGGGCACAACCTGGGCAAGGAACCTGAGGCGCGGAGGAGCTGGGGGACCCACGTTGGGTAGAAGGGAGCCAGGGCGCTGAGACTGTAGTGAGCAAGGGGTGGGTGGGAAATGGAGACAGCTGTACTCGAACAACAATAAAAAAAGTTGAAACTAAAACAAATACACATTCACTGGAAACCCTCTGAAAATGCAACTGTGTACGAGGAAGCGGTAAATACCCATCATGTTACACCCCAAAGCTGTTATTAAGGTCTTACGCGGTATGTTTCCAAATCTTTCCTGCACTTTCCCATGCTTACAACTGTGACTATATGAACATACTATTTTATGGCCTGCGTTTTTACACTTCATAGCACATTGTATCTTTCCGTGCCATTGGTCTCTCAAGCCAAGGTGTTTTTTTAATGGATCCATTGTGTTTTGCTGCGCGGATTTACCGACACACATTTAAATGGCAGTGGACACAGAGTTGCTCTGTCCTTCGCTTCAGTGTATACAATCCTATCAGCGCCTCTTTGTTCAGTTGTCCCATGGTTTGTTTACAGTGGTTCGTTAGGAAACTATGTGGGCTGAAGCGATGTTATAGATTTGATAGGCCTTCCAGGGGTGGCCAGTATTTTGGCGTCTCTGGGCCGCACCGGAAGAAGAGTTGTCTGGGGCCACACAGTAAATACACAAACACTGATGAAAACTGATGAGCAGAAAAAGGGTTTTGAGTAAATTATGATTTTGTGTTGGGCTGCATTCATAGCCGTCCTGGGCTGTGGGTTGGATGCCCCCCCGCACACTGAGGCCTTCCATAAAGGGGGCACTCCCTGGCGACTGAAGGGGCCCGCAGGTGCCTTTCACTCCCCCTTTGCCTCAAGGCTTTTCAAGGGAGCTTCTTGCCCGAAGGAAGAAAGGTTCCCAGGAGAACCGGGGGTGTCTCCCTTGTAGGACACCTTCAGAGAGGGAAGGGACATGTCTGTATGGGTTGGTTCAGAGGCAGAGCTGCCCGGGGGACCTACGGAAGTCCTCCCCCAGACTTAAGGCTCCAGGGACAAGAAGACAGGCCACAGAACCGGCCTCAAGGTTCACTTTAACATCTGGTCGGGAGGGCCAAGGCCACGGTAGGTCTGTGAAGACTCTGCCTCAGAGCGGCCAGGTCCGGCATCAAGTTTCCTGTGAGACCCACAAAGGGAGAGTCCCAAGATGCATTTGCTGTCCCCTCCAAGTGCGGCCACCTCACAAGGTTTGGCGCACCTGCCCCAACAAGATTCCGGGCGTTTTAAGAGGCAAGGAGACAGGCATGTGACAGATGGGCTCTGTGGTGAGTCAGAGGGTGACCAGTAAGTTCTCTGGAGTTGCCTTGGGCCTGGAAAAGCCTCGCAAGTGAGCTACGGAGTCTGCACAGGGCTGCCAGGACGGGCTCGGGAGAGGTCCTCCCGATTCTCCTTCCCTTTATCCAAACTCTCCATCTGCCTTCCTCCCGTCCAGGGCGCACAGCATATCTATAAAAACCGCCGTCCAAGCGACCCACACATACGTGAGAAACAACCACCGCCCTGCAACTGCCAGCTGCCTCTCCTCTCCTGGCCCCTGCTTGTTTCTCTGCAGACACTAAGGGTATTATTAGTAGAATGGAATCCTGCTAGCACCATGGACTCCCTCACTGCCACGGTCAGTCACTGCGAGCTGCAACGATCTCTCGCACGAATTCCTTTTCCCACCACCCACCATCGCCGCCTGCCAAACCCTCATCATTGCGAGAAGGGCAACCACCTGTGTTGACCTTAGGACGGCCTAGGCATCGTGTTAAGCTCTCGAACCTTTGTGGTTTCTTTTCCTCTAATACCTGTGAGATCCCAGAGATGGAGCAGCCCCTGGCGGGTCTTCCGTCCCCAGTTTCTCCCTTCGGAGTCCTGTGTCCACACCGTTTTCACGGTTACCAGAGTGTGGGTGCTAGTTGTGTCTTCTTTTTGAAATTGAGAGCGTTTCATCCACGACAAGCATGTCTTACATGCGAGATATTAATAATGACAATAACAAATGCGTATACCCCCACTCAGCTTACGAGAGCTGATGTGACAAATTCCTAAAGCTTCCCCTGGCCCCCCTCTCCAGCTCCCCCTCTCCCTCCCACCTGGACGCAATGACTACTCTGAATGCCGTCTTTATCATTCCTTCGCTCTTTCCTTTATAGTTTTCTCACGGATGGACGCAGCCTGCTCACTGTAGTTACGGAGGAACGGAGTCGGACTGTCCGCACTTTCCTACAGCGCACGTGTTTTTGGCTGTGAGATTCAGCCCCGTGGTTGAGCGGAGCCATAACGCACTCATGTTCGCTGCCACCACGCACTCTGCTGTATGAAGAGACCACAGCACCTCAGTCCCTTCTCCTGTGGACGGACATAGAATTGCCACCATCAGTATTGGCTGCCTCGCCCAGGTGAGGGTTGCTGGCGAGGCACACAGGAACAGGAATGCTGGGTAATGAGGCTTGCACATCCGAACTTGACCAGACAAGGCCAAGTGGATTTCCAAACCCACTGTGTGAATTCACACTGCCGCAAGCAGCGCACAAGAGCGCGCATTGTTCCCGGGCCCCGACAGCACTTGGCGCGGTCGGGCTCCGACGCCGCGCCAAGCCGGTGGGTGTGAACCGGCACGTTGCGGAGGTTTTTGGCTTGCGTTTCCCTGGTTCCTAATGAGGTCAGGCGTCTTTTCCCGTTGTGGGCAGTACCCGCCTCCTTGTCTCTGCAGTGCTGGGCTGCAGGGTTCAGTCCTTTTTCTGTTGCGTTGTCTTTTCCTCGCTGACTCTTGAGGGACCCTTTACATATTTTCCCCCTAATCTTTGGTAAATTATATGCATTATAAGTGTCATTTCCTAATCTGTGGCTTGTCTGTTCACATTCTGAATGTTGTGGGGTTTTTTTTTGTGAAAGGAAGTTCTTATTCTTCACACAGTATAATTTTTGATGTTTTCCTTTACGGTGAATACTTCTGCATCTTTTTAAAGAAATCCTTCTCTCCCCTGAGGTCATAAAGATTGTCTCCTATATTTCTTCTTAAAGTTTTGCCTTGCACATTTAGGTCTTTCATTCACCTACAATTGATTTTGTAGAAACAAAGGTTAAATTTCAGCTTTTCCCAAATGGATAGACAATGGTCCTAGCTCTATTTACTGAATAGTTGATCTTCTGGATTATTTTGCAAAACCACCTCTTGGATCACATCTCCATTTGTGCTTGAGTTTCTCTCCAGACTCTCTAGTCTGATTCACTGGTCTATGTGCCTGTCCCTGAGCCAAAAACACAGGGCTCTAATTACTAATACTTCAAAACAAGTGTTAATGATCGCTTTATATGGTATGTATTGATAGGTAGTAGGCCAAGTCCTACTCTTTGTAATTCTTCAGGAATGTTCTGGCCCTTTGCTCTTTCTTATAAATAGTAGAAACCTATTGTCATGTGCCATGAACACCTCATTAAGATACCATTTGGAAATGCAGTGAATGATAAATTAATTTGTACAAATATTGTATTTTATGTGGTTAATATTTATATTTACCTACATCATTTACTCTTTTGCTCTCATTGTTCTGTCTCGTATGTTACTCCTGTGTCTGGGATCACTTTCCTTATTCCTACGCTATGCTACATTTTTGAAAGCACCTTAGGGGAAAGCTTATTTGTGGTCAACACATTAATATTGGTTTGTTTGAAAACTTTGTCTTTGTTCTTGAAAGGTAGTTTTGCTGAGTGCACAATTCTAGCGACAATTATTTTCACTAAGGGGCAATTATTTAGCCCTTTGAAAATGTTGTTCCACTGTCTTCCGGCTTGGTTGTTCCTGGCGGAAAGTCAGCTGTGCAGAATGCGTGGGGTCTTTGTTGTCGGGGGTGGGGCGGTGACTTCTCTGGTGGCGGTGGTTTTTCTCTCTGACTGTGGTTTTCCTTCGACCATGGCCTTCTGCAGGTTCATCGTGTTCCATAGAGATGCAGATTTGAATTCGTATCTTGCTTGTGATTTACTGAGCGTCTGGAATATGATTCATGTCTTTCATCAGTTCTAAAAACTTAGCCATTGTCTTTTGGATGATTGCTTTTTTCCCCATTGTATTCGTTTCCTATGGCTGCTGTGACAAATGACCACAAACATGGTTTAAAACAACAGAAATTTGTTCTGTCACTGTTCTGGAGGCCAGATGCCCTAAATCAGTGTGACGGGGTAGAAAAAAAGCCTGTTTACAGCCTTCAGCAGGGCGTGCTTCCTCTGGAGGCTGTAGGCGAGAGTCCACTCCTCGTTTCCTCCTGCTTCTGGTGGCTGCCAGCTCTCCTGGGCTTGCACCCACATAATTCCAATGTTCAAGGGCATCATCCTCAAATTCCGCTCTGCTCTGACTTCCTACCGACATCTCTGTGGCTTGTCAAGTCTCCCTCTGCCTCCCTCTTTCTTGTAAGGATCCCTGGAGAGTCAGGGCTAATCTCCCCATCGATGTCCCTTAACTCAATCACATCTGCAAAGAATTCTCTCTCCTTTTTTTTACCATGTATTCTAACATTAATAGGTTTCAGGCATTGGGACGTGGAGGTCTTTGGGGGCACTTTTCAGCCTGGGATACTGAACTCTGCTGAGATGTACCTTATACCCTCCCACTCTGTCCTCCGTGTTTCAGTCTCTTTTTCATAGTTTATATTTTGTCTCTGTGCTACATTACAGAGAGTTTCTTCAAATATATCTTCCCTTTTCCCCATTATTTTTTTCAGTCTTATATAATCTTCCGTTTAATCCAGGCATTGAGTTTTAAATTTCCCTTAATATATTTCTCATTCTGAGATGGCTTGTTTCTTTTTCAATTCCCCGTGGTTGTTTTTGTAGTCTCCTGTTTCAGGCTTGGTTTGATTCTCTTTTTAATGGATTCAATGGTTAAAAATCGAATCCAGCTAGAGAAAGAGTCACAACACTTGTGAAATTTTCCTGTAAAAATGGTCAGAGAAATGGGCCAGTAGCTGAAAGTGGAGAAGTAACCTTCAGGGAAAAGGTGAAGACTTTCATGGCGATGAGAGGACCCGGCAGACGGGGGCCAGGCGATGGGGCCGTGTCCACCAGGCACAGGGAAGAGCAGATGGGGTCCGCTCACAGAGATGGTGAGAACACGGGGCTCAGAGGTTGCGGTGGGGAGACAGGCGAGTGTGGGCCATCTCGGCGGGTTGTTTCTGCCTTCCCAGTAAATAGGAAGGAAGGTCATCAGCCTAGAAAGAGGTTGGGGCGGAGGTGTCTGAGCTGTGAAAGAGAGATGGTGCAAGATGCTCATCTAGGAGAGCGGGAGAGTGAACAGACTGAGAAAGGGAACGGAAGGGATGTGGGCAGCACCAAATACCCCGGGGAGGCTGATGGGCGGGCTCCAACGGGAGACTGATCGGCATCGTTGTCATCTTCTAAAGCACAGGTCTGGCTATGCCTCTCCCCTGCTTAAAACCCTCATTCACTCTTCCTGCTCCAAACCCCGTTGTATGGCATTCAAGGCCCTCCGTGACCCCAGCACTACTAGATCTCAGCTCTGCGCTTTGCACCCCAAAACCCAGAGCTACTTGCAGTTCCCCAAACAGGTTTGACACCGCTCTGCCGTGGCTCTTGCCGTTCCCACTGCCTGGAACCCCCTTCCCTGCCTCCACCCTCCAACGGCGGGTCTGCCCAGGAAGTGGGTTTCACTTCCCCCTCTCGACCGTCACCCCACACTTCCCTGTACAGACTTTTCTATTGCTGCTCCCATAACACTTCACTGGCTCCAAATCATTTATGGCTCTGCTTAGTCCCTTGTATCAAGGGCACAGACTCTGTCCTGTCCTTTCTGTGTCTCTGGAGTTCTGCACTGAGCAGGTGCTATGACGGTGTCCGCAGAGAGGATTGACCAATGGCTTCTAGAGGAGAGCTGGGTCAGGCCAGCAGGGGTGTGACCGAAAGGGCCATCAGTGGAATCAGCGGGCTGTGGAGAAGAGACGAGGGCAGCAGCCAGGAACCAGAGCCAAGGCCTGAGGTCAGGAGAAAGCAGGCCGTGCTCTCGAGTGGGGGGCTGAGAGGGGGCGGGCGGGGAGACTGGGGGGTGAGGGGCAGCAGGCAAGGTGGAGCGCGTGGTCCGTAACACACGTTTTCTGACTCTGAGCACCTGGCAGGGTGGTTCCGTGCTGTCACTCGGTCCTCGCGCTGGGGAGGGGCACAGGCTTGTCAGGACGAGGGAAGAAAGCTGTGGGGAAGTGCTGGTCTTTCTGGGAATAATCATGTCTAGAAGCAGGACAGATCGAGGAGTCCCCCAACCCCTCACTTCCAAAGAACCAGATGTTTAACTTGGAACAACCTCCAAACGTGCCCTTGGGAAATAAGGTCAAGGGGGATCTGGGCACAGCCTAGAGCAATGCCAAGGGCAGCATGCAGGGGTCAGGCTGACTGTCGCCCGCACGCTGTGATGCTGTGGGCACCACAGGCAGAGCTGCGGGCTCTGCCTCTTCGAGCCTCCGGCCCCTCATCTGTGAAAGGGGATGACTAGGAAGACTCATAACACAATCAAGCAATGGGCGAAGGGTTTGAACAGACGTGTGTCTAAGGGAGATGATACGTGCGGCCATTAGCACACGGAAAGCGGCTCAGCATCCTTAGTCATCAGGGAAATGCAGATCAAAACCACAGCCAGGTCCCAGTTCACACCCACCAGACAGTAACAAGTGTTGACAAGGGTGTCCAGGATGGAAACCTCCGTGCATTGCCGGGGGGGAAAGGTCAAATGGCACAGTTGCTTTGTAAAAGCGTTTTCTCAAAGTGGAAACCGGAGTGACCATCCGGGTGGTCGGTGAGGCGGGCTGTGAAAGAATTCACAAAGATAATAAAGTGCAGCGAGCAAAGGTTTCATTTTTACTTTCCCTAGGGAGGGGCAGGGCTGGGTGCAGAGATGGGCCCCAGCACCAGCCCCAGCCCTCGGGGGTCGGGGCTGCGAGTTTTACCGGGTGGTGGGCGGTGGTAGAGCAGGATTTTTCAGCTGGGCTGCCTGTTGTTTGTGTTATTTTGGTGGGGGGGCCGGTGGTCAGTTGTGGTCCGGTCCGTCCTGTTTGGTGAGTTCCGGGAGCCTCTGTGCCTTCAGGGCGCTTCCAGGAATTTTCTAGCCCTGAGGATAAAGGCCCATAAAACAATTAGGGTCCAGCCAGCTCTGGGAAAGAGGGCCTGAGAAGTGGCTTTTGTCCTAGAAGTTACCATATGACCCAGCAATTCCACCCCTAGGGATCGCCTCGAAAATGAAAACATATGTCCCCATAGACGCTCGCATGCAAATGTTCATAGCAGCCTTGTTTACAATAACCAAAAAGTGGATTCAAATGTCCATCAGCTAGAGAATGGATAAGCAAAACATGGCATATTCATTCGCTAGAACGGTGTTTGGCAATAAAAAAGACTGAAATATTGAGAACCCACCACATGGGTGAACCTGGAAAGCACGATGCTGGTGGAGAGGAGCCAGACCCGATCGACCACATAGCTCACGGTTCCATTGCATGAAGTGCCCAGAACAGACAAGTCCACAGAGACAGAGCATGGACTTGTGAGTACCCGATGCTGGGGGGTGGGGGTGGGGGAGGGGTGGAATGAGTGTAAACGGACAAAGTTCTAACATTAGATTGTGGTGATGGTGGGCCAACTCGGTGAATATAATAAAAGACATTGAACTGTATACTTACCATGGGCAAACTTTGTGGTGCGTCAGTGAGACCTCAGGAAAGCTGTTTAGAAGGGGGAGGGAGATAAGGGTGTCTGCCGCGCAGGGCTGTTGGGGGACTGAGTGAGGAATTGCGTGTATGGTACCTGGGTGCCTAGAACGTACCAGGTGCTCACAGCAGAAGCACTGGGAGTCCTGATAGGCCTCACCATGAACACGGGTTAGCACGTGCAGCCCAGCTGCCCTGGCCTCACTTCCAGCCCCACTTCCGGCTCCTGGCTCCTTCCTCCCTGGGAGCTTTTTCTTTTTTTAAATTTTGGTTATTTATCGAAGGAAAGGAGGGAGGGAGAGTCAATGTGTGGTTGCTTCTCATGCATCCCCTGCTGGGAACTGGCCTGCAACCCAGGCATGTGCCCTGACTGGGAATCGAACCTCGATCCTTTGGTTCGCAGGCCCGCGCTCAATCCACTGTGCTACACCAGCCAGGGCCCTGGGACCTTTTTCTTGCAGGCATCCCCAGTAGGTGTGAAGTGCTGGGGAATTCACAGCCCCACTCCCACCCCAAGACATGGAGCTCCCTATTCTGTCTCATTTCCCCACTACCCTGGGATCACCTCCCCAGTAAACCACATGTTCGAGTACATGAATCCTTGTATCAGGCTGGATTTAGGGGCACCCCGTCTGAGGCTGTCACAGTGGTCCTCAGGGGGCTCGTCAAGTCTCGGGACCATAGCTGGCCCATCTCCATCTCGCTCCCGGTGCGCTGCACAGCTCTGGGCTCTCCACTCGACCCTGAGGAGGTGAGTATGAGGGGGGAGGACTTGCTCTGGAAGGAGCTGAGGCCCCGAGAAGGAAAGAGAGGGACCCAGGCATCCTCCAGGTGATGAAAAGAGCTGGCAAGTTGAGGATTCATGTTGTGCCCGGCACTGTGTTCAAAGCGCTTCCCAGGTATTGCTTTATCCCCACGGCAGGTGCCTCATTCCACTGAGTCGAAAACTAAGGCTCAGAGAGCTGAGTGACTTGCCCGAGGCCGCACAGCTGTTAAGTTCTGCTGTCTGAATTCGAACCCAGGGCTGGAGCTCTCTGCCCCCGCACGACCCTGCCTTTCACAGCCCCGCTCGGCAGCTCACTCACCTCCTTTCCATTTAGACTCACGGACTCTGGTTTCCCCGGAGGTCTGGGTTCGCCCTGCGTGCTGCCACCTTGGCCCCAAGCCCAGTGGTGGGGACGCCATCCAGGCGTGTCTTTGGTTAGGTTCCTGTTTTTTGCAGATTTATGGTGGAGGGGAGCCCACTCTCAGGAGAGAGCCTGGGGGCCGGACGAGGAACAAGGACGCTGGTGTGGCCTCCTTTGAGGTCACGCTGACTCTTGAACGAGGCAAAACTCTTCATCTGTTTCCTGGTCCATAATCCATGTTCACAGGCCCCTCTCCTTGGGTTTGCAAGAGGTTGGAGGGGCCACTGTGGGGGAAGCGCCCGGCACGGCCCTGGCACCTAGGGCCCTGGTATTAGGTCAGGGACCCTGTAAAGAAGCAGACCTGTACTTGGGCAGGCTGAGTCCCAACCCTGGCCAGTCTGCTTTGTGCAGCTGGGAGCAGGGGTGGGGTGGAGGTGAGGAGGAGAAAGGGAGGGGGGAACTCACCCTTACTGAGTACCGAACCCAGGCCTGCTCCTGTGTTAGGTCCTGGGAGTCACACGTGGATGAGAGCCAGTACCCACTGTGGTGGGACGCCGTCCCCCATCACTTGGAGGGTGGGCAACACCACCAATCAAATTGGGCAGTTAGTTCCAATCGATCACAGTGAACACTTACTGAGCATGTACTGTCGGAGGGGGCTTCACAGGTATTACCTCCTCTAATCTGACCCCACTGCCACTGCCCCCATTTCACAGGCAAAACAACAGGGGCAGAGCAAGGCTGAGTCACTTGTCCCGTGACAGAGAACGGAGAAGAGTCCAGATTGAACCCTGGCTGTCTGCTCCAGAGGCTGCTCCAGTGGTGGGGGAGGGGCATGGAGGCCGCCCGGGGGAGGGAGGGATCTGCTCTGTTGGGGGTTAGAGTGGGGCCCATGGAGGTCTTCATACTAATGTCTGATCGAGGCTTTGAAGGATGAATAGGAGTTTGGTGCAGAGGGGCAGGGAGGGTGTTTCCGTCAGAAGGAACTGCCTGTGCATGGGTGAAGAGGCATGAATGACCCAGCGTGATGAGCTTGGGGAATTACAGGAGGTTCTAGACCAGGCTCAAGGTATGGGGGACCTGTCCTGTCCTGTGCAATCGCTGGGCATTTGTATAAAGCATACTTCCCACCCTCTGGGGTCTTTTCCTGAGCTTGGGGAGATGAGCCTTATCTTCAGGAAGGGATGACAAGTCAGGGAAGGGCAGAGGAGGGGGGCTGCCTGAGGTCTGAGAGGCAGGCTGTCCAGAGGAGGGGCCATGTAACTGGACGGGACAATGGGAAGAGGAGGCGGGAGGCGTGTGAGCAGAGGTGCAGAGGTCAGAAAGGGGCAGTGTGTTTGCCGGACGTGAGGACATTGAAGGGGTGGAGTTATGGGAAGCAAGATCACAAAGCCTGTGTTTGGTCAGCCCCGCCCACAGAATGCCCCTTTGCAGTCTGACCTGGGTTCAAACCCCGACTTGCTGCTGACTAGCTGTGTGATGCTGGGCAAGTGGCTAAACTTCTCTGAGCCTCAGTTTCCTTCTCACCTGTACACTGGGTGGAAACAAACCATGAAACAAACCCAGAGTTCTGATGAGGGATTCGATTCACTCACTGGTACCATCTCTAAGGTCATTGCCCTGTCAGCCAGCCACTCCCATGACAGGTCGGCACACTTCTTCTCTAACGGGCCGAACAGTAAGTGTTTTAGACATTGTGGGCTAGTTGGTCTCCGTTGCATCTACTCAACTCTGCCATTGCAGCGTGAGAACAGCCACAGACGAAACACAAACCAATGAGCAGGGCATGTGCCCTTTAAACAATGTATGGACACAAGTTTGAATTTCCCATGCTTGTCACATATCACAAAATATTCTTCTTTGAACTCCCTCCCCCCAGCTATGTAAAAACGGAAAAACAGTTTGCAGTTTGTGAGCAGCACCCAAACAGCAGTGGGCAGGCAGACCGTCAGGACCCAGACTGTTATCCTTTAAAACTTTCTTTAGATTCGCCTTTTACTTACGTAAATAAATTCCTCTGAAAAGAAAACTGTGCATCACATCAACACCATTTAACATAAATGGAAAGTGATCATAAAGAGAGCATAAAAAGCAAACTGGCGTCACTAAATTCTCACCAGGTCCAGCCCAGGGGTCTGAGCCTGGAGCCTGGTCTCCATCAGAGAGGGGTGGAGAGGTGTCGGGGCAAAGGAGAGAAAGCCTGGGACCTTCTCCTGGGCACGTTCAGGGGAAAAATGGAAACGGAATGAACACGTGGGTGTCTCATTACAGAAGTTCATGCTATTTGCTCTGACCGGGTGACTTGGTTGAGCATCGTCCTGCAAAGCCAGACCCATTTTCGGTCAAGACACATGCCTAGGTTGTGGGTTTGATCCCCGGCTGGGGCACATATGAGAGGGAGGCAACCAATCAACGTTTCTCTCTCACATCAGTGTTTCTCTCTCTTCCTCTCTCTCTATAAATCAGTAAACACATCCTTGGGTGAGGATTGCAAAAATAAAAGAAGTCAACATTATTTAACATGGCATCTTTTTCAGCCCAGTGTCATCTTGTGGGAGTCAGCCCTGACGTCATTTGGTGACATCATAATGGAGCCCCAGTGCTTGGCTCCGTTACTGGGGGCTTCTGGCCATTAGCATGGTGTCCTAAGTTCTAATCCAGGTCACTTACTGTCATGGAGTAAAAACCGGCCTCTGACAAGCCTGTGGGGCGTGAGTCAACCTCTGTTAAGTGTTTTGAAATCACCTAATGACACGTTGATGACCAGGGCAGGAAATTAGTATCGTTAATTAAATACTAATCACAGTAATGGTGGAGAATTTGGGCTGTGGAGACATTAGTGCCCAAAGGCCTGGAAGCATCTTTTAAAAGCATCACTAAAAATTATCATTGAAATGACAAGAAGCGTGAGTCAAGGACCTACAAGCCTGGTGGCAGGAGGAATGGGCCCGGTGGAAAAGCCACCGGAAACAGCCCAGGACTGCCCCTGCCCGTGCCAGGCACAGGCTTGGGTGCAGCTTCCGGAGGCCGGTGAGGATGGCACACCACAGTCAGGCTGTGGGGAGCCTTAAGGCCCCGAGTGAGATGGTACCTCCTGATGTGAGGCCCCTTGTGGGAGGTTCACGGGCCCCAATCGCCTCAACTGAGAAGTGGGGAGAATACTATTTTCTGTCCAGGAGGAAGGGGGCCGGACCAGACAAGCCCTGTAGGTTCTGTGCCAGCCCTGCCCGCTCTTAGCTGGTGTGAGACAACTCCGGGTGCCCAGCTTGTCTCCGGGGCCGGGTGCTCTCCCTCTGAGAGCAAACACCTAACTCAGGAAGTGCGACCTTGCTGTCTGGGGGCCCAAGCTGGCCCTTGGACGTGCTTGTAGTTAAAGTTAAACAATGAAACGCAACTTTTGGGATTTACACAGACAGAAACACACACAGTTTATAACCGAACAGCTGGGTGACCACCAGCCAGGCCGAGAAGGTATGGCATAGCAGGCCACCCTCCCCCAGCACCGAGGGCCTCCTTGCATCTCCTCCAAGCACTTGACACTGTTTTTCTTCCTTGAATTCTTAGTTTGATCATGTGATGTCTTTTTGCTGAGAACACACGGTGTTGGCGTTTGCCGCCCCAATCCCGCAACTCTCCAACACCAGCCGAGTCTCTAACAATTCAGTTCAGCTCGGACACGCACTATGTGGAGTCAGCACAGACCCACAAGCTAAGCGCCCAGTCCCCCGACACTGCCCGCCCCGCAACCAACTGCACACGTCAGTCGTAAGTCCTGGCTCAGTTTCCTCATCGGTAAAGTGGGAATGTGAGCACAAGCTCGCGGCGCTGCTGTGAGGGTTGCATGATTTTCTGTACGAGTGACGCTGAGCACAGTGCCTGCCCCGTAGCCACGGCTGGACCAGATTAGCTGTAACTGCCGTGTTCTGCCGCTGACTGTGCTGCCAGGACTGGGCTGGGTACGGTGTGAACGTCAGAGTTACGGGTGAGGTGATCTTTCCTCCCAGTTCATTCTGTCCTAGGAGAGGTCCTTCCCCTTCCTTCCAGGGCCCCTCTGACTCCTGAGTCTCCACCCTTTATGGGGAGTCCGACCCACCTTCCACAGGCTGCATACAGTCCAGGATGCCTATGAATGCGGCCCAACACAAAACTGTAAACTCACTGAAAACATTGAGATCTTTTTTTGTTTTCATTAGTGTTTGTGTATTTAATGTGTGGCCCAAGACAGCTCTTCTTCCAGTGTGGCCCAGAGACACCAAAACGTTGGATACCCTTTCTTATCACGAGGTGTGATACCATCATCCTCTCGCCAGCCAAGAGGTTGACAGATGGAAACTGGGGGGTGTTCCTACCCCTCCCAGGGATGTTTTTATTAAAACCCAACAGCAAGGATTAGGCTCTGATAGCTTTAGAAGCCTTTGCAATACAAAGTAATATGAATGATACTAGTCATTTATTTGATGCCTACTATGTGCTGGCATTGCTCTGAATCCCTTAAAGCATTCCCCCATTTAATTGTCTTTTACAAAACTAGAAGGTGGGGACATTTATTTATCACCCCCATTTTTCAGATGAAGAAAATGAGGCACAGAGAAGTTAAGGAACCTGTCCAGTGTCACACAGGAACTGGCAGAGAAGAGACACAAACCCGAGCAGCCCGACTCCAGAGCCCACTGCAGCTTCTGTTTAACAAAGTGCTCTCTGTGTGCCGGCCGGGTGTGCTTTCGCGGTGCCTCACACACAGTTATCTAGTGCGGAGGCCTTGAAATACACTGGATTTCTCTGTTCATCCTCACAGCACCCTATGAGGTTGGCATTATCACCCCCAATTCAAAGGTGAGAAAACTGAGGCCCAGACAGAGACTGGCCTTCGCTGGCCTCTGCTGCTGTTGAACTATTACCTACGAAGCAAGTTGGAACTGAGAAGCTGCTTTGTCCTGCACACCCGCCTGGGGATGGAGGGAGTGTCAGGACTGGGAGAGAGGGCACTGGCTTTGGAGACGGAAGCTAGAATTCTGTCTTCCCCAGTCCTAGCTTTGTGGGCCAGGGAAAATTCCAGAGCCTTGGTGAGCCTGGATTTCCTTAGAGTACAATGATGGGAGCTGTGTCCACCCTAAGAGCTGCTGTGAGCCCAAAATGAGATAAGGTGCCCAGAGCAGAGGTACGTAGTAGGTGCTCAATAAGTATGCATTTTGTGTCCTGCCCCAAGCCCCAGCTGTTGTTCTGTGTTCTCATAACACTGCCGAGTGTCTCCCTTGGTCCCCTTACCAGATGCAAACAAGCATTCCAGTTACTTAGGTACCTGGGGCTGGAAGCTTCTCGAAGCCCAGGACCACGTCCCATGGGTCTTTCGATCTCCCACTCGGTCCAGTGTCCTTTGTGCAACCATAAGCGATAAATGGGTTTTTCCTTCAAAGTGAAAGTAGCCTCTCCATTTCTTTTCCTTATGAAAGGAATACGTTCTCATTTTAACATGGGGAAAGAATTGACTGACCTTGTCTCGATGTGAGGATAAAACAATGAGACCCCGCTGGTGAAGCGTCCCCGTTCCGCCCGGCACAGAGCTCTGTGACAGCCACGCTTCAGAAGACACCTGAAGGCACTTAACGGAAGTCAGGGCCACCCGCTGACACCTTGGATGTCCTTACAGATTTTTCTAGGTGTGCACGCAGACAGCCCTGCAGACATACGGCACACACTTTTTAATGGGGTTTAACTGATGTGCCTTTCACTTCCGTGGTAACTGGAGGGCCTCTGTCTACGCCAGGAAGTACGGGTGTGTTACCCTCCGGGTTGCAGAGTGTGACTCCTCAGGGGTGTGCCACGACCACGACGGATTTGGTCAATGCCCTGCTGCTGGACACCTCAGTGACCCTTTTTCTCCCTTTGGAGTTGGGCCGGAAGACACAGGGCAGCTGTAGACCAAGGAGGCTTCTCGCCGTCTGAGGACACCATAGTTATGAAACAGCTGTCGGGGAAGTCACCAAGACTGACACGGTGACGGCTTGATGTGTCATTTAAGTTGTGATAAGGACGCTTCCCTCCTTTCTCTGGTGCTGGAAGGGCAGTGCTCCGGGAAGGAGACCTTTGACTCACCTTCTTCACGGTCCCTCCCAGGAGGAGGCCCGTGCTGGGATGCCTGTTTCAGCAGAGAAGGGACCATGGGGTGACAGAGGCCCTGCCCCGCCCTCCTCCGAGGGCTTTGTCTGACACGTGAGAAGCTGTTTGCAAACCAGAAATCAGAGGTGAGGTAAGTGGAGATTCTCCAAGCTCACAAAGCCAGCCAGTGGGGAAGATGGGGAGGGGGGACCCCAGAGGGTGAGGACGCCCCTTCCTGCCTGCCTGCCTGCCTTGTGGTTTTGGGAGCTCCCAGGGCCTCCTGGACAGCAATCCACTCATCCTGGTCCCCCAGGCAGTGGCAGGACCCTCCCCGACTCCAAGGTTGGTGCGGACATGGCAGTAACCACGCAAGACCTGGCTTTCGGTTTCAGACCTGCGATCTCCAGGCCCTGGAACGGGGGAAAGAGTCTCCTCTTGGCCACCTAGCTTTTCCTCTTCAAGCCTCAGTTTCTCCATCTGGAATAGGGGAATGACGGCCCGTCCCTCAAATTACTGAGGTTGGGATAGAATGAGGCGCTGCAGGCAAGCACCTAATCCAATGCCCGGCACCTCAGCCATCGCTGTGAGAGTGGACCGAGCAGGACAGCGTGCGTGGCGAGGGACAAGCTGCGTGTGGGGCAGAGAGGAGGCTCCCGGCACTGGTTGGTTTGTGAGGTCAGGGACCCATGTCTTCTGGCAGAGATGGGCGTGTTGCGTCATGCAGTTGGGCAGTTTATAGAGCTTCCAATGGTGAGGAGAATGAGGCAGGAGAGGGAGGGCTGCGGGTTTCAGTGTGACCTCGGGGCGCCACCCCCCTCTGCCAGGCACCCTTCCAAGAATTTAATAGATAGCGCTTCTATTGTCAGTGGCCTGGAAGTGGGGTGATAGGGTCTGGCTTCTCTTTCCTGAGGGAGCTGTGGATCAAATAGATGGTGTCCTTCCTTCCCTTGAGGAGCCCCACCCCGCTGAGATGAGGCGGACAGTGAATGGGCAGAGATGCTACAGTGAAGGAATCTACAGGGGAAGAACAGGGGGTCCCTACTCTGGCCTGTGGGTTGCAGAGCGGCTTCTAGGGGGAAGTGCTACCCTTCACACCCACCAGAAAATGTAAAATAAAAAGGACTGACCATACTCAGTACTAGCCAGGATGTGGAGCAATCGGAACTCACAGACACTGCGGAAGGGGGTATGAATTACCGTGTGGCCAACTCGGAAGACCGTTTGGCACTAACTACTCACTCTAAACACACACATCCCCTAGGGCATGGCCATTACAGCCCTGATTTGCCCCCAAGAGGAACAAGCACTTACAGTCACCGAGAGACTCACGTGGGAGGGGTCACAGAGACTTCACTCCAAATAGCCCCAAACTAGACATGGCCCAAACGTCCATCCGCAGTAGAGTGAATGAATACATTGTGATAACTTCATATAATACCACACAGCGAAGCAAAAGCACAAAATGCTGCCCCACACAGCTACGTGGGTGGGACTCACATGGTTAAGATTGGGCAGAAGAAGCCAGAAACACAGTGTATGAGTCCGTTTGCCTGAGGCTGGAATCGTGGTGACAGAGGTCAGCGCCTGCCCACCTTTGAGGCGTGCTGAGGAAGGGGAGCTCCAGGGAGCCTGCTGGTGCGTGGGAAGGGACCTGGGAGGTGAGTGCATCGGGGTGTGCATAGGTAGGAATGTGCTGAGCTGGACAGGTAACATCGAGGCACTTTACTGAATGTAGGTTGTACCTCGTTACACAGTCAAACAAGACGACAAACGATGAAGAAGATGGGGCCCGAAGCTAAGATCTGAAGGATAAGTAAAAACTAGCCAGTGAGGACGGAGAGCCGTGTTTCTGGAGGTGAAACCAGAATGTGCAAAGGCCCAGGGCAGGAGTGCAAGGCGCTGCTTCTCATCTTGGCTCTGGGCTCCCTTGATGATGCCCAGCCCCCTCGCTTCTCTGTGCCGCTCTCCACTCATTGAAGGTTTGTGCTGTGGAATAGGTGGGTGGAAACGACTTCAACGGCTCAGCGCTCAGGTCTACGTTTGAATGTTCCACCTCTGAGTTGTTGAGGAAGCAGCTGCAGTGAGAGCGCGATGGACTGGGCTTGGAGTTCAATTGGGTTCAGAGCTGAAACAGTGCCACGGATAGGCCCCTTCACCCCCCCCCCACCAAGCCTCAGTTTCCCTATCTGTAGAAGGGTCTTTATCATGTGAAATTTTAGTGAGAGGCGAGGTAAATGAGATGCTCAACAGATGCCTGTCCTATGGGAGTAAGGCCTGAGAGCAAGCCGGCCACCCCAAACTCGTGGCTTCCCCTAGAGTAATCCAGCATGGCCCTGGTCAACCCTCTGAAACCCCTGGCCTTGACTTCCGGTCATGTGGAGCTCAAACCACCACTTAGACCGGTGCCTGGCGCATACTAGAGGTTCAAGGAATGCTGGCTCATGACAGCCAGCACTTACTACGTGCCAGGTACTGCTCTGAGCTTCTTACGCACAGGGACCAGTTGAATCCTCACAGCGAACACGACCACTCCATCGGTTGTACAGAGGGGGACTGAGGCACAGAGCAGTTGGGTCACTTGTCCTCAGCCACACAGTTAATGGACAGAACTTGGCTCTGGATCCCCTGCTTATAACCACACCTCCATGTGGCCAGATTAATATGGCGCCACCCATCTGGCCTTCCCGAGACAGGTTCTTGGAAGCCTGGAGAAGGTGCTGGAAGTACCCAGGGCGTCCCCGAGGCTGTTGACCAAGATCAGCACTGTTGGGTAGCCACTGGGACACTCTGGAGCCCTGACGCCAGTGAAACCTACGCCCTTTTCCAGGAAGGCCAACCCACCCCGATTAATTGTTGAGCCAGCAGGCACCGTAAGCCGCTTGTAAGCCCGGAGGTGCCCAGGAGGGATGAGGTCCAGCAACGTGCCACTGCTGCTGAGGCGTGGCAGAGCTGCCCTTTTTGCCAGCTTTGGGTTTTTATTTCTTGGCTGTTGTTGTTCTTGTCATTATTGTTTTCAGGGAGGAGAGCTGGGACACCTCAAGAATTTGCTGTTTTCTTTAAAGGATTAATTTTCACCTGTAGCATCATGTGGGACTTGCAGCCACGCCCTTTCCTCTGTGCCGTCACGTTTTACTGCTCTCTTTCATTTCTCTGTGAAGAAACCCGATGAGAATGTTCTAGAAGCTGCAGCCTGCGGGTGGGGGACACAACGGAGAGAGCCATTCGTTCTCCCTGGAGGCAGGACGACTCAGATGCCAGAGAGGGCCACAGGGCGCGGGACCTTTGGAGATGCTCGTGTTTTTCCTGCTTTTTATACATTTGTGGGCTTTCCACATTTGCATAAGCCAAAAGATTGAAAACGCTTATGGGAAAATAGCTAATATTTATTGAGTATTAACTACATGCTGACTTTACATGTATTAACTCATTTCACCCTATGAAGTTGGATATTTTTATTAGTCTTGTTTCCAGACTGGGAACTGAAGTGCAGGAAAGTCAGCAAGGTAATGACAAATTGCAATGATCCACATTTAAAAAGAGATCGTCAATGAAAAGGAATGACTTACTGATGCCATGACGTGGGTGGACCTCAAAACCTTCAAGCTCAGTGAAAGAATCGAGACACGAGAGAGCATGTATTGCGTGATCCTGGCCACGTGAAATGCCCAGAAAAGGCGAACCTACAGAGACAGAGGCAGATCAGTGGTTGCCTGGGGCAGGGGATGGAATCAGGGAGTGGCAGTGAATGGGCACGAGAGATCTTATTGGCAGAGATGAGATATTCTAAAACTGACTTACGGTGATGGTTGCATAACTTGGTAGATTTACTAAAAACCACTGAAATGGGCAAACGGTACCCATTTCATCTTACCCACAAAGATCAAGATACACGGCATCTCACTTTTGCACTTATGAGGCCACAGAACTATTTTCTAGCCGTTTTGTTTGTTTGTACCCTGTTTCGACAACTCAGTTGGAAGTCACTTCAAGTCCGGGTGTGACTTCCTCCATTTCCTTCAGATCTCCTAGTCCCTGCTCAGCCATCTGCTCCAGGTCAGGTTTCCCTCCCCAGACCCCCCTCCCATGTCCCAGGATGGTCTTGTGGGCTGCCTCTCTTCATTAGCTCCCCCAGAGCTCCTTAAGTTCTTGCTCACAATCATTTTGCCAGCAAAACGGGTAGTTCGGGTAGGGTCTGTGCCAGAGCCGCTGCTCAATAAATCATCATGGACTGTCTGACTCTCTTCAGTGCCCAGGACAGGGCCGGGTACCCCACGCCCCCAGCCCTTCCCAGGGTTTCCCACCCCAACTCCAAATTGCAATTCTGCAATTGCAATTCCAACTGCAATTCTGTTAGCAGCAGAGATTCTTCCTAGGAAAGGCTGCCGTGAACCACTCCCCGAGGTGTGGCTTCTTAACCCCCACTGTCCTGTAGGCTCCTTGGGCATCTGGTGAGGCCTGCGGACCCCTTCTCAGAATAATTTTTAAAAATTGCATTCAGATGACAATGAAAACAATTTTTACTAAAATACAGTTATCAAAGTATTTTAAAACTTTTGTGATATAGTAACGTGCTTGTTTCTTAATTCATTATATAAGATTTAGTGGTGAGCCTGATATGATCTTAATTTCAGAATTGTGGTAGCTTAAAGAATATTTTGAGATATCTGTAGTAACTGAAGTGTGATACGAAAATAGCTGTGATTTCTGCTAGTGGCAAAACCACAAGGACTTTGCCTGAATTCGTGATCAACGGAAATGCTAAGAAATTGGTGAAAATGAAGATACAACTTTTGTCCATCCCAATGTCGTGGACCCTCAGAATTCCATCCTCGGCCCCCTTGGGGGTGTCCATGAACTCCTGCTTTAAGACAAAGGGGTTTTGACTCTTTCGTTTAGATAAACGAGAAAATCACCAAGACTTGAGAGAACAAAGGGTGAAGAAAGAGCTGGGACCACGCTGGGTTGGGATAAACAGAGAAAGGTTTCAGGATGGGCCAGTTTCATGCTGAGTGTTGCAAAGGTGAGCCTATTATGGAAGGAAGCAAGGAGCTGGGGATGAAGGAAGGAAACACGTGGAGGGTTTGCCCTTGTGACTGCATCAAAAACAGCAGACTAACACTACAGCCTTGACCTCACCCTAGAGCAAGCCCATGTCACCTTTGTGTCTCTTTTGTCACTGAGAAGACAACGCATTGTCCCTGTAAAACAGGGTACCTGCCCTCAAGCTTATACTCAATGAGACAAAACAAATACAAACATTAATAACAAGACAAATATTAAACTGCAATTCAGAAAATGTGTCCAGAAGAATCTGGACAATGCCACATATCTGGCTAAGTGCACACCGTGCAACCCACAGGCATTCCAAGGTGGGGGGCACCTCCCCTCTGAGGTTTGCGGTGAGGATCAAAAGTGGAAATGGACAAGAGGCCAGTAGAGTCGGAAGGACAGAGCATTTGCTTTGGGACTGCTTGCTGCTCCTCTGGTCTCAGCGGTCTCTGTAAACTGGGGATAATAACTAAGTATGGCATCTGACACATACTAAGCACTCAATAATGGGAGCTATTATTATCACTTAAAAAATGATAGATGTTTGCAAATTGATTCTAGCTACACCAGATTGGAGAATTTGGTGTTTACGGTGGTAGATCTGAAAAACAGATTTGAATGAATGAATGAAAACAAGAATGAATGAATGCATCCTCGGATTGGCTCTGCTCTCCAGACCGGTTCCTTCCAGATATCGCCCCTTAAGCGGATCTGGGGTCAGCTACATCTCAGCGCGTGAGTGAGCGATGGTGGGGAAATGGTCGCTCCGGGTGGGGGAGCGACAGCAGCTCAGACTGAGCAGGAGGGTGTCATATTCCTGGATGGTCTTCACTCATTCTCCCTCCCCACCCCCTTCCGGAATCGGCGTGGGGTCTCCATTGGCTGCGGGGACTAGGGGGCTCTGCAATGCCTAGGCGGATCTTGGGGACACGTGGTCGAGGAGCCTGCCTGAGTCCGCCGCGTGGGGAACGTGCAGGCAGAGGAGCGGCCTTATCCTGGGAAGGTCGATCTAGGCCGCCCAGGCTAAAGTGGGGGTGGGGTAAGGAGCCACCTTTGGATGCTGCGGTCCCCTAGCCCTTCCAGAGGTCTCCCGCACCCGTGGGAATTTGAGGCCTGGAGAATTGGGGTGGGAGAGAAGTGGAACAGAGAACGTGGCAGAGGACGTGGAGGGGAGGGCTATCTAAAGGGGGAAACGAACGCTGCCGGGGTTGACGGTCCCTTTAAGAAGCCGGGCTGGCTCTGCGGCGGCTCCAGCTAACCGCGTGTCTGATGCAGCTCTGCAGTCCGCGTCCCCGGCAAAGAATCAGAGCCACGCGGGGCGGTAGGACTTGGGCGGAGCCAGAGTTGCAAGCAGCGGGTCATTGGAGCCGAGAAAGCGGCGAGGTCCGGTAGTGGGCAGCGTGGCCCCACGCCGAGCGTCTCGGGGGCGGGGCCCCGGGGGATCCGGGAGCGCCGCAGGAGACGCGGTGGGCGGGGCTATTGTGAGGGCGGGGCCTGTTTCTGCAGTGGGCGGGGCCCGCCGCAGAGGGGCAGTGCCGGCCAAGAGTCCTCTGCGCGCTGCTGCCGCGGCGCTTCCACATCGTCTCTGACAGCCCCGGCGCCGGTATCCGCGACCCTCACTACCTCGAGCAGCCGCCGCGGCCTCCATCGCAGCCTGAATCCGGTTCCTTGCCTCCGCGCCCACATCCGGGGGCAGTCCGACTCGCAGTCCCTGCGGAGGCCGCATCTGGTACGCATCTGGAACCGCCCGGCCGGCCGCGCTGGAGCCCGCGCCCAACCTGGCCCGGCCGCGCCGGGAGCCCTGCCCGGAGCTGGAGCCTCCCCTGGAACCGCGGGCCCGGGGCCCTGAGCTGCGCAGCCGGCGCATGGTGAACTCGTTGCTGTTCGGAGAGATGGCTTTGGCCTTCGGCTGTCCGCCGGGCGGCGGCGGCGGCGGCGGCGGCGGGGGCTGCCCCGGTGGTGGCGGCGGCGGCGGGGCCGGGCCAGGGCCATCACCAGTGACGGCGGCACTGCGGGACGACCTGGGCTCTAACATCCACCTCTTGAAGGGGCTCAATGTGCGCTTCCGCTGTTTCCTGGCTAAGGTGCACGAGCTGGAGCGGCGCAACCGGCTGCTGGAGAAGCAGCTGGAGCAGCAGCAGAGCGAGCGGCGGCTGCGCTACCGGACATTCACCCGTGAGCAGGCCGTGCAGACCGGGCCCGATCTGCTACGGCCACCAGCGCCCGGCAGCGGGCATGGCATCAGCAGCGGCGCGGCGGCCGGCACCAATGCCAATGCCTTGGCCCTGGGCGGCCTGCCCCCCGGCGGCGGCTCTCACCCGCAGCTCTACGGCCGCCTGCCTGGGACCATCTGGAGCTACACTCAGGTGCGGCGCACCGGCGGCGGCGGCGTGGAGACCGTGCAGGGCCCCGGCGTGTCGTGGGTGCATCCCGACGGTGTGGGCGTGCAGATCGACACCATCACGCCCGAGATCCGCGCGCTCTACAACGTGCTGGCCAAGGTGAAGCGCGAGCGCGACGAGTACAAGCGGAGGTGAGTGTGGCGCCCCCTCTCCCCGCGCGGCCGCGGAATGTGTTCCGGGCGGGGGGCGGCGGGGGGCGGGGGCAGGTGGCAGCCAGCTGGTCCTAGCAGGTGGGCTGGAAACTGCTTGCAGAGTGTCCTGCCTTCGCTTGGAAAACTCAGTTACCTAGTTCTAAGAATGGGGGCGGGTGCTGACTACAGCAGGCGACGCATCCAACCCGTAGTTGGTCCAGACACTTTCGTTGTTTTGTAGGTGACAAAATAACTATCGGTGTTTTAAGTAATCTTATTTAATTACCGTGGCAACTCAGAGTGTAGGGCATTCTTATCATCATTTTGTAGATGAGGAAACTAAGGCACGCGAGGTGCAAGTGACTTGCCTAAGGTGTCTTGGCTAATAAATAGTGAAGCCGGGATTTGAACTAGTGATTTTAAGTACCTCCCTGGTAGTCTGTCTCCTAGCCCAGGTACTTTTTCAAGGATGTAGAGGTGAGCTCTCTTCCCTCCATGGGTGAAAAGAAAAACAGTCTAAAGTAACCTACTGGCCTTTTGTTCCTTGAATTAAATGAGATGTATTTGAAGCTGGATGGATCTCTTCCTGCTCTGAGGCTAGGGTCTGGCTTCTTGCTCCATCTCTGTAAGGTCCAGCTGGCTGGGCTGGATAACCAGCCCTACATCAGATTGGCCACAAGCTTTTAAAAATCCCTCCCTTCAATCCTCTTCCCCCCCACCTGTATTGTCATGGTTTATTGGGCCCCAACAAACTCAGCCCCCAAAAGGCAGGAGGAGGTAACCTTGGACTGGAAGACTGGACATTGAATGAACCCAGGCCACCATCTCTGAGTAGAGTTCGGGACAGACTACCTTCAGGACTGGCCAGTACATTACTACCCAGCCCGGATTACCCAGGTGGGAAACTAGCATTGTTTCCTGCCTACAGCCTGGCTGATGGTACTGTCTGCTCCACTTTCCCATAAGAGGAGAGGGGTCTGTCCATAGCATCTCAGGCCTGGGTGGGAGTGGGCCCTCTTCTGTCCCAGTATGGGCAACTCTGCATTGGGAACCTTGGCTCCGAACTCCTGGATTTGCGGGTGTGCTGAGAAGGATCTTTCCTTCCACTCCTTGGGTCCTGGTGCTCACAGCAGCGCAGAGGTCTGCCAGGAGAGCTGGGCATGGGTCTCCCTCCTCTTCCTCTACTAGGCAGGATTCGAATCAAATGGCAGCTCCGTCACCAGCCGGTGAGATTGTTGGACTCCTGGGAAGCCCATTTGCTCACCAGAGACATGGAACAATGATATTTACTCTCAGTTGCATGAGGGGAGAGTAGGATGGTGATGCTTTGGGGAAGGTATAAAATAATCAAGTTGATGTCGTTCAAGGTGGTAGTCTCTTTGTCAAGCTGGCAGGACACAGATACCTGGAGTCTCAGGGCTGTCTCATGCAGGGCCTGGCTTTCGGGGGGTAGGTCTCACACCCCGCTGCACACTAGCTACTCTTCTGGGCTGGTTGTCCCTCTTGAGAGCTTGAGAACGGCCTGGTGCCTGGCCACGGGGAGGCCACCTCTCTGCTGGCTGTGGACAGCTTCGCTGGGTGGGTGGGGTGGGGAAACAGGTACTTGCTCTTGATGGTGAAACTCCTCAGAGGGATGGGCCCTTCTGTCTGCCACTGCTGATTGTGTGGCCATGCCCCAGGTGTGTGTTGTGTTTGTTTTATTGTGTGTGTGCTCTCGGACCTGGCTACTAAGGGGTTGGAAAAACCATGCCCAGTCAGTCTTAAAGGGAGGTAGGTTGGCGTTGAGCAATGCCTTGTTTAAGTTGCGCTCAGGGTGTGGGGGGTGATGTCAGCCTCTGGCGCTGGCCTGGAATGAGATGGGTGCTGCTGAGACAGGTGGAGTGCGGGTGTCTCTCTTCCCACCTCTGGGAGGTGTGTGCACCTTCTCTTCCTTTTTTGTGTGTGAACTGAGGAGACGCATCTTTTCTGAAGGTGATTCAGAGCTCAAGTTGGATTTTTCCAAAGCAAGTATACTCCCTTACTTGGGCCTCAGTTTCCCTATCTGTGAAGGAAGAGGTGGGTGGTGTATCACCTCCAAGCTCCAGGCTTCCTCAGAGATACCTTAGGAATTCCTTGACTATTAAATAAAATGAATATTTAAAGACACATTAAAATGTTAATGTGGGCATAAAAATGTGCTCATTCGCTTTTAAGTTCTGCACATTAACCCATCAAGTTCCCGTCCACACTAGCTTGTTAGTGATCGGACGCAAGTGAAAGCCCTCCTTCTGCCATCTCTGTTTGTCTGAAGAGTGTTTTGAGATTACAAAGCAAACTTGCTAAAACCTATTCCCATCCGCAGCTATTTGTCTGTGTGAGTCAGGATAGTCCTGATGCTCTGCAGCCAAAACTGGAGATAAAATTAAATGGAATGTGGCCCTGTCATCCACGATCGCAATTCTAAATATTAACAGATCAAAATAGCCTCTTCAACCTCAGTGATTGAATTCGGAATCGCTGTTATATATCTGAACCAGTATAAGTGCACACAAGTAGCACTCTGGTTTTACGTGTTTCTATATTCGCGATTCTCATAAGAATTTCCTTTTGTGAGCAGGGTGGGCATATGAGCAACTTTTTTAAAAGTTTAAAAACCACTGGACTAGATGATCTTCCCAGCCTTAACAATAAATGAATCTGAGTTTGAGCTCCCGGCCCACTTCTGATTTCCTGTCGCAGCCTGAGGCCTGAGATCAAGGATCTGCCCTGGCCTCCGAAGGCCTCAGGTTCTTCCAGGATGTCTAGCGTGGAACCCCAAGCAGGGAGCCAAGAAAGGAGCCTGTGCCAGGAAAGGAAGGGTTCCGGGATTGCCTCTGGTCTACCCGGGGGAGGGAGCACACAGCTCGGAGACCCCACTTGCTTTCCCAAAGGGCAGCCTGGGATGTGTGGCTCAGTGCTCTCCAGTTTGGATACATTTCTGCTTCCATGTCCGTGACACCTATGGCCATATCCACGTGCCAATGCCTGTGTTACTCCTCGTGTAAGATATTTTTAACAGCTTTATTTAAAATGCTCCCACCGTAAGCGCAACATTCAATGACTTCAGTGAATCCAGAGTTGTGCCATCATCACCACCACCCAGTTTCAGGACGGCTTGCATCTCCCCCCAGAGATCCTTCATGCCCACGTGCAGCTGATCCTCATCCTGCCCCAGGCTGGGCAGCTACTGATCTGCTTTCTGTTTCTCTCGAGTTGCTTTTTCTGGACATTTCATGTGAATGGTATCATGCATTAGGTGGTCTTTTGTGTCTGGTTTCTTCCACTTATTGTTTTTGAGGTTCGTCCACATCGTATCACGTATCAGTACTATTTCCTTTATGTTGCTGAATAATAGCCCACTGTGCGAATACACCGCCTTGGTTTACCCATTCACCTGTGTGGCCAATAAAGTTTAAATTTAAAAAGTCACCTGTTTACCACCTCCCATCATCTCATGTGCCATCAGCAGTGGCACAGGAATTTCGGTTGGCGGAAACTCCAACCCTTAAACCAGAGCCCCTGGCCTGGGGTCCCCAGCCCCGGGGTCCCCTGTTCCTGCCCTGCTCACCACTGCTTTGACTTTGCCTTGGTCTGATAAGCTCTGAGCTCTTTACTGGGAGGAAAATGTGGTTGCTGAAACTGTAACACCGGCAAGGTTGTCAAGCACTGATTTGGAAACCAAAACAAACATTTCTGTTCTGTCACCACCCAGCGCCACCAAAATATCCTGTTCTGAGTTTGCAAGCTGGGGGCTTTTCCTGGGAGATTCCAGCTGAATCTCTCTGAACTTGCAGCAAGTGGAGAGTTCTCTGAATCGGCATCCAAGAGACCCAGACGCCAGGTCTGCCTGCCACTTGCCTCTGTGTGACCTCAGACCAGTTGCTTTTCTCTCCGAGTCTTAGGCCTTCCACCTTTGGGGGGGTGAGGGGGTGGGGGGTGGGGGGGTTCACTTAGTGTAAAGTGGTCCCTACCAGCTCACTTTACACGTTGGTTCTGTGACTTGAGGGGCCTGGGTCAGGGCTGCTCTTTCTGCCCCCTGGGATGAGAGTCTGGGTCTCCTCCTCCCCGGACCCGGGTCCAGTGTGGTTTGGTATCGCGTGGCTTTGTTCCCCCCCCCGCCCGCAGGTTGCCAAGTGTCTGCGCCCCCGACTGAAGTTGGCATGAGGGGCTTAGTTTGTTTTCCCCTGGTACCTGTGGTGATTGGAAGTTTATATCAATGACCAGGAAGGACCATGGTCATTTAGTCTGGGGGTTTTCAACTAGGCCCTTTGGAACCCTGGGGTCCAGAGCAGGGTGTCTTGGGGTCGGTCATTCTGGGGATACTGGGAGGCCGAGCATCTGGGATCCAGTCCATGTCAGCCACAGAAGCTCCATTTCCATAACTCTCAGATTGCTATTCTGAGCAAGATTCAATTGGAAAACAGGGTTCTGCAATTAAGGGTGGGGGGAGTAAAAGAAATCAGATTCAGCTGAGATGGGGAAACTGAGGCCTGGAGGGGACTGACCGGCAAAGCCGAGTGGGCAGACCTCCTGTGTGGCGTGGGGAGCTGTCTGTCGTCCGCCTGAGTCGGGGTCTTCGCCACCTTTTCATGTGTCTGCCTTGAAGCATTTTTTGAAAAGCCACTTTCAGGGATGGGAGGGACTTGTGTCCCAGCTGTTTCTCATAGTGAACCGGAAGGGGCTGGGCTGTCAGCCTGAAAGGACGGCTCCAAAAAGAGCTGGGGGGCAAGCCAGCTGGAGTGTGCCCTGCCTTCCCATCGCGCCCTGGACGACCCTCGAGCAGGTGGGTGTTGGCCCCTGGCCACCCCAAAGCTGGAACACTGCCCCCGAAAGCCGGCCGGAGGCTTTGTTTGCTGTTGTTTCCGCAGATGCTAGGGTCCCTTTTGAAGCGGCCACTGATAGGGATGCTTTTGTCACTCTGACACCCTGAGTAACTCTGGGAAATTGCTTGGCCTCTCTGAGCTGTCTGGTTCTCCGCTTTTTGTGAAAGAGGGAGAGAAATGTTGCTCTCCCAGAGACTGGGAAGGAATAAAGGAGCTCACGTGTTACGGGACCTGGTCTTCTGTAGGCCCTGTAGGTCCTGCACCCCAGCCCACCCCTCCTCCCACAGCGTCTGTGCTCTTCATTTATAGGGGTCCCTCAGTACGGGCTGGACCGCCCCACACATCCATTTCAGGACATGTCCCGTGGAAGGCGCCGGGATGGTGGTGGGGGTGGGGGGGAAAGGCTACTTCTTTGTCCAGCGTCTGAGGAGGGTGTTCTTCCTAGTCTTAGCGGTTGATTTGTGCCTCCGGAAATCTCACCCCCCCACCTCCTTTCTTTAAAAGAAACACACAACCCCCCTCCATCTAGCTCCTCAGTATTCCAAAGCCTCCTGGCCAGGCTGGCATTCTCTCTGGGGACAAATTTGGGAGGGATTTTCAGAGCCTCAAGCTAGAGGGAGGAGAATGAAGTCCCAGAAAAGAAAAGGAAGCAGAAGCTGGAAGACAGCTGACGCTGAAGATTCCTCCTCCCAGGAATGCGAGGCGGGGCTTCAGCCTTGGCCACCGGATGCATGCGAGGTCCCCCGCAACACACACACACACACACACACACACACACACGCACGCACACACACACACACACTCACTCACTCACTCACTCTCAGGCTCTCTCTCCAGGCCTGTGGCCCACATCCCCACACGTGTCAGTGTTTGAAGGACATGGAAGGGTAGACCCAGCATTCAAGCGCACCCTTTGCTGCAAGGCAAGGCATTGACTTCCAGGGGAATTGATTAAACCATGCCACGACTCAGCGATCCTGGAGACTGTGGGCTTTGCATTTGGAGTCCTGGCGTTGGAACACATCGCAGAGATGTAGCCGGCCTGGTGTTCTGTTTATTCCCCATGTCAGGGATGGCCGCAGGCTTGGGACAAGAAGGAGGCAGCGCAGTTGTCCCCCGTGTGGGGATTAGGATGTGTTGCCCCTCTCTGACATTCTTTCTTTCATCAGGCATTTCTGAGCACCCACTATCTCCCCCATCACAGCACCCTACACCCTGAATCATAATTGCCTGGGATGTGTCTGTACCTCTGCCAACTGTACTGGGGGGACCCCCAAAAAACCGGAATTATCTTCTGGAGCGCGGGCCCCTTGTAGTACAGGCTTCCCCTACTAGGTGGAGTGTTCTAGGAACCCATCTGTGTCAGTGCACCAGCTGGTGGTATTGTGAGAGGTAGTGTTTGGCCTCAGAGAATGTTTTTTGAAGGCTCTTTCATCATGTTTGTCCATTTCACGATGGGTGATTAATAAGTGCACCTGCCCGCACCGCGCTGAGTGTTCAGCAGTTTTTGACCAAAAACAGCATGACCCCCATGCTCCACCCTCCCTCTCCACCTGATCTCGCCCTGAGCAACTGTTTGTTTCCCCAGATGAAAAAAGGCCTCAGCCCTGGCTGGAGTGGCTCAGTGGATTGAGTGCTGGCCTGCAAACCAAAGTGTTGCCTGTTCGATTCCCAGTAAGGGCACATGCCTGGGTTGCGGGCTGATTCCCCAGTAGGGGGCGCGTGAGAGGCAACCACACACTGATGTTTCTCTCCCTCTCTTTCTCCCTCCCTTCCCCTCTCTAAAAATAAATAAATAAAATCTTTAAAAAAATAAAAAAGAAAAGAGAAAAGTCCTCAAGGGGAAACATTTGCTGATGTGGAAGAAGTGAAACAAAAAATGGCAGAAACACTAAAAGGCATCAAAACCGACCAGTTCAAAAACTGTTTCGAGCAGTAAAACATGCCTCAATAGGTGCATTGCATCAAACGGAGAGTGCTTTGAAGGTGACTGAAGTTTAAACATGCAAGAATAAATACACAATTTTTTATAACTAAATTCTGTTTCTTGGGGTCCCCCCTTGTAAGCTCTGCGGGGCTGGCTTTGGGTCTGTCTTCTTTATCATGTAGTCACACAGCCCGACCAGGCCTGGCCACAGCCCCCTTGACAACTTACCTGTGAGGCGAGGGGGTTTTTGTGCCTGGCTGCTCTGTGCTGGTAGGTCCCAGTCGGGGCTGGGTGGGGGGGTGTAAGGCACAGTGACACAGATGACCAATATGGGTTCCACATTCAGGGACTTGCAGCTTGTAGAGGGAAGGGTTTGGACTTGGAGTCAGGACACCCGCACTCCAGCCCCGACACATTGGTTCAGCAAGTCTGAATCGACACCCGTTGCTCAGTGCCAGAGGCTGGGGACTGAGCACAGGAGGTGAAAGCTGAGTGAGCCTGGACCAGTCTCGTTCCCTTATCTGCCAGAGCGGGATGCCGAGCTCTGTATCCCGAGTTTGTGGGAGAAGTAAATGGGCTCACGCAGCTGCAGCTCTTTGTAAATGGTGAAGTTCAGAAGAGTCAGCTGGCGAGATTTCACAGGCAGAAGGGTGGGCATCCTAAGGGTGAGCGGTGCTGGCTTTGTGAGGTGGGCAGAAGTTGAGAACCAAGCTGGAAGCTGGGAGGAGGGTGGTCCATGCCCTTGCTGTGCAGCCTGTGGGGGTTGTGCAGCCTCTGGGCATTGCCGGCTGTGAGATACTTAGTTCTGGGCCAGATGGGAGGCTGGTGAAGACTTCTGCTGGTGCTGCCTGCCTGCCAGGGCGGTGCCCACCCCCCTTCGTGGGCACTGGGGACTTGGTTTCCTGGGCAGGATGTGGTTTCTTACTCTAGTTCCTGGTACAAGAGAGGGTAGTCTTCACCCATTGGTAAATGACTCTGTTCCCTCGAGGGGCTGTGGCTGGCTGCGCTCCCTGCTGGCATGGGGCAGGCACCTAGGGCCCCGTGGGGTTCTGGGTGTGATCCCGGCTGGCCCGAGCGTCCTGTAGTGCAGCTGGGAGTGGGGCTGGTGGGAGGGTGGGCTTACTCAGTGCCCTGTGAAGACTGCTCTCTCTGTAACTGTACTGCGGTGGTCTGGATTCCGTACATGCCAGTTCATCTCTCGCATCTCAGTTTGTCTCTCTGTGAAGCGGGGTTAAGGTTCCTTATGAGATCTGCTTCCCAGAGTTGATGAAAAAACTCATTGAAATAATGGAGTGTGAAAGCATTTTGAAAAAGGTTTAACAAAAACATCACAACTTAATAGCCACCACCAACTGAGCACCTACTGCATGCTAGGCTCTGGGACAGCTTCTTTAAATACGGGAGACTTATTTATCAGAGCAGCCCCCCAGAGTTGGGAACTGATGATGCCCATTTTAGAGACGAGAGGTTCAGAGAGAACCTCTGGCCCGGGTTCTGCAGCCAGGCCGGCCTGGGTCTCCAGGTCCCACGTTCAGGGCTCTTCCCGGGGGCGTCACAGGCTGGCCTTGTCCCATGCCAGCTGAGGCAGGTAGGAGGCAGGCTGAGACGCGGGGTCTCCCCGCTGCCTGTCCCAGTATTGCCAAGGCTGGTGGCAGAACGGGAGGTAGCTGCTACGCTGGGAGGACTTCCTACCGTCACGTTACAGTAACACTTTCGTGAGAAGCTGATGAGTCACGGGCAGTGACACTATCCTGAGCCCCCTACTCGTCCCCCAGCTCATTCTATGGGGCCCGACACTGGGTAGGGGAGTTCCTGGTCTCAGCCAAAGAAGGTAGCACCCCTGGGCTGGCGGGCCTGGCAGGAGCTGGGATGGGGAGCAGGGGACATATATTATTACCTGTTTGGCACTTTCCACGTGATCTGATTTAAAACTGTGGCAACTCTGCAGGATGGAAACCAAGGCTCAGGTGGAAAGGAACTGTCCCGGAGTCCTACAGCAAAGCCAGGGCTGGACGTGGGTCCCACACTCGGGCTTTGTGCTCCTGTTTTCTTGGCTAGCACCTAAGTTTTAGCTCCCGGGAGTGGCCAGGGAGCTAACTGATAACAGGCGGGAGAGAGCATGGGGCATTCTGGTGGCTGGAGAGAAGCTGGCCTCCGCCCCAGGGCCCTGGTCTCGCTAACTTTTGCTTTCAGTTGGTGCCGTGAACTTTGCCAGGGAACGGGGAACTTGTCACAGTCACTCCGTGCCTCTTGTTGGGGAAGATGAGACTGCTGGGTGTGGATGTCTGAGAAACCACAGTTCTGTTCTCTTGACAGAGGCTGGGCACCCACCACGCCAGAGACAGCCCTTCCCTCAGGAGCTCAGAGACTGGGTACGCAGGCAAATGTGGTGATGCCACGTGACGAGCACCTGCTCAAATAATGCCTGTGCCTACTAGGGGCACACTACGTATTTATTAGTTACTTAATTTATTAAACAATTGTTTACATAGTGCTCACCCTTTGCCAGGCTCCATTTAAAGCAGTTTACGTTTAATTCATGTAACCTCATAATAACCTTATGAGTCGGGCGCTATCATTAGACCATTTTAGAGATGCTGAAACTGAGCCACAGAGCCAGGAAGGGAACTGGGCCAAGACACAGCTTGTACACAGCAAGCCAAGATCGGAACCCAGGAAATCAGGTTCCACATCCCACCCAGGAAGGGGCATGCCTATTGCAAGTATGTTTCTGCTCTGAGCCTCAGTTTTCACGTCTGTGAAATGGGAGTGATAAATCTGCCTTCCTGGGGCTGTTCGGAAGATTAGATGAAGATTAGAGGAAGATTAGATGGTGCCTGTGCTGGGGGCACTAAATGATCAGAAGCCCTGGGACCCACCTACCCACACTGCTGTGTTCTTTCCAACTTCTGGTGCAGTCGAGAGCTACTCGTAGCTCCCCGCGATGTCCCATCCCCCCCTGCACTTATACTCATGCCTCCCCTGGATCCGGAGATGAGCTGCGATGGGTGTTGGAGAGGAGCCTGCAGGGCTAGACAACGTGGATCAGAGCACTTGTGTGGAGCTTGGGAGCTGGGAGGACAGGAGGCCGAGGCACGTTTTCTGCCGCTTCTCAGCTCTGTGACCTTGAGAAAGTCATTTGCTTCTCTGAGCCACGTCTCCTCTCTGCCAAGTGGGGCCCGTGGTAGTGCACGGACGGCAGGAGAAAGCGAGTGGGACGACGGGGCTCAGACGCTGGCCGCTGCCCCGGCCCTTATCGAAGGAGGCTGGGTGATTGGGGAGAGCAGCAGAGGCAGGGCTTGAGTGGCACAGGGCGGCCTGGGCAGGAGCCCTCCGTGTGGCTGCTCCGGGCGGGGCCTGTCTCCTCGCTGACTGCGATGCTCGCTCGGCGCTCTCCGGCCTGCGTGCCCTGACTTCGTATGTGCATGTTCACACGTCCCCCGGCTCGCTTGCTCCTCGCGGAGAGATGCCCCCGCAGCGGAGACACTGCCTTCCGCCCTCTTAACTGGCCATTTTTATTACTTGGGTTATTTAAAAAGGTTCTTGGCTTGCTGCCTCCTGTTTGCCGTCTTGGGGGAGGGGAAGAGCCGCTGGTCTAAGTGGACCTTGTGAAATTCCCCGGCAGAGGAGCTCTTCCCTGGGCAGGGTCAGTCTGTCTCCCCAGGGCCTCCGTTTTGCCCCTGGCCTGCCGTGGTAATGGGCAGAAGGCCATCCGGGGGTGCAGCGGGGAGACTGGGGCTGGAGTAGCTTTGGGGAAAGCTTGCTGGGAGGTTAGACCTCAGGCCCAGAGAGCCTTCGAGCTCTGGGTGGGAGCCTGGTGGGGCCTGAAACCCAGGGATTCTGGAAGGCGCCTGAACCTGAGGAGCGCCAGCTAAGGAAGGCTTCCTGGGGGAGACGTCACCTGAGTTATGTTTTGAAGGTCCAGTAAGAGTTCGGGAGCAGGGGGAAGGGCGCTGCAGGTAGAGAGAACAGCCGGTACCAAGGCCTGGAGGTGAGATTGTCATGTCGGTGCCTCATCCAGAGCTCCTTCCTCAAGCCCTGGCCGAGGTGGGACGTGGCCCGCCCTGGCCTGCCGGCTCTTTCCTCTTCCCCTTCTTCCCCTCCTTGTGGCCTTCTCGGCCCTCTTTGTTCTGCTTGCTCTCTCGTACCCTCTCTCCCTCTTTCTTGTTTTGGGCTGTGCTCCCTATGGCTGGCTCTCTCAGTTCCGCTCTGCTTCACCTGAGGCAGGGGAGGGCTCTGAGGGGGGCCGGCCCCACCCCCTGCCCGGTGCCAGGCCCCGGCTGGGGGCTCTCTGTTTGCTGCTGGGGCTTTGTGAGCCCGAGTGAGTGTGTGTGTGCATGCATGTGTCCGGGCCTCCGTCCGCATCCTGTGGTCCTGAGGTCAGGACCCTGCCCCCGGCCGCCCCGGACCCTTGTACCATCCTTTGTGTATCATGGTGGAGGGCAGGGGAGGCTGCCTGGTGGGAGGAGGGCTGCCGGGTCCCAGGGGTCAGTGCTGGTCACTGGACTGCAGTCCCCCAGCTCCCACCCAGCAAGGTCTGAGCCCAGGATTAGCCGCAGGTTAGGGAGTGGCTGCGGGAGGCTAGGCTGCTCACCTTACCTCTCCCAGCTTGTCCCTTCTCCCTCGCACCTGTGACTTCCTCTTACCCCCTGGGAGGTCGTTTAATCCACCCCCCTGCTTCCAGGCAAGGCCATTACCCTGTCGTCCCAGAAGATTAGAAGTGCCTTTTGTCTCTTTAAAAAGACCTGAGTGTTTATCCTTGAGTATTTTGTGTTGTCCTCCCCACCCCCACTTGTGCGCCCATGACCGGTTTACAGATGAGGCCCAGAGAAGGGGAGCAGCTGTCTGGAGGTCACACAGCCAAGCAGGGGTTGGAGCCCGGTCCCCCGAATGGGGTTTCTTTGAAGGGGTCCTTCCGGGGCTGCTATTCCTTCCAGGAGGGTTTTTGAAAACTCCTGACGCCAGACGCCTGGAGTGAAGAAACCCCTGCAAAGGCGGAACTCGGGGCCGGTCGAAGGAGTCCGCCGGGACCAAGCCCTGCCCCTCAGCCCCGCGCCCAGTCCTCAGTGCTGTAGATGGGCCCTCCCGGCCTACGGAAGGGACCCGTGAGGTCGCCTTGCCACGGGTTTGTCTCCTTTTAACAAAAGGCACGTACTTCCCTGGCCTCGGCTCGGCTTTGGGGCCCGGGGTGTTGACTGACTGACCTGTCCCCGTCCGCCGGCCACGTGCTTGGCTGCGTCGTTGCTCTGTGCCTCAGTTTCCTCCTACATGAAATGGGCAGACAAGCCCTGCAGGGCTGTTGAGGAGCCTGGTCCAGTGAGACCCTCCCACCCCCTTTTCTCAGGGGCGAGCCCTGGGTTGGAAGGTCTGAGGACTCTGTCTCCAGTGCTGGCCTTGGGCGACCTGTAAGTGCTGATCCTCCAGCCCCCACCACCACTGTTTCCCAAGTCCCCAGTCTGGGGCTGCGGCCCGACAGTAGTCCTGGACCTCTACACGGTTTCGTATGGAAAATCTTCATGTCATACAGCTTGCTTTCACACCTGCCTTCAAAGAAAATTGCAACATTTAAAACATCAGGACTTATCCAAGTCGGGGAAACTGAGGCCCGGGCTCAGCCAGCTGCTGGCAGACCGGGATTAACCTGATGCCAAGTTCAGGGAGTCCCAACTCACAGGTTGTTCTTTTCTGTGCCTTAACATAGCAGTCCCCAACCTTTTGGGCACCAGGGACAGGTTTGTGGGGGGCAGGGGGCGGAGCTCAGGGCTCAGGTGAGCTTCGCCCACTGTGGGGGGAGGCTGGGCAACAGGAGGCGGAGCTCAGGCGAGCTTTCCTGGAGGCTGGTTCCTAAGAGACAGCGGACCAGTGCCAGTCCTCAGCCCAGGGGTTGGGGACTCCTGCCTTAGGGGTGATAAATCTGTGGAGAATTAGAAGGAAATGGCTTTTTTCGCTCTTCCTCCGTGCACACCGTTGGCCCGTTATCTGCACCACTGACTCTGGGGTGAGAATGTCTGGACTCTTATCACCATCCCAAGCCTCAGTTCTCTCGTCTGTAAAATGGGGGTGACAACCTTAGCTCACAAGGTTGTCACTGGATTCAGTGAGACAGTGCATGCCCAGTGGTAAGTGGGGTGCTGGCCACTTAGTTGCTTCTCTCTGTCCCCCCTGCCCAAGCCTGGCCCTCTCCAGCCCCCAGGCCGACGCAGTGGGAACCGCCTCCCCCCTCCCCCTCCTGGCTGCAGGCTGGCCTTTTGTGTTTGGGGCACTTCCTCTCTCCAGCAGCAAAGCGGAGTCATATCCCCTCTGCCCCCCAGCAGACTGTCAGCACAAGGTCACTCGGAGGACAAGACCTAGTTTTCAAGGTCGTGCCTATAATAGCATGTCCCCTAGAGCCAGTGGCTTCCAGTGGCCTGTTGGAGAGTGGACTGGAATGGGGGGCGTCTGTCCCTGTTCGTGCCACCTAGCCTCCTTGTGGCAGATGTGGAAGCAGCCTCCGGAGGTCGAGTCCCCAGTCGGAGGCCGAGTCCCCAGTCGGAGGTCGTGTCCCAGTCTGAGGTCTCACCCTGAGGCAGGGGTAGAGATGGAGTTCGAACCTGGGTCTGGCGGACTCTTCCAGAGTATTTCCTGCCACACTGATGGGCTCAGTCTCCCGGGCTGAGAAATGGGCCACACGGTCCTGGATCCGGCCCTGGCCCTTGGGCTGAGATACGGGAGCTGGAAGTTCTGGTCCTGCCTTGCCCCTCAGCAGGCAGAGGGGCAGCTGTTTTCCTTCTGGGCCTCTGTAAGGTGACAGGAAGGTGGCTTTTGTTCTCATCCAGTCCATGGACTGCTCGGCGAGGCCTTATGGGCGAAGTGCTTGTTCCCAGATCTTGGAGGAGAGGTGACGTTGAAGGCTGTCTTGGCATTGTTTTCCCCGGGTTGACGTCAGGGCAGCTGGTTTAGGGTTTCATCTGGGAGACAAAGGCTGCTTTGTAGCTTCTGCCCAGTTGAAGTCCGGGCACATCACCCCCAAGGTGGGAACGGGCTGGAAGGGTTGCAGGGCCCAAGCACAGAAGCCCTGGGAGGCTTGCCTCTCCCTCAGCCCCTCCAGGAAGAAAGCCAGGATCTCACAATCCCATAACTCTCACCTTACCACTTCCCAAGAATATCGCATGTGCCCGAAGCAGGTCAGCCTTCAGGGACATGTTCCCTGGACATCACGACACTCTTGGAGGGTGGCTGTGGTCATGCCACCATACAGATGAGGACACAGTCTCGGCAGCGGAAATGACCTAATGGCTTAAAAGATCCCCACTGGGTTCTGCCACCGTTGAGTCTCCTTTCAAACCCAGATTTGGGAGTAAGACTTTGGGGATCCAGAGCTCTGACTTCTATTCTCAGGATTCAGAGTTGGGTTGCCATGCTTGGAGTGTGTGTTGCGTGTGTAACCGTGCACCTGTAGGTATATGCACACATATGTACAAGTTACGAGAAGGAGATTGGACACGGAAGGGTCGGTAGCCATGAGAAAGTGATCCCCGGAGGCCTTCCGGGCGGGTGTATCGAATCATTCCAGGGGATTCCTAGGACCTTCTGCTCTTCTTTGTCAGGAGTTACCCCACTTTATCATCGGTCCATCCATCCGCCCATCCGTCCATCCTTTTCGGGACCCCTGTGCTTGGGCCCTGGGGAGGATGCTCCATGAACCAGAAAGGCAGAGTCCTGTCCGTAGGGAGCTTGCCAAATGACTGTTAAACCGGAGCTGGAAGAATCCTTAGAGATTGCTTAGTTTTCCCCCAACACACAGTTTCTTCGGAGAAGGGCAGTGACTTGCCCAAGGTTGCGCAGCATGTTGGTGGCAGAGAATGCCTCCCAGCCAGGTCTGTGGACCCCGCCACCCCCCACCCCCACCCCCCACCATTCTTGCCCCTCTGCTGTGCTGACAGATGGCTTTCCCCTCCCGGCCCGCAGCCCTCTCACCCAGCCCCTCCCTGCTTGGCTGTTTTGATGTGCTCTTGGCTTTTCTGGAGTCCTCTGCAGCCGCTGCCCTGGGAGACCTCAGGACATGCTGGCTGGACCAGGACGCCGGTCCCAGCCTGGAGCCAAGCTTGGCTGTGCTCTGCCCTGAGCTGACATGCTTGTCTGTGTGGAGTGACGGGCTGGCTGGACTCCCGAGTGCAGAGGCTCTGAGGCCTGGCTTCACTGCTCCTTGTGGACAGGGGGTCTCTGGAGGTCACCTCTTCCTTTCCCACCTGAGGCTAGGAGCTGCTGCACATCCTATAAAGACCTCACTGCCTTGGAAGCGCACTCCAGAGCCTTCCCCAGATGTGCCCTCCAGCGTCCTTGTCGCCTTGTGCTTTGGGAATGCTTCCTGGTCCCTAGCCCTAATCCCATGTGCAGCCTTCCCCGTTTAGCCTTGGGGCAGGGGCAGATTACAGCTGCCTCCTGAAGGCCCTTCCCACATTCTCAAGGCAGCACCCCGCCCCCCACCCCCATCCCAATTCACTCTCTTCCCGCCTGAGTCCCTCCTGACTCATGAACACTGGCCTGGGCACGCTCTGTGTGGAAGGGTCTGGCCGGTCCCTTCAGGATCCCACAGGTTCTAGGACGGAGCTGCATTCCATCTCCTGGAGTCATGGAACCCTCTGAGCCGGGAGTGGCCCTAGATAGAGCCCAGGGGTCGCTCTGTGCCCCGCTTTCCTGGTGGAGAAACTGAGTCCCAGAGAAGTCGGGCAGCATGTCTGTGGCCATTCAGCCGGCCTGGTGGAGCTGGGTCTCCCCCTTACAGGGCAGTGCTGTTTCCAGGGTTTGGCCCAGAAGTGGGTTTTCCAGCCCAGTCGAGGGAGCTGGTGGCCTTCTGGCCCGCCGGTCCCTGCCCCAGACGGGTGTCCTGGAAGCAAAGCAGCTGGTTCCACCTGGCCCCACGGGGCTCCCCGTGCGGAATCAGCGCCCTCCCCCACTTGCCCTCTGGGCTGGCAGATTCCTGGCGGTCCAGGCCTGACCTCAGAGCCCAGCAGGTCCACCAGGCCTGTCCTCAGGGACAGGCAGTGGCCTGCTCCTCTCCCACCTGTCCCCTGGTTCCCTTTCATCCCACAGCCTCCCTGCCTCCCTTTTGGCCCTGGGGAGGCCCCTCACTTTCAAGGGTGGAGGACAGGAGGCCTTAGTGTGTGACAGTGGTTAGGATGCCAAGGGGACACTACCCACTGCGGCTGGGGCAGGAAGGGGTTAAGCAGCTCTGCCTGCTGGGGCTGGACTCCCAGCTGGTGTCCTGGCCCTCAGGCCAACCAGGCCATCTGGCTTGACAGATGCCACAAGGTGTTCCATCTGTCCCAAGGCAAAGTCACCAAGAGGAGGCCCACGTGGGTGGGTGTGGACCGGCTGTCTGTCCCTAGCAGGCCAGCCAAGCTGGGAAAGGGCCCACCAGGGACAGGCTGCTCTGGGGGTGGCTGGCCTGTGGTCTCCCAAGGGCAGGAGTAGGGGAGAGCCTGAGTTCCCAGGGGTGGTGAGAGCTTCCTTGTGCAGGGGGGTCTCGGAGGTGCCGGGACGGGCCCAGGGTCGGTGCTTGTGGAGTGGGACTCGCACCTGACTCTGCCTGCTGCTCTGCCCCGTGGCTCCTGCTCACAAGCTCATTCATCCAGTAAATGCCAGTTGAGGGCCTACTGTGTTCTGGGCTCTTGGAGACTCTGGGTACTAGACAGCGCCCCAGTCCCAGCGTGGGGAAGAGGGAATCCAGAGGATGCAGCCTTTGAGTGGAGGAATGTCACGTCTCAGCCAAGCCTAGGACCCTGGGCCCTGGAAGAGCACCCCCCGACCCACTGTCCCAAGCAGCGGGAAGTGGGGCCTACTTGCTAAGATGCTTGGTATTCACGATTTCGTACAGTCCTCGCAACCCCGAGAGGTAGATATTGTCATTACACACACTTTACAGATGAAGAAACTGAGGCTCACAGAGGTAAAGTCACCTTTACTAGGCCACCAGCTGGGGAGTAGCTGAGTCTGTCTGATGTCACCGTATTTAAGTGATAGCGGAGTGGGTAAGGGGCGGGGCATGGGTGCAAGTGGCCTCACCTGCTCTCCCGGCTGCTCCTTTTCTCCCTCCGTCTTGGGCCATCTTGTGTTTGGCCTCTCGCTAAGCCTCGCCCAGGGATCGTGTGGCTGGAGGACCGTCTCTCACCGGGGAAGAGTGTCCCCAGTCAGGTGCGAGAAGAGAAGCTGTTTTGGTCCCTTGACAGGGCTGGGCTTGGTGAGCCTCTGCCTCTCCTGGGCCAGGCCCCGGGCAAGGTCTGGGCAGCCTGGGGGGCTTGCTCTGGAGTGGGGGTCTCTAGTGTCTGAAGGACTCCCTGGCCGTCTGAGAACCAGGCTGCTGGACCTGGTCCGGGGGGACTTCTCTGCAGGGGCCGAGCCCGGGGCCTCTGCATTTCACTCTCACAGTTCGGAGGCCATGCAGCGGGGGTCCAGGCTCCCTGACCTTCCCCCGCCCATTATGAGGCCACCTGCACAGGGAAAGGAGCCCAGGATCTGGGATAAGAGAGACTCAGTTCTGATCCGGCATCCGCCATCCCACGAGGTGGGCAGAGGCAGGCGAGTCTGGTGGTGCTGAGCTTGGGCGCCGGAGCAGGACGGCCTGGATTCGAGTTCTGGCCCTACCACTTTCAAGCTCTGTGACCTTGCACAAGGGGCTTCACTTCCCTGGGCCTGTTTCCTCATCTGTAAAATGGGCGCAGTAGCACTACCCACCCCCAGAGGTGGTTGTGAGGATTAAATGAGCCGACAGTGCCTACCAACACTAACACTTTGTGATGTTAATGATTCCGTCACCTTGGACAAGCCACCTGACTTCTGCGAGCCTCAGTTTCCCCATCGGCAGAATGAGGGCTAGGGAAAGAGAGGCTCCAATGAAGGACTCGGGAGGGGCTTTATTGCCACAGAACGTTCTCTGGGCATCTGCTCCCTTTCATCCCCCTCCTCTCTGGAGGGAACAGAGAGACTTGAACTGACTCATCCCTCCCGTTGGGAGAGGGCTAGCCCAGCCCCAAAGTCAGGTGGGAGGGCCTCTCCCTGTGCATCTGTGTGTGTGTGGGGGGGTGGCACCCCAGTATCCTCCCGACTAGTTCACATCAAGTTGAATGTCAGGGCCCGTATGACGACAGGAGGCTGGCAATAAGTAATGAGTCTGTCCCCTTGAGCTGTGTTTAGTCACTAATTCCTGTCTTGGTGCAGGTGATGGCAGTTTGTCCCGCCGTGCCCGCAACCCTCCAGGCCACTTATGACAATTAGGGCACTGCTCACCCGGGCGGTGCCTGCCGGGACCTGTTCTCAGTTGCACAAGCCCCACACATAATTAATTATTCTCCCGAGTCCTCGTCACTCCTCCTTCCTTCCTCCCTGGTGACCACTCAGGAATGTCCTCCTCATCAGTGGCCTGGCAGGAAGCACATGGGCGCTGGGTTCCTGTCCTTGCTCTGCTGCCACCTGGCTGTGTGACCTTGAGCATGTCACTTTACCTCTCTGAGCTTCAGGCTTCTCATTGACTCGTGCCTGAACTTCTGAGCTTCCCTTTCCGACACCCTGAGACCCCATTTCCACATTCTGTGATTTTTCTTTTTCTTTTTCACCACGCATGGAGTCTGTTTGGGCTTGCCTATCCTCATTTAATTCAACTGGGGGTCATTCTCCCCATTTCCCAGATGAGGAGACCGAGGCCTGGAGAGGCGACTTGCTCAAGGCTGCAGACAGAGCCTTGGTTTAAACCCAGGATGGGTGTGCCAACTCTTGCTGGTGAGCGCTGCTTCTGGGCTGCAGATGATAAGGGAGACTGGCACCGGGAGGCAGTTGGCCCAGGGTGCTGGGTGAACGAGTGAGCGATCTGACTTTGATGGGCAGATCTCGTTGAGCTGCAGTCCCACAGTGCCTTGCATTTACCTGTGGGCACAGTCATTTGGAATAAACAAGGGAGAAACCCAAGCTGCAAATTAGGTTTCCAAAATAGCCTTGGGAGTTGCTATTTTTCCTGAAACTGTAAACATATCAGGGGTGGGGCCCCACAGCCTCCTGGGCCAGACCCTGTGGGCCTCCTCGTTCTTGGCCTAGATGCTTAGAACCCCTGCTGGCTTCTGGATTTGGGGAAGAGCTGGAGCCCGGGAGGCAGACAGGCTACTGGCACTGGGGATACAGTTGGGTGTCGGGGGGCTTGGCCAGGTGTGGGCAGGAAGGGGAAGTCCCGGGGACCCAGCGCTGTGAGCACCAACCTTCCCGTCGTCTGTCCCACTTGAGGCAGGCCCAGGCACGGGGGTGAGAGAAGAGGGTCCTGGGAAGGGAGCAGCAGAGCTGGCAGAGACTGTGGAGGCGGACTAGTGACACGGAGCAGGCAGGGAGGTCCTGTCCAAGGTCACATAGTTGAACCAATCAGTGCTGGCTGCCTGCAGGTTGGATCTCCTAAGGAAGGCCCCGGAGGCTGCACTCAGTGGACCCACCATGCAGCAAACATTTATTCGGTGCCTGTGCGCCAGGCTCGGCGCTGGGCTCCGGAGTTGCAGCAGAGCCGGAGATGGGCCTGATCTTGCAAGAGCTGAGTTAAGTAGGGAAACCCAACTTGTGAACAGATGATCTCAGTGGCAAGTGACTGGGGCCTTTGGAATATAGAAGAGGGACACCTGACCTTGACTAAGGAATCAGGGAGGACTTCCCGGAGGAAGGGGTATATAAGCTGGGTTTTCAAGTTTGCATAAGGTGAAAGAGAAGTTAACAAAGGGGGCATGTAGGACAGAGCCTTCCAGGCAGAGTCAGCTCATGCAAAGGCCCTGGGGGTGCGAGGTAACTTGGCACACCCAGGGCTGGAGGTGCTGTTTCGTGCTGCCCCGCTCCAGCATGTGGCCGCCTGCTTCAGGGATCGTCAAACACCAGGCTGGTACCCCCACCCTTTCAGAAAAGAGGTCGGGCCCCTCCCAGCTCTTGCTCCTTGGGGAAAGCAGTGTGTCTCCCCAATAAGGGTGTGGAAGGGAAGTACTTACGATGGGGGTCTTCCTCCACCTGGGCCTTTTGACTAATAGGGAAACTGAGGTGCAAAGCAGTGTTGTTGCGGGAGCTGAGGGGAGGACCCAGGGACCCTGTCCTTCCCTGCCCAGGCTCCAGCAGCGGCCGAGCCCCTCGAGAGCGCCCCCTGTCACACCCAACTCCTCAGAGCGGCACGGGGGCCTTTTCTCAGTCCGCACCCTTGACCCGGCACCACTCCACGCAGTCCTCTGGACCGATAGGCACATGTGTGCCCAGAAGTTCCTCACGGCGTTTAGGTTGCTGGGATTTGGGGATGATGGCGCAGGGCCCATTAAATCGGCGGTGCCACAGCCGCCTGCTCCAAGGGGGCTCACCGACGCTGTTCAGCGGGAAAAGGACGCCGAAGACCGAATATGGACTGACCCCATTTTTGTTTTTAAAGGACCTCGTAAGAAAAAAGAAATCTCATAAAAAGGATGTACGGCCAATATTAACATTGATTATCTTGGGACGGGGGCTTGGACGGGTTTCTATTTTTATGTTTTTCTTCTTGGCTTACCTGACTTTTTAAAAAAAATTTCTTGTGTAATCATTGTGAAGTTCTCATGCAATTTAAAACAAGGGGAAATGAGCAGCTATTTTTGTCTTTTAAAAATGCAAAAGCTTTTGACGTCTTGATTAGGTGATATACATCATCCAACATTTAAAACGATACAGAAGGAGAGGATATTCTGACACACGCTACAGAGTGCGTGAACCTTGAGGACATGCCAAGTGCAATAAGCCGGACACAAAAGACCAGATAGTGTAGGATTCCACTTACACGACGCCCCTAGCTTAGTAGGATTCAGGGGGACAGAGAGCAGAATGGTGGTGGCAGGGGGCTGGGGGAGGGGAGAATGGGGAGATCTTGTTTCATGGGGACAGAGCCTCGGTTTTGCAAGGTGAAGAGTTCCGGAGACAGACAGTGGTGATGGTCACACAGAGATGTGAATGTGTTTAATGTCGTCGAACTTGGAGCCCGAGAGCCCAGGATGAGCACTACCTTGCATCCCCACTCCCCTGGCCCAAGACTTGCCCGGCCCAGATCTCCCTGCCTGCGGGGCTGGGGGAACGGGGTCTGGAGGCCAGGGAGCTCCGGAGCTCGCCCACCCTCTCTCCGTGAGAAGAGAATACTCTTCATCCACTCCTGCCCTTGCCCTCGACTTCCGGGTGGGCACTTGGGAAACGTGTCTGTCGTCGGGGAGAGAAGATGGAATCTAAGCCAACGGCCAGCCGGAGCTGGGCTGCGGCATACACGCCTTCTGGCATCTGCGGTGCCGGGTCTGTTCCCGCACCGGGACGTGGCTCTGGACTGGACCTGCGGGAGAGAAGTCCTCCGTGTGTCTTCGTAGGGTGGCTCCACCTGTCACCAGGCGTTGACAGCTGGGGGTGTGGTTTAGCACTCAGGGAGCCTGCTGGTGCCTGGGACCCTGGCCAGTGCACTCGGGAGAGCGGCCCTCCCAAGCTGAGCCGCCCGTTATCCACAGTGGGAAGGACATACAGACCACGTTCGAGGCTGATACAGGGTGAGGAGAGAGTGGGTTTACAGTTGTTTGTATGGAAAAATACAATGATCAGTAAATAACAATATAAGAATGAACTCTGTTTCACGTACTCCCGATTGTGAACCTACTTTTGCCCACCTTGTGTAGCGTCCATCTATCGAACGTTTACTGGGAGCAGGGCTCAGAGCTAAGCGCTAACCCCCTGGCTCCTTGAATACACCAGCCCCGCAAGGCAGGTGCTTCCGTTCACCCCCACCTTAAAGACGGGCCAGGAGCGCACATCTGCCCCTCCCAGCATCCTCTTCTGGTGGGGGAACGTGAGGGACCTGTGTAGCCGGTGCCTGGGTGCCTGGTGACAACCTGCAGCCTCCCCCCACCATGGAGTCCACAGAGCAGCAGAGCTGAAAGAAACAGACCGTTTTACAGATGAAGAAACTGAGAGCCAGAGAGACCAGGGTGCGACCTCAGGGAGGACAGGGCAGGGCATGTGTTCAGAGCCTGTATGTGATCTCTCTCACAGACTGGCTCAGCCCCGAGGAGGGGCCTTTAGGACTCCCATTTCACGACGACCAGATGGGGTGGCTCGGGCAGGAGATGGTCTGCCCAGGAGCACGTGCCCGGTGGTGCTGGGATCTGAACCCAGTTCGGTCCGACTCCGAACCCAGGGCCTGTGTATCCATCACGCAGCCCCAGCCAGTTGCCTGGCTGGGGCAGTGGCAGGGCTGTGGGCGGTCAGTCGTGGCCGGCGGAGAGGGAATGTTCAGGCCTTGAGAAGTAAGTAAACAGCCCGGGCAAACATCCTGGGTAGGCGGCTCTTTTCAAAGTCAGTGACTGTGACCCATGGGCGCATACCCATCCACGCATCTGGCCCCGGCCTGGCCATGTGACGGCGTTCCCTGAGCAGTGCGCTGGGGGCGTGGTGGGGAGGGAGTGGGGCTTCTGGAGCCGATCAGACAGCCTTACCCCTGAGAAGCTGCTCAGGCGTGGGCGTCAGATGGACCTGGACTCGACGCGGAGCAGGTCATTTCACCAGAGCCTCAGTCTTCTCACCTGTACAGTGGGAATTATAGCTCCTGGCTCCCAGAGCTATGGTGGGAGTACAGGGCATAATGCAATTTCACAGTGAATGCAGTTCTCCTACTTCTGGAGAGCAGAGTCTGGTGAGAGAGGCAGCAGCCCGAATGCCACGGCGAAGGCATGTGCCAGGACTGGAGACACCGGGATGGGCATCCTGATTCATCATGGGGAAGTCACGGAGGGCTCCCTGGAGGAGGTGATGAAGGGATAGCAAGTCTGAAGGAGTTGGAAATGGTGCCCCAGAAACCTCACGGCTGCCTGCAGTTTGGGAGGCAGACCCCTCGTCGCCATGAGATGCTCGTTGAGTCACTTTCCTTCTCTGCGTGGCCTGGTTTTTGGGGGCAGTGCCCACTTGGGGTGTAGTTTCTGGACAGAGGACTGGAAGGAGGGTGCTGCCCAGCATAAAGCTCTGGATCACAGGTGTCTACAGAGCTGCTGGGTCTCCAAAGGTGGGAACCAGCGCACATATGGACACTGGGTGACAGGAACAATGACTCATATTTGGAGGGACTCTTAGAGATCATGTCATCTACAGGATAGGAGACTAAGGCCCAGGCAGGAAAGACTTGCCGGAGTCATGCAGTGAATTAGTGACAGAGCCGGGACTCGAACCAGGACCTCCTGCCTCCTAGTCCAGAACCCTGTCCCCCACAGAGTGCTTCCCTGTGGGCATTAGACGCCCGAGTAGCCTTGCACAGGCCGCGTCCGCTGCGATCCGCTGTTCCAGCTGGAGAGAGCGTCCGTGGTGGCCGCACGCTGGGCAGAGGGGCACCCCTGACAGGGTGGCCGCTCAAACCCAGACCATCACCAGCTTGCCACGGGGCTCCGGCCTGCGAGGGCCCATTACTGCCGCCTGTAATGGAATCGGCTGCCCTGGTTAAGTGTTCACATTAAATTAATGCCTCCTCCATGGAGACAATCAGTTGGCATTTAATTTGTGTTTCCTTCTGAGCAGCAGAGTACAGCTGGGCAGCCGGGCGTCTCACGGGCACGTCTGCCAGGCGTCCCTTTGCTGGGATCAGCGGCCCGGGGCAGATGGGAGCCACAGGGAGGAGGAGGGTGAGAGTGGCGAGGCGTGGCCACGAGCATGGCAGGGACCCGGGAGAGCGTGGCGGGCCTCCCTGCTCGAAGGCTGGGGGACCCAGCCCTCCTTTCACTGGAGAGAGAAGATACAGTGAAACCAGAGGAGAGAAGGAGGTCAGGAGATGGAGACTAGACACCACGTGCTTCAGGGTTCTCCCAGCCCCGCCCACTCCCACTGCCCTTTTCGCTCACTCAATTCTTCTCTGCCACAAACGTGAATTGTGTGTGATATTAGACAAGGGAGGTGGTGTGGAAAGAGGAAGTTGACTCAGTTGTGATTTTTCAGCTCTCTAGGGGGGCTCGGCAGAAGCTAAGGGGGTGGGGGCCCTGGTTTTCGCACGCAGCTCTGGCCCCACCGCCAAGTGCCCACTCTGATCTGTTAACCCACTGGCCTCTGCAAAACCACACTGAAGGAAGGGTTCCCTAGTCTGTGCCGGCAGCCTCCCCCTCCATTTCAGATTAGTCTAAAGAGGAACCTGCCAGTCAGGGCGTGGGCTCGCCCCGGCTTGGCAGCGAGGGGTGGGGAAGGGGAGAGGTACCTCTGAGTATCTGTGGGTGGGCTCACAGAACAACGGGGGAAGCGCACAGCCCAGGGGACAGGAAGCAGAGTGACCCTGGCACACCCCCGGCCGTCACCTGGCAGCCTACCCCCGGCTGTGCTGCTGTGGGGTGAGCTCCCCGTGGCCCAGTGGAAATCGCTCTCCGCCCGTCTGCCCTCCGCCAGAGGGCCAGGCCCACACTTGGCCCAGAGTGAATTTTTCTGCTGACGGCTCCTGGCCCGGCCTTGCTTACCTGAGCTTGCTTCCCATCACCTGAGCCGGCCTGGGCGTGCCGCCCTCGTCTTTCCTCGGAAAGGTGTGGGCCGTTCCTGCCGCTCTCTGAGGTCTGGCTGCTGGAGCCAGCGTGCCGTTCATAGTTCAAAGTGAGCCGCCGAGCATTCTGTCTGCTCTATGTGGGGGCGGGGCTGGGTTACCTCCCGCCTCGTGGGGTTCTCACTACCACCCTCATTAGCTTCCCATCTCACAGATGGGGAAACTGAGGCTCAGAGAGGGTAATTGACTTGCCCAAGCTCACGCAGCTGGGAAGTGGTTAGATGAACCCAGTGTCTTGCTGGCCAGGAATCTCCAGGACTTTCTCCCCAGAAGCCCCAAGGCTGCCCCTGGAGCCTGGATCCCTTTGCTGGTGCGGCCCCCACTTTCTTCTGGAGCCAGAGCCCCAGAGCCTCTTTCTGATCACAGAGGAAGTGCAAAATCTGTGAGTCAGTCCCTCTGCCAGTGACTCCAGCTTGGCTTCCCTCCCTGCAGCAAGCAGGCTTTGTCAGCCCCTTTCCTGTGGGCTGTGTGTCATCTTGAGCTGATGGGGGAGGTGGGACACTGGCCGAGTGTTGGGAATCGAGTGTGCGCGCGAGTCGGGGCTGACTTTGAAGCTGCCCATCCCCTCCCTGCAGCCTCGGGCTGAGACTTCTCTCTCATCCACCACGTGGTCCAGCGGTGGCTCCTCAGGAATGCCTGGAGACCACATCTGGCAGGGGGAGAGGTGGGTGGGTGCTGCCCCTCCTCCTGGCCACTGGCCTCACACGTGCGCTCCTTCTGCTAAGATGGTTGCTCAGGCCACAGAGCTCAGCAGCAATGTCCTTTGGGGAGTCATTTCCTCTCCCTGCCCTCATTGTCTGACATCCCTGCATCCCCTCCCTGGCTGGAGCGCTGTGGGAAGTGGGAGAGGGAAGCTTTCTCCCGCTGCCTGCTTCCTGCCCTGGCTGTCTCTCCCCCTGGCCTGGCCTGGCCTCTCCCTGGAGAGGCTCTGGAGCCAGCCAAGTGGACGAGCAGACGGAGCTGAGGGGAGAGCTGGTGCTGGGAACTGGGCTTCTGGAAGCCCCCAGGCTGGGGGTGGGGGGTGTAGGCAGAAGATCCTTCCAGGCGGGAAGGGCCTTGGATGGGGAAGGGGTGAGCAGGAGGGCTGAGGAGTGGTTGCAATTTAGAGTCATTCATTCATTCATTCACTCAGCAAATCCATGCAGCAACAGTGTGACTCCTCACCGAGTGTGGGAGGGTTGTAGGTGCAGGGAGGAGGTGCAGCAGTGGGCACAGGGACAGTGATTGCCAGAAGCTCTCTGGACTGTGGAAGGGCCTGAGCCTGGCTTCAGACCCCTCTCCTCTAATGGCTTGTTTGACGGCGCCCCTCCTCTGTGCCTCTTTCCCACCCTAGAACAGGCATCTCACCCCTGTCTCCTCCGTGCCCCGACAGGCCAGGACCCAGGGTGCCTGAGACCTCCTGAGGTGGGTGCTGGAGGGCTTCCCTGCGCCGCCGGCACACACATCCACGTTCCCGATTCGTGGGCCCCGTGGTCCGAGCCCCTGCTTGTCCTTGTGTTGGCCCAGAGGCCCCCCGCACTGCCCTTGCCCTCGTCCAGCACCTGCCCCTGCTCCCATGTGTGGATCACACCCCAGTGGCACCCCAGGGGTTTCTGGGAAGGCTGTTGTTGGCCCCTTCCTCCCTGGGACCCTGATTTCACGTTCAGGGAGTGTGGGAGCGGAATGGTTTTTCTGGAGTGTCCCTGGGATGTGGAGGGCCACGATCCATCTCACTGAGAAGCGGAGGCCGATGCTGGGAGAGGCAGAGCCGGGGCCCAGTCTCCCTGCCCGCCTGCTCCTCCCTCCTCCGGAACTCCGGCTGAGGCCGCGGAGCGGAGGGCACTCTGCCTCCCACTCCCTGTGTGACCCTGGGTCTCGGTGTCCTTATCTGTACACTCAGAGGTTTGGACGAGGTGAACCCTGGTGCCCTTCAGCCTTCACTTCGGGAGATTCTCTGAGTATCAGTTTTCTCCTGTAAAGTAGAAACGGCCCCACCTTCCTGGCTGTGAGATCTTGGCTAATGGTTTTGGACTTGAGCTTCATCAGTAACACGGATGTACCTAAAGGTTACTGTGCGACCCATTGAAATGAGGTCACGCACGTGAAGCCCCTTGGAACAGTGCCCGGCACATCGGAAGCACTCAGACCGTGTTAGATGCGCCGTTAATATTATCACCGTCCTCCTCCCGTCGGCATTATCCACCCTGCCTGCTTCGGAGGCTCCTCCCAGCATCGTGCGCTGAGGCCCACATACGAGACTTGTAGGGTGTCTGCCTGCAGGAGGGGTGGAGAAGGAAAGGATCTGGGGCACAGCAGGCCTGGGACCGGGGCCTGAGCACCCTTCGGAGGTGGGGACGGCGGAGGGTGGTCCATCACTGTCTCTGGCATGGTGGTTGGTGCTTGGGGTGAGAGCCGTCTGTGGTGAGATGCCACCGTCGAGCCGCCCGGGGAGGATGGGGTCCCGAGGCCCGGCTGCCTCGAGCAGGGGCCTGGAGCTCTGGGAGGGGAAATCCTGGAAGTGGCTGCGGGGGCTCAGGGAGGGGGTGCATTTGGGACTGGCCTGGGCGAAGGCGTGGGATTTCAGAAGGCTGCGAAGGAGGGAGGGACAGGGAAACTGAGTTGCCTCGGAGCCTCTGTTTCCTCATCTGCCAAGCGGGGACAATCCTTAGCGGCGGGGTTAAGTGATATGTTATGTGTGTATGAATGCCTAACGTGGTGAACACAACCTAGAAGGTGACCAGTAAATGTCCCCCCCTGCCTCTTAACCGACACTTTAAGAAGAATTTGGAAGCTTTATGAGCTGTTGGCTTGGGGTGGGCAGAGGCGGCTCTAAGAGACTCAGGCCACCTTGGCCCTGGCTCAAGCCGTCTCTGTGCCCTGGGCCTTCCCCCTGTAGAATAGGGAAGGGTTCTTCTGTGTGACCCCCTTTGCTATGCCGTGGGTCAGCGAAGTTTAAAGGACATGACATCCACCAGCCCCTGACCCAGAGTAGGCGTGTCCCCTCCTTAGTGCCCGCTGGCTCCTTCCTGGCCTTCCCGCTGCCCCTCTTTGCTCACACTCTCCCTCTGCCTGAAGCAGCCGTCCCGCCGAAACTGTACTCCTGTGGGCTGACCCAGGTCCGGGGAGGGGACAGAGCCTGGGAAGCAGGTGTTGAAATGTCACAGCCCACAACTCGGCGGACCAGTTCTCTGTGGAGCTGCGAGCTCCCTCCTCCCGGGCTGAGTCGCAGCGAATGTGGGGCGTCTGGGGCAACTTAAGAAGCACTTCACCTGTCGTCATCCTTTCCGCCCCGCCAGCCAGTGCGGCTGAAGGGCAAAGCTTTTCTGCACAGTCAACACAGGAGCCGGCAGAGCCAGGCCTCTCCGCGCCGTTGGGAGGCACGTCGGCACGGGCAAGGACTCGGGCTGCCAGGCCAGCTGCTGTCTACGCGCTGGGGTCGGTGTCCTGCCTTCTGGGACCAGCAGTGCCGGCTGCCCACCCAGCTTGGCTTTGGAAACAAAAGGCCCATGAAATCATTTGTGCAAGCTCATCTGCTGAGGTGCAGCTTAGAATCGCTAGCGAGGCATAGGGCCGCTCAGAGTGCCATCTGCAGGGGAGTGCCTCAGAAAGGCAGCGTGTCCGCCCCACCCCAGACCTGCTGGATCCAGGGCTGCCTCTGAGCAAGACCCCTGGGTGATCCCCATGCTTGTCGCAGTTTTAGCAGGGGCCCGGCTTCAGTCCCGGCCCTGCCTACTAGCTGCGTAACCTTGGACCAGTTACCTCACCTCTCTGAACCTCAGCTCTCCCCTCTGCAAAAGGCCTTCGGGGGAAAATTCTTTGCCCTCAAGGGTTAATAGTCCACGTGAAAGCTGATGAGATGTGTGTACAAGGCACTGAGCCCAGGGCGTGCGTGGCTCACCGATCAGTGGCTGCTCCTCCGGCTGCAGATGTGTCTGGAGATCCAAAGACGCAGCTCGGGTTCTCGCTCTCCGTTCACTGGGCGCAAGTCGTTCTCCTTCTCTGGGCCTCATTTCCCCATCTGTGCAATGGGTCTGTTGACCCCTGCCCCACCTTCCTCCTGAGAAGGCTGCTGAAAGGAAAAGCGAGAGGGGGCTGGGCCTCATCCCCAGGCGCCTGGGGAATGGGGGTGTGTGTCTGTCAGGGGGGCTGAGATACTCCTGGGTGCCTGGCCCCCTTCTGTGAAAGCAGTGGTGAGGCCAGGCCCTCCCTTGGCACCCCCTCGCTCAGGGGCCTTGAAATCAAGTTCTCTGCCCCGACTCAGAGCAGCATGGCCAGGAGAGATGATTCAGCGTGGGACCTGTGTTCTGGCATTGGCCTCTCTTGAGGGAAGTCCTAATGCCCCCGGCTGCTGGGTGGGGGTGAGGGTAGCCTGTGAATGTCCCCCAGCTGGGATTTCTGGGCCCCACATTGGGCCCAGGAATGACCTCCTGGCCTGGCCTTTGACACACTAGGTGACCTTGCAGGTTCCTGGCACACTGTGGGCCTTGGTTTCCCCGTCTGCACGATGAGTGTATTCAGCGAGCTGTCCGGCCTGTGTTGGACCCTCTGTAGCTCCCTCTGTGGCCTTCGTCCCTGGCGGAAGCCCCCACGCAGCCCCACTGCCCTCTAGGTTCGGGACCCTGTGGCCCACAGCGGATCTAGGCTTGCTGCCAGTGTTGGGGACTGGGAAAGACCCAAGGGAACAGGAGAGAGGCGAGTGAGTGTGTGTGTGTGTGTGTGTGTGTTTGCGCGCGCGCGCACCATCCGGGAGCCCTGGCCAGGCCCGTCTCGTTTTGTGTGGGAGAGGGGAGGAATTTTCCTCTGTGTGTGCAAACAGTATCTGTTTTCTCATTTCCAAAAGCTGGTGACGTAACCCACTCTTTATCCATTCCTCCCCTCTGGCCTATTTTTAGCTGGCCCCGACAGCATCCTAAAAGGCCTCCAGACCTGCCTGCTCTGAGGCCATGTAGGGAGGCGGCAGTGGGGTGAGGAAAGCGAGAAACTCAGAAGCTCATCTGTCTGTCCCAGGATGGAGAGGGGAAGGAACCTGCCCCAGCTTCCTCTGGGGAGGGCAGGGGGAGGGGGCTGGGCGTGGAGCCAGTTCAGTCTCCGATGGGGCCTGGTCCAGGAGGAGCCCAGCAGGGTGGCAGCCACTTAATCTGGAGCCTCTGGCCCGGGTTGGAGTCCTGGCCCCACCTGTCCTGACCCTGACCTTGGGCCCCTGCCTCTGTGCCTTGCTTTCTTCACCTGTAACCTGGGGCTGATGGAGGCACCTGTGCTGGAGGGTTGTTCTGAGGATCAAATTATGTCACTCAGATGGGTTCCTGGCATGAAGTAAGCACTCAGTTAAGGTGAGCTGGAATTGTTACGGTGATGATATGATCATCTCATCCAGCCTCCAGTGATCGCTGGGGGTACTGTTAGCCTTGGCTTGCCTTCTCCCGATCACCTCCCGTCCCGCCTCAGCCAGTCTGTGCACGCACGGATAATACGTGTAGAGCCCCTGGAACAGGGCCCGGCACGAAATAAGTGCTGAATAAATGGGAGCTGTATTTATTATATTTTTGTTTTAATGTAACAAGGCAGACTTGGGTTTGAAGTCCAGCCCTACTCACTAACTAGCTGTGTGTCTTTGGGCAGGACATTTAACCTCTCTGAGCCTCCATGTCCTCACCTGTAAGATAGGGCTGCTAATAGCTGTGTAGGAGCTGTCTTTGCTGGTTAGGGCAAGCTGCAGGACCACAGACTCTGAGAGTGCAATAGTTAGCACCATGAACGTGCGTTTCTTGCGGGTGCAAAGAACAGCCTGAGTGTGGTGCTGGCTGCAGCCTGGCTCCTGAGGGCCAGGCTGGAAACTGCGCCTTGCAGCGACAGCAGGAGCAGCGGCATCTGTGCAGCAATATACAGTTTGCTGGGAGGGGGACTGGCGGTCTCTCCCGCCCTCATCTCCCCGAGGTGCCGTGCTCATGCCTGGACTGTGTCGCTCGGCAGCACCTCGTGGAATTAGGGCCATGTGTCCACCTGGCTGTCCCTGCCCCACCTTCACCACACCTACGCTGGGAGCTCCTGGAGGGCAGGCAGGGATGGATGCACTGCTGTGCCTTCCTTGCCCAGCCCGGGGTGGCTGCCTGTCCTGGGTCTGAGGACTGGCATGGGAGGCCCCCTCTGACCACCTGTCCTTCTTGGCTCTTACAGATGGGAGGAGGAGCTTGCCAAGAACATGAACCTGCAGACCGTGGTGGACACGCTGAAGGAGGTGAGAGCCCTCAGAGGTCCTGATCCGGGGAGGCTCTCGGGAGGACCATGTGGCCAGGGGACACGGTTCCCAGCACAGCCCCTACTCTGTGTTACCTCCTGCTGCCTCAGTCTCCTTGATGGAGCTAAGAGGCCTCTTCTGCAGCCCCTGCTTTGGTGCTAGGAAGCAGCGAGCACAGTGTTGCAGAAAAGCTTGGGCCCAGGAGTTGGGAAGCCTGAGTCCAAGTTCTGGTGCTGCCCCGGCTTGAGGGGTGACCTTGGGCTAGTGACTCCCCTCTCCTGCCTCTTCTCCCCGCCTGAGGCTTGGACTGGATGGTGTCTCAGCGCCCCTCCTCCAGCTTGCAGCAATTGACTAGGGGCTGAATGCCTTGGAGAGGGTGGCGGCACGTCACCAGGTGGGCTCCGAGCCCCAGCGGGCTCTCCATGGTGGCCCAGAGGCCCTTCCTTGCTATTCTGGCCCAGTAGCTCTGTGCTCTGGGCCCCGCACTCATCTGCTTGCTGGGTACCCCAGCCACAAGCTTCCCCTTCCCGGCCTCTCTTTTCCTCTCAGTCAAATGGGTGCACGGATAGTGATCCCACGAGAAGGCATGGAACGCTCTTTCAAATAATATTTTTAAAATCACTCTCTGATATTTAAAACATTTATCTTCTGAGAAAGTTAGAGACAGATTAAAACAATATCAGTACGTAGAAGGGAGGGGATGAACATCCTCCATTTTTATAACAAAAGCGCTTTTTACTTTACAAACATAACACGTTCACGCTCAAATATTTGGAAAGTTGAGAAAAGCTTAGAGAGTCAAATAAAACTTCTCTCCAGTTCTGCCCCTGCGCTGTTGACGTGCTGGCGTGCGCCCTTCCGGTCTTTTCTGTGCAAACACACACATACTCTGGGTGTGTACGTTCCGGGAGCTTGACACACCTGGACTTGCCGTTTCGGAGAACCAGAGACGGCCGGTTATTGGCAGTTCCCCATGAATAGACCCAGTATTTTAACCTCTCGGGGCCACTTGTTGCAGTAACCTGCTTTCTCTCTGACTATCTGCCACGGGTTTTTCCACACCGTGAATATTCCTTTGAGAAGTGTTTTAAGCTGAGGGGCGGGAAGCCAGGCCGGGGAGGTCCTCGGCACACCCCTCCCCAGCCATCGGGCGCCCGGCCTTGTCCGGCCCAGGGTCCAGTTCCTCCTGCCCTCAGGTGCCCGGCCCGCTAAACCCTCCCGTCTCCGTCCCCACAGGCAGCGCAGGAGGCGGAAGCCATCCAGGAGGAGATGAACGAGACCATCGAGAGGCTGAAGGCCGAGCTGGTGGTGTTTAAGGGGCTCATGAGTGATGTAAGTGCCACTGGCCGCCGCCGCCCCCAGGGGTCGTGACCTCCCCCCACTCCCGTCATGCAAAACGCTTCATTCACTCCGAGGCTCCGGAGCTCGGCTTCTAGTTAGAGTCCTGGCTGGCTGCGTTTGACCGTGAGGATGACCGATGCATCGGAGACCAGGCGCCCTCCTCCCGCCCCCCTCCCACCTCCGCTTCCCTTGGTCTGAGTAGAGATGCATTAATCTGCCGCTTAACCCATCCCGCCCTGCTCGGGCTCCTCGGAGGATCTGTGTGTGTGTAGGCTCCGGCTCCTCCCCAGATCGCCGCGATGTGGCAGGTGGTGGCCGTGGGCCTCGGTGTCTGGGCACAGGTCGAGGGAGGCCCTGCGTCAGCCTGAGAGGTTGCCCAGGCCGGTGGCCTTCCGCACGGTTGCTTTGTAAAGTCAGGGGAGGCCAGTGTATGTGTCCTTTGGACGGTGATCAGAGCCCTTCTGGGTAACCGTGGGTGAGGGGAGCTGTTGGCAGCCAAGGCCTCCTTCCTGCTGGGGACCCGGGTTTCCTGCCACCTTCAAGCAGCGGGCGTTATGTAGGGAGAGACTCCAGAAAGGAGAAGGAGGCTGATCTTGGGAGGCCCAGCCTGGTGTGGTTTCCGGTCCTGGGGGGTGTGAAGCTGGGTGTGGCTGGGAGAAGCCTCCCGGGGCTCCACGTGGAGACCATTTGGCTCGTCCTCACTGGGGTCCCGGGGGAGCCCCCTGCCCTGAGCAGACCTGTGCTGTCAGCCATGGGAGGGATCCCGAAGAGAGACAGCCACCCTGGCAGGCACCTCCGGGTGGGGGACAGTGGGGCGCGCTGGGTGGGAAAGAAGGGAAGTCTTTCACCGGTGGGAGCTGCCTTTGTTTTTCCTTTGCTCTAACAAAATACACACTGACACTGTGTCTGCTGAGAGGATGCCTTCCAGCCCCAGGGAGACCGGCACACACGGTCTCGCATTGTCCACTCGGCGCCAGAGCCTTTGGCTCCCACGGCCCCTCCACCCCCAGCCCCAGCCGAGCAGCGCTGGCCCAGCCCTTCACGCCCAGGACAAGCTCAAGGCCCCTCTTGGACTCCGGGGCCTCCCACTGAACACCTAGGGTCTCCCACCCCTCTCTGTCCGTCAGGGGCCTGGGAGCAACGCCCCCACCCCATGCTTGCTCCGTCCCTCGCTCACGTAACCCCTGCTGTCCTCCCTGCAGCCCATGACAGACCTGGACACAAAGATCCAAGAAAAGGCCATGAAGGTGGACATGGACATCTGCCGCCGAATCGATATCACGGCCAAGCTGTGCGATGTCGCACAGCAGCGGAACTCGGAAGACGTGTCCAAGATCTTCCAGGTGACTAGGGCCGCCCCGCTCACCAGCCGCCACTCCCACCTGCCACTGCAGCCCTCCCAGAGAGCCCCGGCCTCCGCCCTTGCCTGGCCGACCCGGTCCCCTCACACCCCACCACGCCCTTCCCCAGAGTTAGCGTGGCCTCCCCAGGAGAACATAGAATCAGGGACTCTAGACTCCCAGGCTGGTCCGGCTCCATCATCAAGGCTGACGGCTTCATCTTGTGGTTGAGGAGACCGCTCACCTGGGGGGTGACATGACAGGCTCCGGGAAGGAAATGGCAGACCTGGGACTAGAACTCGGGTCTCCCGACCCTGCAGGGCTTCATCCACCTGCCCACGCTGGGTTCACTGTCCGGCTTCCGGCCTCTTCCTCGGGGTGCCAGAACTGGGTGCCCTCGAGGAGCCCTGGCCAGGCCGTTGGCGCGCTGAGTGGGCGGGCCTGAGCCCTGGCCGATGAGCCGCAGGATTCCAGGCACGAGCTGTTGGCCTCGGACTCTCATTCCTGCCGAAGAGGTGCTCGGCCTCCACCCTGCCCCCTCAGCGAGCAAGTGTGTGTGTCCCGAGAAGCGGCGATGGGTTCGCTGGCAGCTGTCCTCCGGGGAAGGTGTGGGGGCCAGTCCAGCTAGCTGCCCGAAGGGCACGCGCCATTCTCCGAAGGCCGCTTCTTGAGTCTGGGTTGTGGTTTGGCTGTTGCTTGAGCGCAGGGCAATATGGTGTGTTGTTGCTTTAAGTGTGTGTTTGGATATCGCCGGGGGAGCTCTGTCTGGGCTTCCCTGGGCCCTCTGTGCACCTCTGGGCCTTCTTGCAAGACCCTCTGCTGGAAAGCAGGGGGGCCCATTTCAGCCTTTGTTTGGTTTGCTCGCGTCTCGTCTGCTTGGAGTGGAGGGAGCATGGCGAGCCCGGGGCTGCCGCCTGCTGCCTTTGCATGGGAGCAGGGGGGCTCCGGGCGGCACGGAGCCGTCTGCGCCTCCTGGAGGGCTTCTCTGGCCCTGTGGCTTCTCTGGTGAAGGGGTGAGCTGAGCTGGCCCAACCAGCAGGGCAGGGAGGGGTCCAGGCTGTCTGTGTCCTCCGTCCCGCACGTCTCCCCGCCTCACGCTTCCTGCTAACGCCGCCTGCTTCTTAGAGGACCCGTGCATCTCTCCCGGCGTGGCTGGCCCCAGCCACACTCCATCTGCCCCGTGGGATGCTCACTCCCTTCCCAGCCTGCCCCGCCCCTCCATTCCGGCAGAGCCTCCCGGTCACCTTGATCTCTTCCTTTCTGGCTCAGGTGGTCCCTAAAAAGAAAGAGCGTAAGGTGACTTCGGATGATGACATCTCAGAGCAGGACGGGGAGGTGAACCGGTTCCCAGATGAGGAGGTTGGCTCTATGAACATCACTGACGAGATGAAGCGCATGTTTAATCAGCTGTGAGTATTCCGAGTGTCCCCACCGCCCCAGCTGGGAGCCCCTCTCTGCTCCCCTGGACACCCGGGGCAGGGGTGGCCGACGGGTGGCCTGGGCTGAAAGTGGCCCACCGGGGTGTTTTGTTGGACCAGCATAAGGAACAAGTTTGCATTCATTCATGATGTTTACACTTTGGGGAGCTCCACATTTTTGGGAAGGACCAAAGGGTGGGTAGTGGTGGCCGCATTTGGGTGAGGGCCTTGTCTGAGGCTGAGACCCACTCCCGTTAGATTTTCCTGGGGTGGGGTGGCCGCGCTGAGCCGCACACCGGGCCCACCATGCTGGCCAAGCACCCCCCGTCTGCAGGATGCTTTACAAACGTGACTTTACCGACTCCAGACAACCCACCCTAGGAGGTGGGGTTATCACTCCCCTTTTGTAGATGAGGACACTGAGACTCAGGAGAAGCAGCTTGGCCAAGACCACTCCGCTAATATGCAGCGGAGCCGGGGTTCAGAGCCAAGCCCGTCTGCCCGCGTTCTCTCACTGTGAGATGCTGCCCGGGCTGAATGTGGCAGAATGCGGGCTGGGCACGGTCGGTGGTGGGTTGGAGCCAGCTTGTACCGACTCCTGGAAGCTGATTGTGCGTGTCTGCCTGCTCAGGTTCAGTGATGGCACATTAGTAGCTTAAAGTTTGCCAGGTTGGAAAATGAGCAAATGCCACCCATCAGGGCTGCTCCCCCCGCCCCTGCAGAGAGCTGGTTCACCTGGAGCACACTGTACAGAGTCGTCTGGGGCAGGGATGCTTTGTGGTCTCGGCCTGTCCAGGTTCCTCTTCGCAACCCTGGTCCAGCTTTCACTCTAATCCATGTCGTACCCTAACGTGGGGGAGGGGAGGGGGGCGAGGTGCCACTTTGGGCACTGGGTGACTTGTCTAAGGGCCTGGAATCAAACAGTGGGGCTGGGGTCTGGGGTCACCTTTCCGCTTGCCCCCGTGATCAGCTCCTGCCTGCTCTCTCTGGCGGTGCAGTTGGGCACCCGAGCCCTGCGAACTCAGCTTTTCCCCAGAGCTCCACCCCCCTCACCCGCCTCACCGCTCCCTCCCGGCATCAGAGTCTCAGGCTGAGCGAGGTCCCTGACCTGTGTCCCCAGAGGTCCTGGGTTTCCAACAGCAGTGGTAGGTTTGCCATCTAGGCTCAGACGGCTGGCACCAAACCTCCCGGAGCCCTGCCGAGAGGGCACACTCCTCTTAGCAGGTGCCTCTGGCATCAGAGTCGTTTCAAAAGTTAGGGGCATGGGACTCCCCTAAGACTTCCCGTAAAGCTCTGGGGCTGGCTTAGCCTTACAGACTCCAAACCTCATTCCGCCCAGCCCCTTCCTGTACCGATGCGGAAACTGAGGCTCAGAGAGGGACGTGCGAGGAGCTGGGATGGGGTCTGCCCCCGACCGTCAGTCCAGTGCTTTGTCCCCAGCCAGCTGTCTTCATGCTTGGAAGAGGTGTGCCTCGGCCCTCTCTGCGCCACCATCCCTGCCCTGGTCCCTTTGCAGCTGAGCCAGGGCCCTCAGGAAGGAAGGCAGGACTGGGAACAGCGGGGCTGCATTTGCCCCACGCTCCCCTGTACACGCAGCTCCCCTGAAACAGAGCCCAGATGGGGCTGTGTCTTGGGGACTGCTGTTTGGAGGTGACAAGGAGACTCCCAGACTCCTGATTCCTCTTTGACATCACCTCCCAAAATCTCCTATTCTCATCTTTGGCTGATGAGAAGGGCTTTGGGGGCGAACCCTTGGTTGGGTCTAGGTTTTCGAACGTTGCTCTGGGCACTCCTGAGCCTCGTTCGAGGAGGCAGGATTGTAGGCCCCCGCAGACCCAGGGCGAGATCACTTGGTTGAATGAAAAGGCTCCTCTGAAGAAATTATTGCCCTCATTTTCATAAAGTCACCAGGGAATCATTAGGCTGCCCAGGATGGGTGAGCTGACAGGGGCAGGCCCAAGGGCCAAGTGTGGGGCCCCGTGGGCCGGGCTGTGTGTACACAGTTAGATTGATCTGGTGGTGAAGTTGCCTAAGTTTTTAAAAAATCCTCTGGTCACCCACCCCTTCACCCTTGCAGTGCTCCACCCACTCCCCTGCTGACCCCACCCGGGGTGGAGCCTGGCCCCCTCCCGCTGACAACTCTGCAGGCTGAGACCCAAGCCGGAGACTGCCCCGGGCCAGTTCCACTGAAGCCTTTGAATAAAGCACCCTCGTCAGGGCTGTTTTGTTTTGATCAAAATCGGCTGTTTTGTTTTGATCCACATCAGTTGCTTGGGCTCCAGGCCAAGGAGAGAAGGGGAGGAATTTGGTACTTTCTCTGTACTGTGGCCAGCCCCCCTCCTTCGGTTCGCCCTGCCCTCCAGATCTGTTGCCGGGTGGGGTCGCCTCTTCGCAGCCCTTTCTCTGGTCCATCTTCCTGTGTTTTCTGGCTTCCGAGTCCTCGGCCGGGGCTTCCTTCAGATCCCAGACGCTGGGAAGGAAGTGAAGTCAGCAGCTGAGTATGTGATGCGGTGCTCGTGGACCCCGGGGACTCGTCTGAAGCCAGTCCAGCCTCGGGGCTCTCCGCCCGCAGCCCCGGCCCCACTCTGCTCTGGGCTCACAGAGCCACCTAGAGGCTCTGGTGTTTTGGAAGCAAACCTGGC
>CM052542.1:9762585-9788939 GCA_028533065.1 Trachops cirrhosus | reverse complement strand
CCCCTGGCCGTAGAAGACTGCGACGAAACCACCCCTCTGATTGGTCCAGAAACTTCCATGTATCACTCTGATTGGCCGATGCACCCCCCACCCCCGGGCCTGGGCCCTTTTGAAGGCAAGTGGGTCATACCATAAGGAGAAGAGGGAGAAACGTGTATATTTCAAGGCTTCCCTTTTGTACTTCCTTGCTCTATGTCTCATAATGGCCTCTCTCATGCGCTAAAAAATCAAATTACTGATTGACGTAGGAAAATATAGAGGTATTTCCGTTGATCCTGACTCATAGGACGGCCTGAGTGACCGGAATTCCTTTCTTCCCGAGGTAGAGCGCTCCGGGTGGGGCCCCGAGGTCAGCTGCGCTCGGAGTGGCCGGTCTTGCGAACAGCCACACCTCGAGCTGGAGATGCTGCTGCAACCTGCTCTTCGCCGTGCCCTGCTTGGCTGCCCCTGGAGTGGGGCCAGGTGAGTGAGCACAGGGCCTAGGGAGGCCCCGAGCGACGCTGCTGGCCCGGGGTCCCAGGAGCTGCTGGGCGTCCCCCGCAGGGGACCCCACCCCTGCCGAAGTCCCGCCGGGCTCCCAGGGGCTCCCTTCCGCGCGGGTCGCTTCCTCCAGTGCTTACTGCCGCCACCCAGGTCTTCCTCCCTCTGCAACTCCCAAGTCTTCTTCCTACAGCAAGGGAAAACCTCTTCCCGAATCCTACGACCGATTGCGGTGCCTCGGTGCTCTCCCGCCTCCCACGCTCGGAGAATAATCTCCTATGTACTTGTTTTGCTCTGAACACGGATCTTTAAAATGTGCGCACTCCCGGATTGCGCTGGCTTCCTCCCGGGACACTTGTTTTTGGCACACCACACTCTCCCCCTCCTGCGCCTCCCTCGGGCTCACATTCGGGACCCACCTTTGGGATTCCCAGTCTTCCCTCTCGTCTCTCTACCGGAATTTCTACCTCTCTTCCTCTTCCCCCCTTTTTTTCAAGTTAAGTGTTGGGCAGAAAAGGGACTCCTTTCTTGCGGTAGGTGGAATAATGTTTATGGAGTGCTTATAATGTGCCAAACGCTGTGTTGGGCGTTTGGTATATGTTTTATTGTAATGACTGAATGAGTTAATACATTCAGGTCCACAGGCAATGCCCCGTTATTGTCATGATCGTCATTATCACGTGTATTTAACCTTTGGGCGGTAGGTCATATTCCTTTCAAATTACCGATAAAGAAGCCAAGGTGTGGTTGCGAGGTGGCGGTGCCCTGCAAACCCAGATTTGCAAACGTCCACAGTGTGGCGTTGGCCTCCTAGACCCTTGCTCACTCAGTGACAGATGTTCTGCGGTGGGCTGAGTGGGGAGCTAAGACACAGACCCTGGTTCAGAGGGGCTCACGGTCTGCGACGCTTGCTCCCTGAAGGGCCCGTGTTTCCCTTTCAGAGCTGAGCAGCCCCGCCCCCTGTTTGAGTTTCGGTTGCCCGACCCCTACGGCTGTGGCCAGCTTGTCTCTTTTGCTGAGCTAGGCCTTTGCTGACTTAATCAGTGTCCTGAGGGACGGCACAGCAGGGCCCTGCGCAGGAGTTCAGTACTGCCGTGTGTCCTCCGCGGGTGGGGACTGGGTGGGAAAGGGCACTGGAGGAGGACAGGGGAGACTCCTCCCCCAAGCCAAGGTTGGGGCCACACTTGGCACGACCTGTCCCATTCGCAGGCCTCTCTGCACTCTGAGACCGCCCCTCTGGACTCCAGATGGGAGTCCGGGAGGCCGAATGGGTCACTGAGGACCCGCCACGTGCAGGTGACGGTCTTCAGCGTTTCCCTTTTTGCCCAGAGGACCAGGAATCTCAGCCACTTTTTAAAAATACCTTTGATTGGCTTTTCTTTTTATTTAATTACTATGTGTTCATCGTAAAAAGTCCACATAATGCAAAAAAGAATACAAACATCCCCGTAAGCTCACCACACAGATAATCACTGTCAGCATTTTAATTCATATCTTCTGACGTTCCAGGAATATATCTGCTTAAAAAACAACAGCAACATAAAAACAGGCTCATCTGCAAATACTTTTAAAAAAGGTATAGTTGCCATACAATATTGTATTAGTTTCAGGCGCGTAACATAGTGATTAGACATTTATACACTTTACAAAGTGATCGCCATGTCCTGTTCCCATCTGACACCATGCCTAGTTACTACAGTGTTACCGATTTTATCCCCTGTGTCACTAGGAGGCTTGGTACAAGAGCAAGTAAGGGACAAAAATTAACATTCATTGTAATACTATGTGCCTGGGTCTGGGCTAGTTTTTTTTTTTTTCTAATTTGTTAAATTTATACATAAATATAGATGTGTATCTTGGCTCTTTGCAAAGACATAACTGAGGACACCCGTGATAAAGCGAATGAAGTAGAGAAAAGGACAGGGAGTCAGGGCCACGAGAGAGAGGAGGCAGTCCACTGGCAGGACTTTTTACAGGGTTAAGAAGTTTACAGGGTTTACAAGGTTAAGGCCTGGGAGGAGCCTGGGAGGAGCTAAGTAAAATGCTGGGGGCCTGGTCCCCAGGGTGCACTCTGCCGTGATTGAATAACGGAGTAAGTGGAACCGATCGTGAACCTAAGACTTGCTTCTGAAGTGGCTAGAACGTCCCCGCTCAGGCAGCAGTTGGCACTGGCACACGCTGGAGCACTTCCAGGGCCCAGCGCCTGGCTCGGCACATAGTAGGTGCTAAACTGTTCCTGTTGGAAGGGGCAGAGGGCAGCGTGAGGTTGGGTCCTGGCTCCACCCGTTAGCGGGTCTATGGCCCTGGGCACATTCCTTGACCTTTCCGGGCTGCCTCATGTTCTCATGTGGAAAATAAAGATAATAGAATTGTCTTGGAGATTGAATGAATTCATACCCGAAAACCACTTTGAAGTGTCTGGCACCTAGAGAGCTGAGTAAGTGTTGCTCCGTCATTATTTTGATCCCCTGCTCCACCCTCGAGCTCCCCTGAATGACTGTCCTTTGTCAGGACTATCAAGACGCGAGGGTCCCTGCAGCACAGGCATGGTGGCAGGCACGGAGCTCAGATGTCCTCAGCCCTTTCCCTTCCCTCTAATTAATTACCCCGATGTGCACACAAGGCCTTCCCGGGGGGGTCGGGGAGACACCTGCCCCTCGTGGGGAGCTCGTTCCCCCCAGACCTCCCCTTTCCTGGCAGAGACATCGTGGAATGGAAAGCCCTGGGCTGAGCCGGCAGTGCCAGTGGGCCACTGTGTGACCTCGGGCAAGCCACTGCCCGTCTCAGGGTGGCCTCTTTCCCCAGGTGGAGGAACGTGTCCCGCCAGCAGCAGCTGACCACAGGTCTCAGATGATCCAGGTGCTTCTGCCATAGGGTGTTTCTCCTGAGCAAGGAAGACCTGGGATCAGACCCTGCCCCCTCACTGGATCACCAGCCCTGAGGAGTAACGTTATCTCTTAACCTCCGTTTCCTTATCTGCTGAGTGGAAGTAATAATACATTTGCAGGGTGGGTCCAATGACATAATCACTTAGCCTAGGGCCAGGCGCATTGTAAGTGCTTAATAAATGCCCCTTGATGTTCTCCAGGGCAATAAAGTGGAAACAAAGGTCTGGGCTTGACACCCCTCCCTGCTGGACCTGCGCTGGGCCCCACACTTCCCTGTTCTGTGATAAGAAAGATTAGCCTTATTAGGCCCCAGATAGCGGCTGGAAAAGCCTGGGCACTGAATGAAGCAGGAGTAATTTCCTTTCTACTCCCCTTCTTGGCCCTGGCCACCCCTGACCTCAGCCCCTGGGGAGCCCAGGGGACCTGCGTCCAGCCCCAGGTCTTAGCAGGAGAGCGCTGGCCTGGGAGTCCAGTTCTCGTGTCAGCTCTGACATCAGTTGGGCGTGAACTGTTCTAAAAGATATTTCTCAAATGCGTGCCCTGGGCCGGGCAGGGTGTCGGTGGCGGATGGGATGGACATGGCCGGCCAAGCAGAGCTTAGGGCCTGGTGGGAGCACCGAGGGCCAGTCAGAGCTCCGGGGTGAGGGCTGGCGCCCGTGCCGTGAGAAAAGTGCGGGTCTAAAGAGGATCCGAGGGGGCCCGTGGTGTGAGGCCTGCCACGTGAAGAGCGTCCCACGCAGAGGGGACCGCCAATGTGACCAGGGTGACTGGATCACAGTGGACGTGGCAGGAGGTGGTGGGTGCCATGGGAAATGGGTCTGGTGGCCTCAGTGAGGAGTCTGACTTTTTATGACTTAAGAGATGAGAGGCCGCTGTGTAGTGTTGAGCCAAGCACTTACTCTGTCTCTCTGTGTCTGATGATGGGATTTTCATGTTAAAACTGTGACTTTGGCTGAGATTTGGAGAGTGGCTTGGTGACAGTGGAGCAGGAGTGGCCACTGCAAAAGCTGGTGGTGCCGCGCACCAGGATGTGGTCCGCAGCTAACCTGGGAGGGACCCCGAGCTCTCCCCCCAGTCCCCATCCCGCTTCCCCACAGTTTTTCCGTCTGCAAATTTCTGAGGTGGTGGTGGCAGGCCCGAGGCTCTGTGCAGCCCTGACACCAGTCATGGCAGGGGATGTTCTGATGTGGCTTTTTTAGCTGTGATCCTGACCACCTTGCACGGGGTGTGGGGTGGGGGGCAGCTCAGACCTCCTGCCCAGGCCGTGAGGTCCCCGGGTGCACGGGAGGGGCACTCCAGGTTGTTAGGGAATCCGAGTCAAATGGGACTCTGCCCTGTGCCTCCCTCCTGCAGTGGGAGGGTCGGGGTGGGCTCATCTCAGCCTCCCAGAGCCAGGCACCCGGTGGGTGCTCAGGGAACCTGTGGGGGGAAACCATGCCTGCCCTCCCCACCTCGCTGTGACCTCGCTGTGTCCTCGCCGAGTCCTGGAGGTGGAGTGAACGTGTTCCTGAGTGGACGGCGCAGTCCTGCTGGACGGGCCTTGCCGGCCTCCCTGGAGGCCCCAGGTTTTGCGAGTGGTCCATCTACACCTTTTCCCGAGGCAATGGAAGGGTGTTGCCGTTGATTCCAAAAGGCCCGTGAGCCCAAAAAGAAAAACCAACCAACCATATTTGACAAGAGTCCTTGGATTTGTCGATTGATTGATTTTTGGCTCTGGCTCACTCGGGCTGATCTTTGAACTAGTCTCTGCCCCCTAGGCCACACTCAGCTGACTGAGGGCTGCGCCAGGGCCTGGACTTTGCAGGCCTAGAGAAAGCCCCGGTGGTAGGTGATCCAAGGCTCACAGTGGACCTCTGCCCTGGGGGCGGTGGGGCAGGCCTGCGGGACTTTGGGAGGGAGCAGGGAAGGGAGAGCTGCGAGCGCCCGCATTTGCAGTTTCTGCCCTTGGGTGGAAGGTGGTGCTGTTGGTTCCAGCAGGGTTTGCTGGGCGCAGGGTCCAACCTCTGACCCTCCGGGGGTGTCTGGGAACCAGTTTGCCTTTGAAAGCCTGGCGTGGTGCAGTAACCATTCTCGAAGACCTTTACTGTTTTCTTAGAAAAATCTAAGGGCAGGAGGGGTGAGGAAAGGCAAACGAGTTTACGATGGTTCTTGCAAGAAACCTGGGCTTACCCCCATCTCTCAGGTGAGGGGCAGAGGCCCGCAGCATTGAGAACAATGGATGGGCTGTGGTCTCGGAGCAGGTGCGGGCTTTGGTCCGGGATATGTCTGCTTCAGAGCCCCTGCTTTACCCACCCAGGACTGTCAGCTGGTTCAGTTCTGAGGGGACCCAGCTCTGGAATGTCCTGCCTTTTCAGCGTGGAGAAAGTGACTGGGTCTGTTTTGTAATCAAGTTTGCATTGCAGGGAAAGGAAGGGAAATGACCCCTCTCCTTGTGCAAACACTTTAGAAATGGTTTTGTGTCTGTGGATTTAAACTTCAAACAACCATGTGAGTTTGTATCATTGTTCTTACTTCCTAGATGCAGAAACAGGCTCAGAGGAGGCAGCTCAGCATGCCCAAGGGCACACAGTAGCAGGACTGGGACTTGAACTTGGATTTTGCACCCCAAGGCCTGCCTTGCCCTGCCAGCTCTATAGTTGCTCTGGATTTCAGGATCCTGGGCCATCCCAGGATCCCCTGTTGGAGACAGGGGCTGGACCCCTGGTGGTCCCCGCTGACCTGTCTGCCTCTCTTCTCCGTCTTTGCACCCAGGCTACGGTGGAAACACACCTCCTCCCTGAAGGTAGCCAATGAGCCCATCTTGGCCTTCACGCAGGGCAGCCCCGAGCGAGATGCATTGCAGAAGGTAAGGAAGGGGGTGCTAGTGGGTGTAGGGCGTGGAGCAGAGTCAGCCTTCTGCAGCCCCAAGGTGCTGCTCTGTGCCTGCAGCCATTGCCCCCTCCTGCCCCTGCTCCCAGCCCTGGAAGGAAACCTGGGGTCCGGGGAAGGTTGCGTGTCTGGAACGTGGGAGGGGCTGGGAGCAGCCGGGTGGCAACCGGGGCCACTTTGGGGCTTCAGTGCCAGTCAGGGGCCATAAGCTTGCAGACGTTTTATGCTTCGACGTGTTGTCCCATTAATCGCCAGTATTTTAAAAATGGTGACATTGCACGTAAATTGCAGGTGCAGTTTTTTAAATATTTTGTAATGGGAAACCTGGGAAATCAGGCCTCACCTTCCTGTACGACAGACAGGAGGTGGCAGTGGAGGGGGCTGAGTCCTGCTGCCCCCGCCCAGGGGAGCACACGCTCTCCAGCCACAGACCCGGCCCAGCTGGTCCTGCCTGGGCATCTGCACTTGCAGACTCTGTGTCGGGTTTTAGGCGGGAGAACAGGGCAATCTCGTCCTCTCCTCAGGCCCTGAAGGACCTGAAGGGCCGGACGGAGGCCATCCCGTGCGTGGTGGGGGACGAGGAGGTGTGGACCGCGGACGTGCAGTACCAGGTGTCGGTAAGTGCGGTGGGTGGGCAGGGCCCAGCCCCTCCCTGAAGCTGGGGTCTGTCTCTCGGGCAGCACGTGAGCGTGTGAGGTGGGATCTCTGCCTCCAGAGGTTTTTCAGCCCACTCCCAGACCTGGGGGTTCCACGCACCCGTGTGCAACTTGCAAAAGCAGTCTTGGGGCTGTCGGACAAGGTGCAGCTTCACACGTGCTGGGAGGACGTTAAAAGCAGTGACTGGTACCAGCTCCACCAGCACGTTAGAAAAATGGCCTCGTTGAGCACTCACTCGCAGGAAGCAAGGAGAGAATGGCAGAATTAGAGATCAGCCTTCCAAAGGAAGGGCAGCGGCCAAAGCCCTGTCTGTACTTGGGAACCACAGGTCCAGCTGACGATGAGCTCCTTTGAGATAAGTGCCCAGGACGTGGCCAGGCAGGGCCAAGGCTCCTTCCGCAGACACCTCCGTGAGGCCCTGTCCCACCTGCACAAGCTCCGCCTCAGGAGCAGTGTCACGGGGGCACACTGCTGACTTGGGGTATCTGTAGTCCGTTCAGACGTGCCAAATTGAAGGGCCTGGCTCCTAGCTGCCTTCCTGGGCCCCTAGGTGTCAGAGGCCAGCCACAGGTATGGACAGGACACAGGTGATTGTGCCAGGCATTAAATGAAGGGGGAGGGGCCGTTTTCTACTGAGACCTGGGCATACAGCCCAGTCAAACTTTCTGTTCTGACAGTGGATTCGTCCTACATCTATGCTGTCCCCTCTGCAGCCACCAGTTGTACGTGGTTACCGAGCGCATGACACGTGCCTCGTGCAGCTGAGGAACTGAGCTAATGGCTGCCATGTTAGGAAGGTCTGTGGGCAGACTTAACAGGTGGCAGAGTGTTGGAATTACTGTGGGGGGCGCTCCGCCCATAGGGCCCCCCTGGCCGCCATGGATGAGAATAAGTCTACCAAGACATGATCTGCTTGGGGAGGAAAGGTGGCCGATCTCTCAAAGGAGAAGGGCCAAGAACCTTTTCCTCAATGGGTTTTTATTGGGTTCATTTCCCACAGGAATACAGATAAAGTTCAGTAATCATTGTCAGGCAGTGAGGATCAAACTATAGATAACAAACAAAGGACTCTGAGGGCCTATTTTGAGTCAGGGTCAGATAGCTAAATGGCCATAAAACTTTGAGGAACAAACTCACTTCTTGCTTGGACCCTTATCATTTAATTGAGAGCATTCTAAACAAAGCAGGTTTCACGGGATTTTACATATTCTTTCTTAGGCCTGATCTCCGGGGGAACCTGCCCTTTCCAGCACAGGGCTGCACCGCCCTCTGTCATTGTTTCAGGCTTAGGTGGAGCAAGGGAACTAAGGTAGCCAAGAGATTAGGAGACTTCCCCAGACAGAATGAGGACTCAGGCTTTGTCAAAGCCGAGGGGCGAGGGTCCTTTACCCCCTTTTGCTATAGCCCCCAAGTCCTTCCCTGGGGCCTCCCCATGATCGTGCCTGTCTTAGGTCGTTCCCCTCTTGGGGAATCTTACCCGTCATTGGCTAACCGATCAAGCATTGGGGGTCAGTTATGGATGAAGTAAAAGGAGCAGAAGTGGTGCCCCTGCCAGGGAAATAAGCTTTGTCTGCTTAGTGGCTTATGGTCCGAAGGTCACTCCCTCGGCCTTAGCCATGGGGGTGTTGCAGCTTCTGACACCAGGCAGGGCGGTTCCCAACAAATTACGGTGTAAAACACATTGCAGCCTTGGGTGGGGAAGAAGGGAGATGTCTCCCTGCATTACTGGGCGTGCTGGCACCCAGCACTGCCGGGGTCTGCATGTCAACGTCAGGGCTGTCCCTCTTAGGTGAGTGAGTCTGGGTCCCATGCAAGGGGCTCTGGAGGCAATGGCTCTGCCCTGGGGACCTTGGGGCGTGCGGGGGTCCTGCGCGCCTCGCTCCACCAGGGCATTGTGTGTGTTGGGCCTTGTGTGGCGGTAGTGCCCAGCACTGAGACACGGCCTTGTGCCAGAGTAGGTCTGAAGAATTTCCACCTGTGATCCCAGTTGGTCCTCCTCTCCTTGCTGGGAGTCAGGGAAGTCCCGATCCTCCAGATGGGTAGACTGGAGAGGGTAAGTCAGCTTACATGGGCCCTATAGGTAGTGGGAGGCAGACGGAGATTCGAACCCGTGTCTGTCTGACCACAAAGTCCATGCTTCCCCCTGAAAGACTGCAGTCCATGCCATTCTCCTGGACTGGGAGCCTTCCGGAGCGGGAACCGAGTCTTACAGAACAGCAGGTTGCCCGCCCCTGTGACCTCAAGGGGCAGAGATCAGCGTGGGCCGGGCTACTGCAGGCTTTGTGGGGACCTCAGGGCAGAAAGTGGTTGTGCCGAGGGCTCCTACCTGGAAGCCAGCTCTGAGCCCCACCCTGTCCTGGTGCCGCCCCCCGGGCAGTGACCTTACTCTTGTCTCCTTTCAGCCCTTTAACCATGGACACAAGGTGGCCAAGTTCTGCTATGCGGACAAGGTGAGTCCCTGGTGACTTTGGGGTAAGGGTGCTGCCCCTGTTTTGGCCTGCTGGCTGCTCATAGGGGGTGGGGTCAGACACGGTTCCCCTCTGGCATTGGGTGTGGGGGTGCAGTTGGGGCAGTCGGGACTGAGGGTGAACCTGGGCCGGCATCTTTCATTGGGCCGGGCATGCAGTGGTTAACTCCAGCCCAGTGGGAGCTCCCCAGTCAGGGCCGGGACGTCCCCAGTTAGGCCAATTGCCGTGACCCTGATGTGGTGTCTGGGGTGGGGGATAGATTCTGGAAGGCTGAGTCTAGAAAAGAGACATCGTAAATGGAAAGCCTGCCAGGGAACTGGTGTCATGGAGGGTCATCTAGAGGGGAGGGGGTGACCCGTGGCAGGGAGACAGGGAGCTGGCATAGAGTGGCCACAAGGGCCGTTGACACCTGGGTTGCCCGCAGCAGGTGTGTGCCTCGGACTGTGGCTCTGTCCTGGTGAGGGCAAGGCCAGGGCACTGACCTCCAGGCCAGGTGGCTCTGCAGGGTGGTTTCGGGGACCCGGGCCCCAGGAGTAAGGCGAGGCCCAGAGGAGACCACGGGGGGAGTGGAGCAGGGTTAGCAGCTGAGGGCCTCAGTGCCACGAGCTTGGTGTGCTGACCTGGCTGGCAGGTCAGACATCTCCAGACTGGTGGCAGGACAGGTTCTGAGCCTGGGGTGGCCGGGCCGGCCGTGGGACACAGTGTCAGCAGCAGTGGGCAGCGGGCACTGAGGGCCCAGGGAGCAGGGGTCTTCCCCGGGTGGACTGTGACTTCCAGACCTCTCCTCTGTCGCTCCTTCCGCGGGGCCCTTCCTGCTGTAGGAAGAAGCCCCCAACCTTTTCCTCGTCACTAGGCCTTGCTCAACAAAGCCATCGAGGCCGCCTTGGCCGCCAGGAAAGAGTGGGACCTGAAGCCTGTCGCAGACCGGGCCCAGATCTTCCTGAGGGCAGCGGATATGCTGAGTGGGCCGCGCAGGGCAGAGGTCCTTGCCAAGACCATGGTGGGACAGGTGAGGCGCCTACGGCCACAGCGGGGGTGGGAGGCAGCTGTGCCCGTCCACTTCGGCTGACGTCAGCGGAGCAGTTGCTGGGTGCCCAGACCCGCGCTGCTGGCTGCAGACTCAGAGGTGTCCTCCAGGGACAAGGCCTAGGAGAGGGAACAGACACACATGGAACGTTGGGCAAGGTGTCCTGTGCTGAGCCTGCGCGTCCTGCGTGGAAACAAACGCCCCTTCCCCTGTCTGTCCCCGCCCTTGGCCAGGCCTCCGTCTTGCTTTCCCTGGACTGAGTTGCCCTGTGCAGACCTGTGGGCTCGGCCAAACTCCTGCAGCCCTCCAGTGTTTCCGACACCTCCAGCAGGTCACTCCAGGCTTACGCACCACCAAGCTCTGTCACTGAGAGTCCCATCCTGTACCCTGAGCCCTGCCCCCCACCCCGGGGCCCTGCATTCCCACCGTGTCCAGCTCGCCAGCTGCTCTGCCCTTCCCTCCGGGCCATCCTGCCAGGGACGGTGCCTGTCTGGACCTAGTGAGGTTCCTGGACACCGCAGGCATCCCCTCTCCCTGCCTCTGCCCCATGTGCCCAGCCTGCGATGCTCGCTTTCCTCTGTCCTGTGACCTGTCAAGGGCCAGCCTGGATATAGTCTCCTCTGTGAAACTTCCAGAACCTTCTCTGTCCAAAAGGATCAGGCCCGCCCCATAGCATGCTGTTCATTTGTCAGTTACAGCTCAGAGTGCATTGGGCGTAGTGTCTTCCTGTGTGTGTGTGTTGCCCCTTTACAAACTTCTGGGAACAGTTACACGTGTTAATGTCCTCCATCTTTCCGGGCCTTGCATCGTGTCTTCCTGGAGTCGTGGAAGCGCCTGATCCATGTTTTTGAGTGAGTGCCTTTGAGCCAGAGAGTGGCAGCAGCAGCCCAGAGTGCTGGGAAAGGAGCAGAGCCGGGAGAAAGGGTTGGATTCACCGTCCCCAGGAAGCAGCCCCAGGGGTTCGGGGCAGCCCGGCACCCTTCCGGCAGGGAATGACCCCCCTGCTGCACAGAGGTGGTGTGACCTCCACGTCGGCCGAGTGTCCCCTGACTTTCTCAGCAGCCCCTGGGGTGGGTGCCAAGCTCCAGAGCGCCCCCCCCCCCCAACCGGGAGCCATACCAGGCGGGAAGAGACACATGTGCACTTCAAAGACCAGATGAAGGTGCCTCTTTGTTTGACTGAAGACTCCGGAGCTTGTAGGAAGTGCCGTGGCTGTGCAGAGTAGGGCGGTGCCTCTTAGCCTCCTTGGCTCTGAGCCCTGAGCAGAGCGAGCGGCTGCCAGTGGCCCTGTGTGCCAAGCGGGGCCGTTCTGACTGGGGAAAGGCCCATTCTTGCGGCCCTTTCCCCGTGGTTCACTTTCACCACCGGGAAGAACAGTCTAAGGAAATGTTAACAGCCGCCAGGCTTCCTGGCCCTTGGCCCAGCATGCTGGTGAGGACATGTACGCATCCGGGGCAGGAGCCGCCAGCACCCTGCCCACGATGTCACCGTGGGCACAGGGTCCCCCGTGAGGGCGAACGGGGCACATCTGCCACCGCTGAGCCCCTGGCCCTCCCGCCTCGCAGGGTAAGACGGTGATCCAAGCGGAGATCGATGCCGCGGCCGAGCTGATCGACTTCTTCCGATTCAACGCCAAGTTTGCCGTGGAGCTGCAGGGGGAGCAGCCCCTCAGCGTGCCGCCCAGCACCAACAGCACGGTGTACCGGGGGCTGGAGGTACCCACCGGTGCGGGGCGGGAGGGGGCGCTGGATGCCTCGAGCGTGGCCTCACCGCCTCCTCTGTCTCCAGGGCTTCGTGGCGGCCATCTCCCCCTTTAACTTCACTGCGATCGGCGGCAACCTGGCGGGGGCGCCGGCCTTGATGGTGAGTCGTGGGCGGCAGGCTGGGATGGTGGGAGCTCAGCATCAGCCCCGTCTCAGCAGACAGAAGGCCACGCCGAGCCCCTGGGGCCCAGGCCTAGTCGTGGGGAGAAGCTCGGAGGGCGGAGGCGGTGTGGGGCCGTGGAAAGGCTTCGGGGCGAGAGGCTGGTTTGGATCCCGGCTTTGCCTGCTCCAGGTGACCCAAGTTAAGCCCCCACACTGCGCTGAGGCAGTTTCCTCATCTGCGAAGTGGGGGCAATGGGAAAGCCTGCCGTTCAGCGTTGCGAGGAGCCGACGAGACCAGGCACGTCGGACGCCAGGCAGGTCTGGCCCCGTGCGGGCGAGCGCATGGTGCCTGTTGGTGATGACGATGATCTTTAAAACCTTTTATCGTGGGCACTGACAGATGGCCTTCCCCCCGCCCCGGTGATGATGATAAGGACAGCTCACCTCTGAGTGCCTACTGTGTGCCTGGTGACTGGTCGGTCAGGGTCGCACATTCGCACGGCCGGTGAAGGACGGGGCAGACGAGGATTCAGGCTGGGTTTTGAGGTCACTGGGCCGCACTGCCGTTACCAGGGTGAGGGTGGCTACCACCCTCCTGAGTTTCCAGCCGGATGGGCGGTCGCGGCCCTGCCTGCAGAGGCCTGGGGGGCTTGAGGAGTCCCAGGAAGAGGGCTGCGAGTCATCGGGGGCCTGGGCCCTGCTCGGGGCGGCCGGGCGATCTGAGGGACACTCGTGTACAGGGCCGTCCTCGTGCCTCAGTGCGCACACCGGGCGCCCACGTGCCCTCGCCGGGACACGTGCAGCGGGAGCCCTGTGAGAACTTGCCCAGCCGCGCCCAGGGAGCACCCAGCACTCAGAAACACGAGAACAGAGCTGCCCGCAGGGTGCTGGCAGCACCAGCCTGTGCAGGCCTCCAGAGGCCGGGAGCCTGTCCGGGCCGGGAGCAGGCAGGGCCTCTCGGTCGTGTTGGCAAGGGCTTTTAGACCATACAGCCTGCCACCTGGAGGTGCGGGGTGGGGTGGGCGACATCCTGACCTGCACAGGGGTCTGGTGGTGCCAGGTGAGGGGTGACCACGCTCCTGGGTGGGGTGGAGTCAGGGCCGGCGTCCCCTGGCCTTCTGAGTCATCACTGTGTCCCCCGGGCAGGGCAACGTGGTCCTGTGGAAGCCCAGCGACACGGCCATGCTGGCCAGCTATGCCGTCTACCGCATCCTCCGGGAGGCCGGCCTGCCCCCCAACATCATCCAGTTCGTGCCGGCCGACGGGCCCACGTTTGGGGACACGGTTACCAGCTCAGAGCACCTGTGTGGTATCAACTTCACGGGCAGCGTGCCGTAAGTCCCTGGGGTGGGGGGCGGAGCCTTGGGGACATTCACAGGGCGACCACCTCTTCACCTCCGTCCAGGAGCTGGGGCTGTGAACCCAGAGGTCTGGCACTGACCGTGCTCGCTCACCTGATGGCTGTGTGGCTGTGGGTGAGTCACTTCACCTGTGTAGCAGGACCGATGATCCCTACCTTGCAGAGTAACCATGGGGGGTGAACTAGTTAACAAACAGGAAAGAACTTCACGGGCTGGAAGCAGCCTACAGGTGTTTGGCGATATCGATTTTGATGCCATCTCTGTCACTGGAAGGGGCACAAGGGAGTTTGGGATAAATTAGAGGAGGAGAGTCAGGAAGGCTTCTTGGAGGAGGTGGCACCTAAGCTGAGGAGTTGGCCGGGCAGAGGGCGAGGTGGTGGGGGGAGTGTGGTCGGGGAGGGAGCAGCACGTGCAGAGGAGTAATGCTGAAGCTCTTGTGCTTTGGGAGGTGGTGGTGGTCCCACGTGGCTGGAGTGCGGAGTGGGGGGCCGGGGTGAGAGTGTGGCAGCAAGACGTGGTGGGGTCCTGACCGCTCGCTACTCATTCACCTACTCAGCCGGACTCTGCTCATGCTGAGACTCGGCAGTGACCTCGTGGAGCAGCCAAGGCCCCGCCTCTCAGGGGATGTTAGTTGTGATTCTAAGGCCCCATGACTTAACAGGTGTCTGGACTTTGTCCTGAAGATGATGGAGACAGCAAAGGTTTTATGCAGGGGGAGTGGCTTAGCCAGGGTTCAAGCAGAATACAAATAGTAGCTCCTCAGGGGGCCCTGGCAAATGGCTCTGTTTTCTTTGAGCCAACCTTGTACAACTCTGACAGCTTCATGTCAAAATCCACACGGTGGCTTCTTTTGACAGCCTGGACATTCTGGGCCCCCTGGGCCTGCATTTCCATGTGGCTCCACTGGCTGGAGGCGGTCCAGTCCTCCAGGTCCCCCACCGCCTCGCCACAGAGCTATGCACGCCTGATAGGCCTCTGTCGCCCCCTGCCTGCCCTCCTGGGTGCTGCGTCTGCAGCCTCTGCCCTAGATGGTGGCTCTGGCTGCTCTGTCCACATGCTGCTCGAGCCGGAAGCAGGAGGCCGGCAGGAGTCTGTCCGCGTCGGGCAGGAATGATGGGGCCTGAATCAGGGAAGAGACAGTGGGAGTGGGGGAAAAGTGGGCCCGTTCAAGTGACAAAGGAGCAGGGAGATTTGACCACCTGTCTGGGGTCGGGGGTCAGCGGGAATGTCCAGGTGGGGGCGGGGGGTATTGTTCACAAGGTGAGCGCCGGCAGGCCCGGCAGCGGGAAGGTCAGGGCGTAGATGACTCACAATTTTGTTGCTTTGTGTTTCGGGTGCATGTGGGTCATCTGGGCGGAGATGTCGGGGTCAGCGCTGGGGTCCTTCCAGGTGTCACCGGGACACCTGCCGTGGCTTTTCTCTGCTGGCCTCAGGCTCCCCCGCCCCCGCTCCCTCCAGGGTTTGCAGGGTGGCGATGGCGGCGTTAGAATCGCTGAGGCGGGCCGTTTTCCAGACGGCCTGCTCTGCCCGTCTCGGGCCCCACGGGTCCCTGCCTGTTGGCGGGCGGAGCGGCCTGGCCCCATTTGCCATGCTCCGGTGAGCGTGGGGCTTAAAGGTGGGAAAGTCATAAATTAGTATTAGCTACTGTGTCGCTGGCTCCCTGGTGATTAGCATTTTTATTGTTTCGTGGTGCTGAGGTTGGTCACACTTGGAGCCCAGAGAGGAGGCGGGGCCTGGGCTTCCTCTCTCAGGACCCTCCTCAGTTCGGCCTCTGGCGCCTGGGTGCCGGGCTAGGGGCACGGCTCCCAGACAGCCACAGCATCTGTCCTCCATCGGGCCCCCGCAGTGTGGCCAGCACTGTCCTAAGCACTTGACTCTCACTGGAGTGAACCATGGAACAGCCCTGCCCAGTGGGACTGTTCCCTCCAGTCCCCAGATGAGGTGCAGAATTTGAGGCTCAGAGAGGTTAAGTGATGAGCGAAAGATCACACAGTCACAGGTGTTTGAGTCAGAGCTCGAACCCAGTACCGGCCCCTCCCCTGGTCTTCTCAGCACCATCTTGCCACCATGCCCTGCCTTGCTCCCTCCACATAGGCCTGTGATGCTGCCCATTTCATTTCCAGCCGCCCCCACCTGCTGGGGTCCTCCCTTCCCCCATGTGACCCCTGCTCACCTCTTCCTAGGCTGCTGACCCTGGCCTTCCTCCCTTGGGTTTCCGGCCCTTTCCTCTGTCAGGGCCTTCGCCCATCATCCCCCAGGACCCTCACCCTCTCAGGCACCCAAGCGGTTTCCTCATCCCCACCCTGTCCTCTGATTTCAGCACCTTTAAACACCTGTGGAAGCAGGTAGCCCAGAACCTGGATCGCTTTCGCACCTTCCCACGCCTAGCTGGAGGTAAGGGCCCCTCTCCCTGCCCCCTCCCCTCTGGCTGCAGGGACCTCTCCCTTCCCTGGCCATCATGAGAGAGGAGAAGGTGAGGCAGCCATAGGTGGGGCGGCCCTGCAGGGGCTGAGACCTGGGGCCTGAGGCGCAGAGCCGCTGCTCTGGCAGGTCCGGGGGGTTGTGCAGAGCACCTGTGCCTCAGGATGTGCGTTTTTTATTCATTTGTTCACGCATCAGTCATTCAGCAAGTTGGCTGCTGTGGGTAGGGGAGACAGAGCCCTGCTGGTTGACAGGAGTGGCCCCCTCTTCTCTCGCTGGATTGGGGGGGTAGGGGAAGTTCAAAGACAGCTGTGCCCACCTCGGGAAGTGGAGTGGTCCTTCCTTTGCCATTGTATTGGGCAGCAGCCCTCCCCTGGCCTCAGTTTTTCCTCTGTATAATGGGGGGCTGGTCCTGGTGACCTCTGATGCCCTCCACCCTTGGGCGTCAGTGTTTTCGTCTGCAGAGTGGGAGAACAGGCCTGGTGCTTCGGTTCCTTGGACGTTGTCCAGCTCTAACCCTGTGCCTCTCCTGCTCTCATGTGCCCAGAACTGGGGGCTGGCCACAGGGCCCCAAGGACCAGTGTAGGCAGCGCGGTGGGCCCCTGGGCTGGCGGGGGAGCCCACTGTTTCTTTCCTTCCCCCACCCCGGCCCCCGTAGAGTGCGGCGGGAAGAACTTCCACTTCGTGCACCGCTCCGCCGACGTGGACAGCGTGGTGAGCGGGACCCTGCGCTCAGCCTTCGAGTACGGGGGCCAGAAGTGCTCGGCCTGCTCCCGCCTCTACGTGCCGCACTCGCTGTGGCCGCAGATCAAACAGCGGCTGCTTGAGGAGCACAGCAGGATCAAAGTGGGCAACGTAAGCAGTGCCTTCCTCCTCCCTGGGCCCAGCGGGCGGGTGAGGGGGCTGGAGGCTCCTGAGCGGGTGGGGCTGGGGTGTGTGGGAGGGGCCCCACTTGTTTGGGTCCTGTGGCAACTCCGTCTCTTCTGGTGTCACCCTCTCTTTAGCCCGCAGAGGATTTTGGGACCTTCTTCTCTGCAGTGATTGATGCCAAGGTACAGGCTGGAACCCAGCTGTTCTGGGGAGCTGAGCCTTGGCCCGGGTGGAGAGGGAGGAAGAGATATGGGGGGGCCCGGACGGGGGGGGCTGCCCAGCCCCACCGCTTCTGGGAAGCGGCCAGATTGCCGCCCTCTCCTCCAGCTGGGAAGGGCAGAATCGTCCAACTGGAGAACTCGCCTCCCATGCACCCTTGAAGTGCATATGTTCATACGCACAGACACAAACAGGTGTGCACGTCTGTGGGCGTAAACCCAGACACACTGCACACCCACGAACACCTTCGGATGTAGGAATGCATGCCAGTCTTTCCACGTAAATGCACACACAGCACACACACACGAACAAACCCACCCACATGTGTGCACGCACAGGTATCCACCTGCGTGTTTACATGCGTGCAGAGGTGCGGGTCGGTGTGTGTGCATAAACACTGTTTCTCGTGCTCACGACTGTAAACCCACTTTGCTTGCCCCGTGCTTCTTCATGCTTAAAGACATGGCTGTACGTGTGCCCGTGTATGCATTTACGTCATCTGTGTGGTTTGTCATGTTGATGTGCGAGTGCCCACACTCTGGCACAGGCACACGAGCGTGCACATCTGCCCTCGTCTCTGCCAGGGCTCACACAGACCCTCGGCCTCCTCGCCCCCGCGTCAGAAGTCAGGTCCTTCAGGACAGGTGTTGGGGTGAGTGTATGGGGGGCTGCCTCCAGGAAGACCCCTAGCCGGTCCTTGACGCCCCCCTCCCCGTCCTCCGCAGTCCTTCGGCCGCATCAGGAAGTGGCTGGAGCACGCGCGCTCCTCGCCCAGCCTCACCGTCCTGGCAGGGGGCAAGTGTGACGACTCCGTGGGCTACTTTGTGGAGCCCTGCATCGTCGAGAGCAAGGACCCTCAGGACCCCATCATGAAGGAGGTGACTGGGCAGGTGGCTGGGACATGAGGGAGGACAGCCTCTCACTCACACTGCGCATGCACAGGGCCCTGGCTCGTGGTTTTCTTCTCGGGGTGTCATCCCATTTCTCAGATGAGGAAAGTGAGGCCCCAGAAAGCGAATGTCTCGCACCCAGTGAGAGCAGAGCCAGCCCTTGAGCTCAGGCCTCCTGACCCCAGAGTCAGTGCTGTGTCCTGACACTGCTGACCCTGTCCAGTGTCATAGCACTTCCATGGCCCACGATCGCCACAGGGACCCTCACGGCTGACATTTGCGGACCCAGTTGCAGGCCGGCTACGGCTGGCACCTGGTAGAGCTGAGGGGATATTACCAGCCCTGTTTTACGGATGAGAAACTGAGGCTCCCAGAGGTCAAGGCACCTTCGTGGCAGCAGGGACAGTGATTATGTCGGTCAGGTCCTGGACTGACTGTTGACAGAAGTCTCCCGTGTATCTCTGGGCATGGGTTTGGCTGGCAGTGGGGCAGAAAGTTTCCTCGGATCTTACCCCAGGTTGGGGTGGGGTGGGCAGGGCAGGAGCTGGACACGGTGCTGCCCCAGAGGGAATCCAGCAGGAGACTGCACCCACTGCACCTTCTTGCAGGGGCTGAGGTGTGGGCTGAGGCCTGGGGACCGGGGACTGAGAACAGAGGCAGAGGCCAGAGCAGGCTGGGAGGCCTCGGCGCTGGTCCAGCCCGGGGCTGACATCGGGGCTTCTCTCCCAGGAGATCTTCGGGCCTGTGCTTACTGTGTACGTCTACCCAGATGACAAGTACAAGGAGACGCTGCGGCTGGTCGACAGCACTACCAGCTATGGCCTCACGGGGGCAGTGTTCGCCCAGGATAAGTGAGTGACTGCAAACTTTCTTCTAGTACTGGTGTCCCGTCCAGCGTGCAGGCAGGACACCAGGACATGGATCCTACAAAGCCACCCCCCTTGCTTTCTGTCCACCCTTCTCACCTCAGCCTTGACTGGCAGGCAGGCCTTTCACGCACTGGTACACAGAGGCAGCCCGGCTGTTTGTTAAAGTGCAGATTCTGCAGCCCCACTATTGAATCTGGACCTCTATGGGGGGGGCCGGGAATGGGTGCTTTTGACCAGCTCCTCCAATCCAATGGGGCCTCCACTCTGAGTGAGGCCATCGCCTCATGCTGCAGAGTGGACCCCAGCCTCAGGGCCAGGGGCACCCTGCCCATCTTGCAGAGGTAGGGTTCTAACCTGGGTGCCATGGTGCTCATCCTGAGGCTTGGCTTTTTCCTTTCTCCATAGCCCAGGTGCCACTCTTTGTCTGCCTGTGGAGAGGGGAGTGAGCCTGAGGGGCAGGGTGGGCCTTGGGGGTTCCCCAGCTCCTGGGGGGGCCACTCCCCTGAGCATACGCTACCTGGCCCACATCCTCAGTCCTTGCAGGAGCCCTGCGAGGGAGGCGTGCTGACCCCCTTTCCAGGGGAGGAAGCTGAGGCTCAGAGACCCTAAGGAACCGGCCCAAGGGCCCACAGCTGGTGGTTGGCCCATGTCGCCGTCCCAGGCTGGGCCTGGTGCTCACCTTGGCTAGCCAGCCTGGGCCGGGGTGGGTATTGGAGGTTGGACCTGGGGCCACACCAGGGGGTGAGCTTGCTGCCCTGCCTTGTAGGGACGTTGTGCGGGAGGCCACAGAGATGCTGAGGTACTCTGCCGGCAACTTCTACATCAACGACAAGTCCACTGGCTCGGTGGTGGGCCAGCAGCCCTTCGGGGGGGCTCGAGCCTCTGGTGAGTGGGCCTTTGTTTCCAGAGGGGAGCCAAGTGCCTGGCGGGAGACTGGGGATTCTTCATTTCCAGGGTGTCCAGAGTAACGGGAACAGTGCCGTTCCCTGAGCAGTGTGGGACAGGCACTGTGCGCACCCCGAGTCCTTTCAACAACCTCGTGGGCCGAGGTGCTAAGTTCTCCCCACTTGACTGAGGAGGGCACTGAGGCACAGGTGGCGAGGTGGCTCGCTCAAGGGCGCGTGGCCAGGAAGTGGCGGAGCTGGCTTTTGAATCCAGCACGCACCTCTTGGACCGCCATGTGCCAGGCCCCTTCAACCCAGCTCCTTCCTGTTTACGGACGGGGAAACAGGCTTGGATTGGGGTGGCGACTTTCCAAGGTCCCCGCGGCCCAGTGGCAGAGCCAGTGCTCTCTCCGCAGTGCTCCCCTGCCTCCGAGGCCCCTGTGGCAGGCGGGACGCACGAACCTGGGAGTGTCCACGTCCTGTCTGCTCACAGCCCCGGCCTTACCCGCCCTCCAGCTCAGGGCGCTCCCCACAGATGCACGTGGGGACCTGTGGGCCCTGTGAACACGTTTCGTTTTATTTAGTTGTTTGCAGCCCACGCCGGTGCCCCATTTATTCCGTCCACTGCTCCCCACCCCTTTCCCCTTCTGCCCCGAGCCGTTGTGTCTTTTTGGAGGAAAACCAGAGCTGTCTTTTCCGCAGGCACCAATGACAAGCCGGGGGGGCCCCACTACGTCCTGCGCTGGACGTCGCCCCAGGTCATCAAGGAGACGCACAAGCCTCTGGGGGACTGGCGCTACTCGTACATGCAGTGAGCTGGCTCGGCACCTTCGCCGTCCACCCGTCCGTCTGTCCAGGCGACTGGCCTCGTGCACTGGGCCCGCCCCAGCCCCTCCACCCTGCTCCCTGTGGGGCGGCCCCCTTTCTAGAGCCAAGGGCTGGCCCCTTGCCCCCCGCTGCCCTGTATCCTGGCCTGTCCCCAGCTCTGGTTTGAGATCCTGCTGGGGAGGATCAGTCCTGCCCCTCACCTTATTGGGTGTCCTAGAAATTACATCTCATAGGTGCAGCTGGTTCTCTGTCCTTCTCTCCTCTTCAGTGATAGTGGGGCAGCTCCTGCCCCCTGGGGAAAAGAAGGTGACTCTGTGCCCCTTGGTGACCTCATTACCTACAGAGGCTTCCAGCCTGGGCCCCAGCTCCAGGCCCAGGTGTGACCAGGGTGGTCTATAGGGCACAAGGCTCCAGCTGACCTTGCCCTCTTTGGTCTGGGCCATCCACCTTTCATGCCAGCTCACGGCCCACATGAGCCAGTGGGTACCTGTGCCTGACCTTCAACCTTAGATACCCACGTGCCTTTCTCCTGGGAGCCTGTATGCCCACGTGGTTCCTGGCCGTCTCCATGGGGTGGGCCTGGGGTTCGCTGGAGGCCACCTGTCAAGGTGTGGGGTACGCCAGTCCTTCCTGTTGGGGCTGCGATTTTGGAAATTGGGTGGACCGTGCTGTGTCAGCTTTCCCTTGGCGGTCCTGCCCTGCCCCCAGGGCGGGCACTGCCCGAGCCTGCACCGGCCTGGGGTCTTCCTGCAGGAGTGCCGTTCCCACCGGCTGGGGTGGGGCCGGCTCCAGTAGGTGCTGCTCCCACCATCTCCCAGGCCCCTGAGACCCACGTGGGTCCCCATCCTGCCAGGACCGAGGATTGTCCTCTACACGCTAGTGGCTCTGTGCGGACTGGCCCTTGGTGGCCTGTTCTTTGTTTGAAGTAGCCAATCGGCGGACTCTCACGGATAGGTCAGATTCTGGGTGGCCAGGGATCTATAAGGAGTGACTTTGGAGCGCAGTTTTTAGGGAGCCCTAAAAATGCAGGGCCCTCCTCAAGGACAGCTGGCAGGGGGCCCCCACGGGGTCGGTGTGGCCATTCCCCAAGTGCCATGGTCCCACACCGTGGCCATCAGTCAGGGCAAGTGCTGATATCGCCTGGACGGGCATGGGTTCTGCTCCCTTCCAGGGTCTGCATTGTCTCCCGCAAGGGGCCAGCTCCAGGGCCTGGGGTGGGTGGGCGGGCTGCAAGGGTCCGTGGTTCCCCTGGCTCTGCACTGTGAAGTGGCAATGGGGTTCGCCCTGATGTCACCCAATAAAGTACCTGTTACTTCATCAGATTGGTGGTCTTTCTGGTGGGGCTTACGGGGGCTGGTCGGCTTCTAAATCTTATGGCATTGCCACTGCGTCGTTAGGTGTCAGCAGCACGGTGCCCTCCGTGTGACAGGAGGGAGGGCAGGCACTGATGAATGGGAATGGCTGCTGCAGGTGGTGGGGACCCGGGCCAGATGGGCGGGGTTCAAACCCCAGCTCCACGGAGTTGTGCAGCCTCTCTGACCTTGTGTCTCTTCACCTCTGTAAGTTGGGAATGATCTCACACACACACACACACACACACACATGCACAGGTTGTCATGAGAATGAACTGCGTTGACTGTGTAGGTGTTTAGAGCAACGCCAGCTGCAGGATCAGTGATGCGGCAGTGTTGCCCATTTGCCCGTGGTTGAAATAACCCCTGTTGCCTGCTGTGATGGTTAAGTTTACGTGCCTGGATATTTTACTTCAACATTATTCTGGGGGTTTTCATGGAGGTGTTTTGGGAAGAGATTTGCATTTCAATCAGTGGACTTTGAGGAAAGCAGACTGCCCTCCATACCGTGGGTGGGCCTCGCCCACTCAGTCGAAGGCCTTAACAGAACAAAGACTGACCCCTCGCCCCGACCCATGCTGCCCTGAGCAAGGACTTCCACCGGCAGCTGCCTTTGGGCTCACCCACAGCTCTTCGTGGGTCTCCGGGCTGGCAGCCTGCTGGCAGAATTTGACTTACCGGCGCTCACAGTCCTGTGAGCCGGTTCCGTGCGGTAAATCTCCCCTCCCTATGTGCCTGCTGTTGGTTCTGTTTGTCTGGAGAGCCCTGAGAACACGCGTGCCAAGGCCTCTGCCTGTCCTCTCTCTCACGGCCGCCCTACGTAAGGGCTGCCATGCCCCCGTTTTGCAGATGAGGACAGTGCAGAGAGGTGAGGGGACTTGCCAAGAGCGTGGTATCACTGGAAGGGAAACCCAGGTCTGCCCGATGCAGAAAGCCATTCCCTTCCCTCCACTCGGCTGTGCACACGGCGCCGACGGCCTCGCAGAGCCCCGCTCGGCTGCCAGGTGGCGTGAGGGGGGCGACGGTGGCCAGTTGGCTTGAGCCCAGAGTCTGTGGGTCCAAGCCCACCTGGGTCAGCTGGCTTGGAGGGGGGACATGTGTGCCCTGGCCTGCCCCCGCCCACAGACAATGTGAAGGAGCTGCCCCTGAGTCACATCAGCACCCCCATCCCAGTGTCCATCAATCCGCACTGTTGGCGTGGGGGAATCTCAGAGCTATGGGAGGGGGGCGGGGGTGAGGGGTGGAGACTCGACCCTTGGCAGAGCCCCCACCCTGCTCACTCCTGGGGCTGCCACTGATTTGGGCAAGGGGGGGCTTGCCTGAGCACCGAAGGGTGGCCCCCAGTGCCCGGGCTGGAGCTTCTGGACAGGAAGGATGGCAACTGCATTTTATAGTTTTTAACGTTCTAGTAGCTATTCATGTTTTTGCATGGTGGAGTGGCTTGCTCTAGGTCACACAGAGGCAGTAGCAGAGTCGTCTGGCTGATCACTGGCTAAGTGCTTTGGCTGTCTAGTCTCATAGAGCCTTGACATTGACCTTACCGGGTAAGGCACACCTAGGTGTACTAGCTACTTCAGCCACCTGTGCCTCAGCCTCCTCCTCTGTAAAATGGGCGTGATGGAATGCACCTGTGGGGCTGCTGTGAGTGTCTGAGGGTGCGAGGTCCAACGCATGGGCACAAGGCCTGGCACGGCCTGCGTTCAAGCCCTGGCGGCTGTGTCCATGACCCCAGCTCCAGACGGACCGTGCAGGAAGTGAGGATGCACATGTGGTGGGTGAATGCATGAAAGTGACGTGACTTCGTGAAGAGGGTGGGTCTGTGCCCCGACGCCTCCTCTGGACCCCCAGGAGCTCTGAGTCAGCCTGTCGGCCGGGAGCCGGCACAGGTGGCCCTCATTTCCTTAGAGAGCACGCCCGACTGGCAGCCCGGGGGACACTGGCGGCAGCGACGTCCGGCCTCAGGCAAATGGTTCATGCTCCAAGCCCAGACCTGCAGCTGGGCCCCCGGCCACAGCAGGGAAATGAAGAGGCGCCTGGGCCACCACAGACACGGGGACTTCCTGTGGTGACCATGCAGAGAGGCCTTGGGCACCGGGGCGGGTGTTGGGCTCTCGGGACCACCGGCCCCAAGTCTGGGGGACGAGGGAAGGCAGAGGAAACAGCGAGCAACAGCGTTGACCCGCCGCCTGCCCTGGTTAAATGGAGGCGAGAGGGCCAGGTTGCGGGAGGTGAAATGTCAGTGGTGGAGGGGCAGCTGGAAGTCAGGACCTGATGGAGCAGGTGGGAGGAGCGGGAGCTGTGAAGTCCGTAGACCCAGGTTCCACCCGGCCCTCCTACTAACTAGCTGAATGACCTTGGGCTAGTCGTTCCACCTGTGGCCTCATTAGTCCTTCCACAGAAGGCACACAGGCTTCTGGGTCTCAGTTTCCGCATCTGTACAAGGGGATAAAAATCCTTCCTGGGACTGTGCTGAGCAGATGCAGTGATGTTCAAAAGCATTGCAGAGGCTCTGTAAAGGCTGCTTCCTTCCCTTTGGCTCTTGCTGAGCTTGTGGTCATTTGGAACCTCCAGATCTTTTTCTGGTTGAGAAACAGCCTGCTTGATGTCACCTAGCCAGGCTTGGTGAGGAGGCTTTCGAGGCTCTGTGGGTTCAAGTGGGTGTCTTGACCATAGCAGAGTTTCTCCCTCAGGCCTCGGCTGACCTTTAGGTCCCAGCCTCCACGGGCCACTCCACTTTTGACATCTACCCTCACCCAGGGGTGACTGATGAGGCTGGGCCCCCTGAGGAGGGGCTTGGAGGTCTCCCCGGTGACCCTCCTCCAATGCTCCTCTGAACCAAGTCTCAGGGGGCCCATTGCCCAGACCTCCTTTGGGGAGGCCCTGCCTGCCCACCGTAAGCCAGATGGGAGCTAGGTTTCCAGCTGCCCCATTTTGTCCTGGAGGAGGGAACATGGTAGGAAAGAAACAGGTGAGATGGGGTGGGGTAGGGTGGGAAAGAGATGCTGACGCAGCCTCCAGTCCCCGGGGTTGGGCCTTTCTTGGGGGCTCCCCTGTGCTCCATGGGAGGGGGCGGAAGGAAGTTCAGGGCAGCCCCCTCCAGCCAGTTCCTTTCCGTGAGCACCTGGGGGAGTGGGTGCCAGGCCAATGGACAGCTTCTCTAGGACCCCCCATTTCCACGCTGCCCCCACCCCATGTACTTTACATAAGCTTGTCATGGCTCTCTGTGGTCAGCCAGTGGTCACACAGGTGTGAGCATGGGGACCTCGGGCCCTGGACTGGGCCAGGAGGGTGACAGTTGTGTCCACCCTGGACCACCCAGGGCATGGGCTATGTGTGTAGCCCCGACGGAGAATCATGGCATCACTGTTCCTGGGCATCTGTCCGTGGAGCGGTCAGGGACTCAGCCACAGACGCCTCTCCTAGATGATGTCAGGGCAGAGGGGAGCGTGCAGATCACCCAGCCCGGGGCATCTCGGGTCTGCAGACGAGCCTCGTGGACCAAGCCTGGCGGCACCTGGATTCATGCTCATCTGTGCTTGCCGAGTGTCACATGAGTGTCCGGGGTCTCATCAGAATCTCGAAAGGACCCTTGCCCCTACTTGAGTGCCTTTTACAGGTGGGGAGACTAAGGTCCAGAGAACGGAAGCCACCTGCCCAAGGGCAGCCTGCAGGATGGGGCAGAGCTGGACCAGAGCAGGGACTTCTGACTCCCTGTCCAGTGCTCCTTCGGATTTTGGTCCTCAGGGAGATGCCCCGTCCATGCCGACAGCCCGTGTGCACTAAGAAGCTCTCCCTGTCAGGGGTCCTGTTATTCCTTCCTCACTGGAGCCCCTTGATCCCACCCCCTCCATCTGTTGGGAACCACCCTGCCTGGTTTCAGAAGCTGTAACCCCTGCCAAGGCTTAGGCTGAGGGAGTGACCTTGGACCGTAAGCCACCAAGGAGACAAAAGCTTATCTCCCTGGCAGGAGCACTGCTTCTGCTCCTCTTTCCATAATTGACCTCCAGTGCTTGGTCAGTTAGCCAATGACGGGTAAGATTCCCCAAGGGGGGAACAACCTAAGACAGGCACAATCACGTGGGAGGCCCCCAAGGAAGGACTTTGGGGGGGTACAGCAAAAGGGGGCAAAGGACCCTCACCCCTTGGCTTTGACAAAGCCTGAGTCCTCATTCTGTCTGGGAGAAGTCTCCTAATCTCTTGGCTGCCTCACTTCCCTTGCTCCACCTAAGCCTGAAACAATGACATAGGGGGTGGTGCAGCCCTGTGCTGGAAAGGGCGGGTTCCCTGGGTGATCAGGCCTAAGAAAGAATATGTAAAATCCTGTGAAAACTGCTTTGTTTAGAATGCTCTCAATTAAATGATAAGGGTCCAAGCAAGAAGTGAGTTTGTTCCTCAAAGTTTTACAGC
>CM052542.1:9741891-9762085 GCA_028533065.1 Trachops cirrhosus | reverse complement strand
AAGCCTGAAACAATGACATAGGGGGTGGTGCAGCCCTGTGCTGGAAAGGGCGGGTTCCCTGGGTGATCAGGCCTAAGAAAGAATATGTAAAATCCTGTGAAAACTGCTTTGTTTAGAATGCTCTCAATTAAATGATAAGGGTCCAAGCAAGAAGTGAGTTTGTTCCTCAAAGTTTTACAGCTCTTTAGCTATCTGACCCTGACTCAAAATAGGCCCTCAGAGTTCTTTGTTATCTATTGTTTGATCCTTACTGCCTGATAATGATTAATGAGCTTTACCTGTATTCCTGTGCAAAAGAACCCAATGAAAGCCCATTGAGGAAAAGGCTCTTGGCCCTTCTCCTCTGAGAGATCAGCCACCTTTCCTCCCCAAGCAGATCATGTCTTGGTAGACTTATTCTCATCCATGGAGGCCAGGGGGCCCTGCGGGCGGAGCCCCCCCACATCCATCTGCCCCCATCTGAGCCTTGGGTTCCTTCTGTCAACATACCTGCTATGTGGCTTTGAACAAGTTACTGTCTCTCTCTGAGTCTGTCTCCCTGTCTGCAAAATAGGAGAAATAGGAGAAATAGGAGAGGTAGTGGCAATAAAGGGGTGGTGACGATAAAGGGTGGTGAGCACTCAGTGAGCCCTCGAACCATAGAAATAACCTGTGCTCATCATCACCATCACCCCCCCGAGCTTTGTGGCGCAGCCTCTGCCTCCCCCATGAAGCTCTGGTCTGCCCGGTGCCTTCCCTCCTCCTTGCCCCATCTCGGGGCCGGCTTGGCCTGGGGCATCACAGCCCACCTGACACACTTTAGACTTGAGTGGAGTCAAGGGGAAATCAGCCTGCTTTTCTGACCCTTGGGCAAGTGCCCCTCTACGGGCCTCAGTTGCCCCATCTGTGTGGTGGGTGGGTTTGTGGATCTCTGCAGGCCGTCTCAGCTCTGCCATGATCTCCTCACTGTGGGGACCCTGGGGCCCCTGCCATCCCAGCACGTGCTGCCCTCATGAGGGCCCTGGCTTCTGTCTCGACTGTAAGCTGTATCCCTTGCAAAGTCCCTGGCTGTGTCCCTTGTACCGCACTCCGCCCTGCTACATGGTGGGCTCAGCCAGTGCCCACTGGGTTAGTGACTTTCTCAGCCCCCCTGCACCCTGGCATTGGGGCCGGGCATAGCAGGGACAGCTCCTGTGGGCAGAACCAGCCAGGTCAGGTAGCACGGGGGTTGAGAGCTGGGGCCACCTTGGTCTACATTCTAGTGTCACCCCCTGTTAGATATGTGACGTTCAGGAAATTGACCTCGCAGGTTCAGTTTCCCTGTGGCCACTTTGCAGGGCACTTGTGAGAATTAAATGACATGATGCATATAGAGTTCTTGGCACAACCAAGCTGCCAGGGGGCCAGGATGGCTGTAGTTTGGGGCACATGGCTCAGGCTGGAAAGGCAAGGACAGGGAGGACTGCAGGCTGAGGCCAGGCTGGGGAGGCCTTGAGTGCTGAGGCAAGGAGCTCAGCCACGATCCTGCAGGCAATGGGGAGCCCTGGGAGGTGTCAGAGCAGAGGACCCATAGGCTCGGAGGATGTAAACTGCCAGGGATCTGAACAGTCAGCACGAAGGCACACAGAGGTCCAGACAGGAGGTGAGGGGGGTCCAAGCTTGGGGCGTGGCAAAGTGGGAGGGGCCTGGAGAGAACACATGGGACAGAAGGTGAGTTAGTGCTGGGGCCTTTGACGGGTGGTCAGGGCAGGTGGACATGGGCAGGCCAAAGAGGGTCTCCCATTGTACAGATGAGAAAACTGAGGCCAGAGAGGGGAGGGCGAGGCCCGGAACCAATGCCTCCAGATGCCCCATGCAGGGCTATTCCTTTTGTTTTAGGGGTTGTATCTTCCCCTCCCCGCCAATGGTTTGTCTGGGCCCTGAGAGGGGCAGACACAAGTCCAAGACCACCCAGTAAACCCTGTCTTCCCGCAGCATTAGGACGCCTCTTGCTGCTGTTCTAAATGTCTGTGGAATGACTCCACCCCAGGACAGGTCATGAGTCGGGGAGGGCACACTCCCTCGAGCTGCTAACGACACCCGGCATCTTTCTAGGCAAGTTCGAGAAGCTCTGGCCCTTCCAGCCGGGCACAGGGCCCATGGTGGCCCCTGGGGCAGTTCATGGCGTTACAAGAGGGTCAGTGTCGAACTCTGGCAGAGTCGCCTTTCTCCAGGGTCCGCTCGGCACCTCGCTGTTGTCACGTGACGTTTTATTCAATCCCCACACGCATCCTGTGGCGCTGGGACTGTGATCCCTGTTCCCGCCGGGGAGCAAACAGGCCCAGAGAGTTTACGTGAGCTGCCCGGGCGCTCCCAGCAGACGGTGTGGCAGCCCAGTCCGGGTGGGCCAGCGCCTGCTGCCCCAGGTTCCTGCAGCGTGGACGTGCACATCAGCAGGAACCGGTCAGCGACGTAAGGCTGTTACTGGACGCCCAGTGACCACACAGACGGCAGGGTCACTGCAGCTCAGAGCAGGGCGGTTCCTGTGAATTGGGGACAGGGACAGTTTCTTGAAGGAGGCTTCAGCTGGCCCTTGAGGGAGAACACTGGGTTTCCAGTGACCTTTTTGTATTTTAGGGCCTTGTCTCCCCACAACCCAGGAGCCGCCGACAGGCCTGGGACAGACCCAGCGGAGCTGGGCACCAGGCGCAGGCCCCCTCAGACTCCCGCTGGGCCCCACATTGTTAGGGCTGGGAAGGACCTAAGCAGCATTGTGTGGCCAAAGGCCTCTGATTCCAGTGGGGCCCTAAGAGCTGGCTCCCTCCACCCAACTTTTTGGGAGTGGTCATGTTTGACTCCAGGAACTTTCAACTTTTTTGCCAGGACCCCTGCCTGTGGGCTCTGGTCCCAGATGGGCGACTCAGAGGGCGCTCACTCTGCAAAACTGACTGATGGCCTGTGGGCTGAGCACGGCAGCGGTCAGAGGGAGCGAGACCCCCCAGCCCTACCCCCACCTCCCATTCTCTTTGCCGGCTGCTTTTATCAAAACCAGTAACCTCGAGATGGGTGTGATGTGACTTGGAGTCGGCTGTGTGATTTGAGTCTCAGCTCTGTGGTTGTGCAACCCAGGGTGAGTTTCTTAACTTCTTAACTTCCTCGCCTGTAAACCGGGATTGGCCACAGTCCCAGTTCTTGTGAGTGTTAAGAGGGATGGAGGATGACAAACACTCAGCACAGTACCTGGTTCCCGGTGACAATGGCTGCTACTCTGGGGACACCTGCTATGGGCCGGGTGCCATCATTATTACCACGTGCCAGGCCAACTTGGTCGGGCTGTAAAGTGGGGCTCCATTTGCCACCCTACTCTATCTGCTAGTGTGATCGCTGATGTCCTTTACTCCACCTGCGCCAGGTGCTTTCCCCGCCCCTGGACAGTGGCGGGACCGTCACTATGTAAATGTCTGTGCAAATCCCTCGGTGTCTAGCGGCCAGCTTGCTGGTGAGGCAGAGCCACTTCTTAGGACCCCCACTTTCTGCCATGGGACCCCAGGCTATGGCAGTCTGCTCCCTGTTCTTCCTGCTGCGGGTCCTGGCCGAGCCGGCTGAGAACTCGGACTTCAGCCTGGCTGGGGATTACCTCCTGGGTGGCCTCTTCACCCTCCATGCCAACGTGAAGGGCATCGTCCACCTCAACCTCCTGCAGGTGCCCAAGTGCAAGGAGTGAGTCTCCAGTGGGAGGCTGGACACGGCGGTGGGGGTGGGTGGGAGCCGGGATTGGTTCTGTGATCCTTGGGAGGCCAGGCCAAGGCCAAGGCCAAGGCCAAGGTTGAGGGTTCAGAAAGCTCTTTCTCTTTCACTGCCATGTCCCCACCCTGGACCCACCTCACCAGCCCCTGCGGAGGCCCCACACAGTCCGTGTGACTGAAATCTTTGGCCGTTGTGTTCGGAAGCACTGTGACCTGGGTTGTCCTGGTGTCATGTCTCTGAATATAAAGAGCTTTAGGATATTTGAGATCAGGAGACTGGCTCAGAGACCATCAAAACCAGCCCCACTGCCTCTGGCAACCAGGGGACTCCCGGGGCATCTGTGCTGAGGCCCAGTCGAGACACCAGGTGTCCGCCCTTTGGAGGCAGAATGTGGTTCTTCTGCAGCAGGTTCTCAGACCGGTGGGGGAAGCTTCGCCTTTTCCCAGGGCTGCGGTGAGGTGGACGGGGTACTTCTAGGCCTGGAGGGGCTTTGCTCTCCCTCCCTCCCCTGTGAGCCCCCTTGGGGGGCAGCATCACTGAGATTGGGTGGGCCATTTCCATGCCGGGATGAAGGCCAGATACGGGAGCCAGCCTGGGATTATAAATTAATGACCTTGTGCAGAGAGGGTAAAGGCGTTCTGGGAGAGAGGGAAGAAGGAAGGAAAGTGCAAAAGATGACTAAGCACCGACTTATAGGATGTTGGGGGAGATTATATGCTGGCTTGTGAATGGTGAGGTTGCTGGTCCCAGGCACGGCACTAAGCCTGGTATTAGCTGTTCTGACACCTGTGATAATGGTAGGGAGTCCAGGGAAGTGATGGTGGTGATGGAAGTGGTGCTGGCGATGTTTATAATGGTGAAGATTGTGGTGGTGATGGTGGTGATGGTGATGGTGGTGATGGTGTTGGTGGTGGTGATGGTGAAGGTGATGGTGGTGATGGTGGTGATGATGGTGGTGATGGTGGTGGCAATGGTGATGGTGGTGATGGTGATGATGGTGATGGTGATGGTAATGATGGTGATGGTAGTGATGATGGCGGCCACAGAGATCAGTGTCCGAGGTGGTCAAAAGGACAGTGATGATCCTAGAGATGTGGTACCATGACGATAATGTAGTAAAAATACCGGAATCTTCCGGAGTGGCTCCTTCTTGGGCAATCCGTGGGCCTCCCTTGGCATATAGGAGAACAAGGCTGGTTCTGTGTGGCCCGCCCCTCTCATCCCGGACCTGCTGCCCACCCTGCTGCGCCCCCGCAGGTACGAGACGAAGGCGCTGGGCTACACCTTCATGCAGGCCATGCGCTTCGCGGTGCAGGAGATCAACAGCCGCAGCGGCCTGCTGCCTGGCGTGCGGCTGGGCTACGAGATGGTGGACGTGTGCTACGTCTCCAACAACGTCCAGCCCGTGCTCTTCTTCCTGGCGGGCGAGAACCACCTCCTGCCCATCCAGGAGGACTACAGCCACTATGTGCCCCACGTGGTGGCCGTCATTGGCCCTGACAGCTCCGAGTCCGCCATGACGGTGGCCCACTTCCTCTCCCTCCTTCTCCTTCCACAGGTGAGTGAGGCCCCTGGGCCCTGGGAGAAGGGGCCGGGAGGTGGAGCAGAGGTGAGGTTGTCCAGAGAGCTCACTTGCCCTCACCAGTCACGGGGTGGAGGTGGGAGCAAAGACAAGGTCAGGACATCGACCCCAACCCCGAGAAGGCACCTGGCCTTTTGGTTGAGAGCTTAGGCTTTGGGGGCGGACGGACTTGGTCGTGAGTCTTGGCTCTGAGTCTTTGTGAAAACTTTCGTTGCACACTCTTAGCTCTTCTGAGCCTCAGTCTTCCCACTGTAAAGTGAGATGATGAGAGTTCTCTCCTAGGACTCTTTGAAGATTAAAGTGTTTAACCCACACAAGCATTTCTGACACACAGTAGGTCATCAGTAATGTTACTGTTATGTAGAACAGCTTGCACAGGAATGAAAACTCAGAAAATGCTCAATATTTTCCTGTATAGTTGCCTGCCACATAGTAGGTCCTCAAGAAAGTGCTGTTACTATTACTATTATTAGCACCATTATCACCATCATGATTGAAAGTGTCTGGTCCAGAACTGGCATAAAATATCTACTCATTAAAGAGCAGCTAGCAGTGGACTTGGCACACAGTAGGTGGCTACTAATTCTGTAATTTTTGCTGTTGTTTTTGTTATGTAAAGCATGTAGCACAGGGTCTGACACATAGTAGGCGCTCAGTATGTGTTCGTATTCCTATGTGAAACATCTAGTCCAGGACTGAGCTCATCTTTTCATTCACTTAACAAATATTTATTGAGCACCTACTATTGAGCACCTACAGTTGAAGGCACTGGAGAAACAGCTGGGACATGGGGCTTAGCTTCCAGTGGGGAGAGACAGGCAGTAAACGTGAGTAAGTAAGTGACTGAGGATGTTGGACAGTCGGGAGTGCAATGGAGAAAGGAAAAGCCAAGCAGGGTACGGGACATGTGGCCTGTCTGGACAGGCGGAGTGGGACTGCAGCTTTAAACAGGCCGGTCAGGCGGTGTCTCAGTGTTGGCGGCCCCTCCCCTCTGGCAGATCACCTACAGCGCCTTCAGCGACAAGCTGCGCAACAAGCGGACCTTCCCCTCGCTGCTGCGCACGGTGCCGGGCGCGGATCACCAGATCGAGGCCATGGTGCAGCTGATGCTGCACTTCCGCTGGAACTGGATCGTTGTGCTGGTGAGCAGCAACGACTACGGCCGCGACAACAGCCACCTGCTCAGCGAGCGCCTGGACGGCAGCGAAATCTGCATCGCCTTCCAGGAGGTGCTGCCCACACCGCAGCCCAACCAGGAGGTGACGCGGCGGGAGCGCGAGCGCCTGGAGGCCATCGTGAACAAGCTGCAGCAGAGCTCCGCGCGCGTGGTGGTCCTGTTCTCGCCGGGCCAGGCCCTGCGCAACTTCTTCCGCGAGGTGCTGCGCCGGAACTTCAGCGGCGTCGTGTGGCTGGCCTCGGAGTCCTGGGCCACCGACCTGGTCCTGCACAGCCTCACCGAGCTGCGGCGCACGGGCACTTTCCTGGGCATCACCACCCAGAGCGTGCCCATCCCAGGCTTCGGGGAGTTCCGCGCCCGCCGTGCCCAGGCCAGGCCGCCCACCGCCAACAGGACCAGTCCGAGTTCCACCTGCAACCAGGAGTGTGACACCTGCCTGGACACCCCCGAGTCCTTACACACCATGCTCAGATTTTCCAGCCAGCGCGGGGCCTACAACGTGTACGCTGCTGTCTACGCTGTGGCCCACGCGCTGCACAGCCTCCTGGGCTGCAGCCTGACTGACTGCCCCAAGGAGGTGGTCTATCCCTGGCAGGTGAGGAGGGCGGCCAGAGCCCGGTGGACAAGGTGCAGAGCCTTTGGTTGCCATGGAGAGTGCAGGACACCCTCCTCCCACCACCTCTGCTCTAGCCTCTTCAGCCTTTGGTGGGTTCTGGGCCCGTAGGTGGGAGAGGCCTTGGGACGTGCCCTGCCTCTGGAAAACATGAAACCAGAAATCCTTCGTGCTTCATCCTTAACGAAGAAACAAATGTCCTTCTTCGTTAGTTTACTCCTCACCATCCGAGATAGTCTGTCGTGGGAGGTTCAGGAGAAGTTCCGTGGGAACACACCCCGCAGAAAGTGCAAGCCGCGGTGCCCCCTAAGGTGCTCCAGGGCCCAGGGCCAGAAGAAGGGGTTTGCGGGCTCCCGTCAGTTCTCCAGGTGCTACATCAGGTTCCGGGATCATTGTCCCAAATCTGTGGCCCCTTGATTCAGACCTGGAACTTAAATCCGTGCCGGCTGGTCCATACACACCTCTGCCACCAAGCCCTCGGGTGGCGAAGGTTCCACGACAGCCACAGGAGCGGGGCTTTCTCGGCCGGCGGCGGTGTGCCCGTCATCCCGTGCTGTCAGACGTGGCTGTGCTGAAGCCGCTCCTCGGCTTTTCATAGGTTGGGGCTCAGCCAATCCCCCAGCCTGGGTCTCTGGCCTCTCTTCATTCTCCCCTTCTTTCCTGGATACCCACCCATCTCCAAGTACCTGGTCACTTCCCTAACAGAGCGCTTTAGATAGTTCTTCAAAAATCCTCGCTACTTTTATTTTATTTATTTGTACCTCTCTACCCTATAATCTCAGAGCCTAATCTTGCAACCCTAAGTGTTTATTTTTTTAAATGTGGTTATTCTTTAAAAGAAATTCTGGTGCCAGATCACAAACACTCTGTTCTACCGTATGCTCCGCTACATTAATAACATACGCAATGATCATGGGTGCTTTACCGTTGTTTGAGTGCCCATGAGGCACCGAGTGCCCAGACGCATCCCCTTAACTCATGGCCATCCTGTGAGGCTGATGATCTACAACAGGGAAACTGAGGGACGGGGAGTTAAAGTGATTCGCCTGTGATTGCTTAGTGGTAAGCAGCAGGCCATGGCCTTGAACCCAGGCCGGGCCCGTTCCGCAGTGGTTTTCCAGCTTCTCCCTCCAGGTGTCCCTCAGCCACAGTTGGCAGTAGCTCTGATGAAGGACCGGTCGATGTCTTTCCTCCCCTAATGGTGGAGCCCAAAGAGCACCAGGCTCTCCAACTCCATTTCCCGAGCACCCACTGTGTGCCAGGCACCCACTGTGTGCTGGGCACCGTGAGAAAATCAGCCCTTCACCTGAGGAGGAGACTGTCTGCTGAATGCAGAGCTATGTGTGTGTGTGTGACGGTTGGGGGTGGGGGGCAGGGAATGCAGGATTTAAGCAGGGGGAGGGCAGCTGCCGGACATTCCAGGAGGAGAGTACTGACTCTGGAAGCCTCTTGGGGAGAAGGCTAGGGACCGTCTCCCTTGGCTCTCTGATGGGATATCTAAGCTGGAAGCTCTTTGGGGGTCAGACCAGAGAAGTTCAGTGACTTGCTCGAAGTCACACAGCAAACCAAGGACAGAGCTAGGATGGAATTCAGGCCCAAGGAATCCCAGTTCCACACGTGTTCTAGTCTGTCCCAGCGTCTGCATCCTGAGAGTTAAGGGTGGAGTGGGGGGAGGCTGGCAGGACCTGTGTGGGGGTGGGGAGGGGCAGGGGAGATCCCAGCCGACTCTCACAGGTGGGAGAGGGAGTGGACTCTGGTGCCAGGTATTGGGTCCCGGAGGGATGGCCGAGGGGACTTCCCGAGAAAAAGAATATTATCAAATCTGCAGTAGGGGCGAACATTCTGTTTCTCCTGAACTGTTCTCAGCCTCAGGCGTAGATTAACTCCTTTATTGCTTCAGAGCCCAGAAAATAGGGGTTTTGCTGCTCTCATTTTGCAGAAGAAACCGGTTCAGAGAGGCTAAGCGACAGGCCCAAGGCCTCATAGCCGGCGGCGCAGCTGACGCCTGAACCCGAAAAAATGTCTGGCCGCAGCGACAGGACACTCAGCGTCAGGCGAGCGGGAAGGCCGATCTCTCCCAGGTCGCCCACCCTCTGCGGCCGGCTCCACTTCCCTCTTCTCTGCCCCTCTAGCTGCTTCAGGAGATCAGGAAGGTCAACTTCACCCTCCTGGGCCACCACATCCGCTTCGACCAGTACGGGGACCTGCCCGTGCCCCTGGAGGTCGTTCAGTGGCGGTGGGACCTGAGCCAGGACCCGTTCGAGAGCATCGCCACCTACTACCCCAGGCAGCGGCAGCTGGAGCGCATCCGCAATGTCTCCTGGCACACCCCCGACGGCACGGTCAGCTCTCAGAGGGCTGGGGGACAGGCTGGGGGGGGGGCGGGGGTGGTGGTGGCCGGGGCCCTTTTTATCAAGGATGGCGCCCAGGTTCAGTACCCACAGCTGGTGGGGTCTCGTTTGTCTGGGGCCCTGTCCTCCCACCGCTGACTGAGAACTGGAAGTTTGGGGCTCTTTGGCCCCTCAGGACGGTGGGGACCAGGGCATTGAGGCTGCGTCCTGTCGATGAACGCTCACGCTGTGGGCACGGTAGGGCACGGTAGCTACGCCTTCCACTGTGTCTGACGCCTGTCGGCTGAAAGGTCCCATTTTAATCCTCCGCAGACCAGAAGCTGTCAGAACTCCGCAGGTGTGGGGAGGGGTAGAGGTCCAGCCTGCGGGGGAGGGGAGGGGACCAGGGCATGGCGAAGCTTCTCGAAGACCCCTCAGGGCTCTCCTGCCTCACGCTCTATCCCCCAGTTCCAGACTCCTGATGCTGCTGGTTCCCGAGCCTCTTGGGGATGTTTATGGAGGAAATCGGTTTCTGTCTTTGTTTGTTTTCTGGGGCTGCTGTAACAGAGGACCAGAGCGGGGGGCTTAAAGAACAGAAATGTGTCCGGGAGGCTGGAAGTCCGAGACCGCGGTGCCGGCAGGGCTGGTTCCTGCTGAGGGCTGTGAGGGAGGACCGGTGTCACCCTCTCCCCTCGCTCCCGGGGGCCTGCCGGCCACTGTTGGCCCTCCCCGGCTTCTGCTCCCGCACCCTGGGCCTCTGCCTTCTTTACACGGGGCTCCCCCTTCTGCGAGGACATTGGCCATCTCAGAGTAGGGCCCGCCCTGCTCCAGCAAGACTTCATCTAAACCGGTGACGTCAGTCAATCAACGAGCAAGCGTCGGTGAAGATGTGGAGAGCAGGGGACCCCCGTGCCCTGCTGGTGCGGCCACCCTGGAACTCTATGGAGCGTCCTCACAAAATTACAAACAGAGCTACCTGAAGCCCCAGCAATTTCACCTCTGGGTCTCTGTCCAGAGAAACACCAAACACTAGTTCAGGCAGATGCACGAGCTCCTGTGTTCGCTGCGGCACTGTCTGCAATAGCCAAGGTGTGGAGGCAGCCCCAGTGCCCATCAGTAGATGAGTGGATAAAGGTGTGGAACGCACACACGACGCCCTAGTTTGTTTGTGAACGTGCGCGTTTATAGCTGTAAGTGTCCCCCTTCTCCTGCTTCGCTGTGTCCGTTGTGGTGGGTTGTGGTTTCAATTTCATTCATCTCTGAGTGTTTTCTAGTTTCCCCTGTGATCTCATTTAACCCATGGGTTGCTGAAGAGCCTTGTTTAAATTCCATGAATTTGTGAGTTTTCCAGTCTTCCTTCTGTGTTTCTTGTCTAGCTTGTGTGCTATCTATCTGTTAACCCTTTCTCTGAGGTCAAACACGTGGTCTGTTCCGGGACGTGCCCCAGGCGACTCGGGGAGGAGGTGTGTCCTGTCTGTCGCCATTGGACAGGGTTCTGTACGGTCTGTTAGGTCGACCCCGTTCCCGTGCTGGTCTAGTCCTGTTTCCTCCCTTACCTTCTGTCTGATCGTCCCGCCCATTCCCGAGAGGGAGGCACGGACGTCCTTAAACATCACCGTGGAATGTTGTATTTCAACGGTCTATCTCTCCCTTCAGTTCTGATGGTTTCTGCATTGTGTGTTTCGGGTCCCTCTTGTTGTACGTTTATAATGATTATATCATCCTAATCGATTGACCCTGTTATCATGATAAAATGTCCTTCTTTTTCTCAAGTAACCATTTTTGTTGGTATTTCCCCTCCTCTGGCTTTTTTTTTTTTTTTTTTTTTTTTGAGATTTTAGCGTTGTCTTTGTTTTTTGCACTTTGAATGTGGCCCACCCAGGTGCAGATGCTTGGGTATTTGCCCTGCTGGGTGTTCCTCAGCTTCCTGGATCTGGGGGTTGGGGGGGTGGTCTGCCATTAATTCTAGAAAGTTCTCAGCCAATATTCCTTCAAATATTTCTTCTGTGCTTTGCTGTCTTTAGTCTCCTTTGGTTATTCCAATTATGCGTATGTTGTACCTTTTGTAATTGTTCGTAGTTCTTAGATACTCTGTTCTCTCTCTCTCTTTCTCTTTGTTCTTCAGTTTGGGAGATTTTCATCGGGACATCTTCACGCTCACTGATCCTCTCCTCGATTCTGCCCAGTTCACTGGCATTCTTTCCTTCTGTTACCACGTCTGCTCGTTTTTTAAATCCTGAGCGTCTCCTTTTGATTCTTTCTTAGAGTTTCCGTTTCTGTGCTTACGTTACCCATCTGTTCTTGCCCATTGCCCACTTTCTCGGTTAGAACCTCAGCCTGTTGATCACAGTTCATTTAAGTTCCCGGGCTGATAATCCCCAAACCTCTGATGTTCCAAAATCTGATGCTTGTTTGCTCTCTTCAGACTGTGACTTCTGTTTTTGTCTTTTAGCACGCCCTTTCATTTTTTTTGAAGGCCTGACGTGATGTATTCGTTAGACGAAGATGAGCTAAATAATTCTTTAGTGGGAGATTTTATGTTTATGTGGGTGGGAGGTAGGCTGTGCTTGTTGTTTGCTGTAGCGGTGGTGTCAGAGGCTAGAGGGACTACAGGGATGGGCAGAAGACAGGTGACCTCTGAGAGGCAAGGAGAGAGGGGCCCCGGAGCTGAGTGGTCCTGCTGTGGCCCTCCCTCGTCGGGGCCCTTGGCCCTTCTGTGCATTCTTGACACACGGGTCATCAGAATGAATTCTGTGTGACCAAATCTGATCTGGCCCTTTCCACTCTCAGGAACCATGGCTGCCTCCCACCCCCCTGCATTCTTAGTGCGGCAGAGCCGAGCCCTCAGAAGGCCTCCGCCCTCCCTGGCCCTCTCCCCATGCACCCTGACTTCAGCCAGGCCAGACACGCCCTCTTCCTAAGCTTGCCGTTCCCCTCCATCCCTCCACCCCACTGCTCTTACTGCTTCCTCTACCTGTAAGTCACTCAGTCACTCAATAGACGATCATTGCAGGCTGGGTCCTCTTCTAGGTTTAGAACTAGAGCAGCAGAAACAGTGGATATGGTCACTGCTGCCTGCTCCTGTTCACCTCAGAACCAGCCCCTCCGTGAAGGCTGTGTTCTGTGAGACTCTTTGCTGCGAGTGACAGAAAGCAATGGAAGCAAAGTGATGGTTTATTGTCTTACATCATGGAAACCTCTAGGGGTAGAAGTGAGGTTTCAGGCAAGGATGGATCCAGGTCTCACGAGCTCCATCTCTGAGTCTTCCTCAGGTGTGTTCTCTGCCCCGGAGACAAGGTGGCTGCCAGCAGCCCCAGGGTCACATCCTGTCCTCTCAGCAGTGTCTCCTAAAGTTTCTGTCTCAACAGTTGTGTGGGGGCTGTCAGGTCTTGGGCAAGCAAAACTAAGAGGGTCCCCACAAAGGTCCAGTCCTAATGGGAGTCCCAGCACCCCTTTTCCTCCCAGACAGGAGGCAGCCTTCCCTCCCCTGAGCGTCCTGCTGGTTGGGGAGAGCTGGCAGGCCCTCAGAGTGGCGGGAAAGAGGGCTTGGGCCTCACGCCCTCCTCCCCCCAGGCCCCCGTGTCCACGTGTTCCAAGGACTGCCAGCCTGGGCGGAGGAAGAAGGCTGTGGGCGTCCACCCCTGCTGCTTCGAGTGCCTTGACTGCCTCCCTGGCACCTTCCTCAACAAAACTGCAGGTACAGCCCGCAGGCCGGCACCCTCGCCCCGCCCTTGCCCTTGCCCTTGCCCCAGGGGTCTCCAGGCCTCTTCTCCTTTGCAGGGTCTCGGGGTCTCCCTGAGGCAATGTAGGTGTCCAAAGGCCAGGGATCATGCTGGACTCCACTTGTATCTCCCCAATACCTGGTGTAGAGAAAAATCTCCCATGCAGGCTGGTTTACGGAGAAGGAACTGCACCCAGCCAGGTGGGGCTGAGACCGGCCTGGGTTCACACACATAGTCCACGGCCAGGGGAAGTGCACTGGATGATGGAGGGGTGGATGGATGAAGGGACGAACCAGTGAATGAACGGCTCTGCCAGTAGAAGAAACATTTCCGGCAGACGGGGCAGTATCCAGTTTCTCTCTCCAGCCTCCCAAGTGCCTAGTGTAGTTCAGAGCGTATAATGGTTGCTCAGTGAATATTTCTTGAGTGACTTTCTTGATTAGAAGAATTAACTAACGTCTCTCCCCGCAGAACATAAGCTCCAGGAAGGTGGGGACAAAGTCCTCTCTCTGTCCACGTCAGTGTTGAGCGAAGCTCACAGCCGGGGCTCCAGTGCGTGTTCTCATGGCTTCACTGACGCGGGCGTGAAGTGCCCTGCTCTCAGAGCGCTTGCTGCGTGCTCAGCAGAGTGCAGCGTGCAGAGCAGCTGCCCAGAGAAGCCTGTCCAGTGATCTCACTGGCTTTTCTCTCCTGCCTTGTCCGTAGCCTGAAGGCAGGGGGCTGGGTTTATCCGCCTCTGTGGCCTCCCACCCGAGGGTGGCGCTCAAAAAATATTTGCTGAATGAATTCTTTGAATAAACAGTTGAATATCTCTCCCACCAGAGAGCGAGGTCTTGGAAGGAAGGAATTAGAGTCGTTAGGCTCTGAGCCCAGGGGGTTGTGGCTCGGATCCCGGCTTTGTGACCTTCCCTGGCTGAGCCTCAGTTTCCTTTGTCCGTGAAATGGGGCTGCTGTGGGGTTCGATGAGCCACAGGTAAAGGGGGCTCAGTGAGTGTTGGCTCTGCCTGCAGGGGTCGCCCTTAGCTCTCTCTCCGTGCCTGGGGCCCGGCAGGGTGGGTTCGGCTGATGGGAACTGCCGTGGTTCTTGCAGATGAGTTTTACTGCCAGTCCTGCCCCGGTAACGAGTGGTCCCACAGGGGAGACACCTCCTGCTTCAAGCGGCGCCTGGCCTTCCTCCAATGGCACGAAGCGCCCACCATCGCCGTGGTCGTGCTGGCTGCCCTGGGCTTCCTCAGCACCCTGGCCATCCTGGTAATATTCTGGAGGCACTTCCAGACGCCCATGGTTCGTTCCGCTGGGGGCCCCATGTGCTTCCTGATGCTGGTGCCGCTGCTGGTGGCGTACCTGATGGTCCCCACGTACGTAGGGCCACCCACGGTCCTCATGTGCCTCTGCCGCCAGACCTTCTTCACCCTCTGCTTCACCGTCTGCATCTCCTGCATCGCTGTGCGCTCTTTCCAGATCGTCTGTGTTTTCAAACTGGCCCGCCGCCTCCCGCGCGCCTACAGCTACTGGGTCCGCTGGCACGGGCCCTACGTCTTCGTGGCGGTTATGACGGCGCTCAAGGTGGCCATCGTGGTGGGCAGCCTGCTGATCACAACCACCAGCCCCACCGCCCTCGCCGACCCCATCGACCCCAAGGTCATGATCCTCTCCTGTAACCCCAACTACCGCATGGGGTTGCTGGCCAACACCAGCCTGGACCTGCTGCTCTCCGTGGCGGGCTTCAGCTTCGCCTACATGGGCAAGGAGCTGCCGACCAACTACAACGAGGCCAAGTTCATCACCTTCTGCATGACTTTCTATTTCAGCTCCTCCGTCTCCCTCTGCACCTTCATGTCTGTCTATGAGGGGGTGCTGGTCACCATCCTGGACCTCTTGGTCACTGTGCTCAACCTCCTGGGCATCGGCCTGGGCTACTTTGGCCCTAAGTGCTACATGATCCTCTTCTTCCCGGAGCGCAACACTCCCGCGTACTTCAGCAGCATGATCCAGGGCTACACCATGGGGAGGGACTAGTGCTGCCCCCTGGTGGAGGGCTGGGAGACTCAGGGCATCCCTGGCTAGTACCACCTCACTGTGGTCTCTGACTGGGCGTCGCTTCCAGCTTCTCTGCATCCTGGATGTTTTTACCCACCTGGTTGTGGATGCCTAAAAATATTCCTTTCCCTCCAGCTATTTAACTTAACCAGGCACTGCCACTCCTAGAAAAAAAATGACCCAAGGTGACCTATTAAGGGTCTACAGGACGGAGTCTGATTGAGCGGCCTACTGCCGCCATCTGGTGGTCACAGTGGGTATCTGCAGATTCCGTCTCTTTTCTTTCATTGCCGCTCACCGCGGGGCTGGGGTTGGTGTGGGAGGATGTGAGCTCAGGTATTGAGGCCGGGGCATCGTTCTCTAGCCGCCCTGCGTGTCTGCATCTCGTCTCCCCGATTCCCCCAGGGCTCGGGCCCACACTTCTCTGTTCTCTCTGAGTCATGCCTGGCACGGTGGGTGCTTCCTAAATGCTCGTGAATAAACCTCACTGGGGTGAAACAAACGAGTGTCCTTCCTGTTCCCAGAGGTCCCCGGAGAAGGAACACGCGGAATGGAGAGACCTCAGTTTGGGTCCCAGCACTGCCACTTCCCAGCCGTGCCTCCTGGGCCAGACGTTACTGCCCTGAGCCTACACCCCGTCTCTGACTTGGAAACGCTCGATAGCTGCTTCCCAAGGACACCTAGGACCAGAGATGTTGTGTGCGAGGTGCACCTAGTAGGTGCTCCGTAAACACCAGCCACTGCGGATCCTCCTGACCCCGGAACCATCAGGGACAAAATACGGCGTGTTTCCCTGTCACACCCCAATGACTGGCGTGCGGCCTAGTCCGTGGTGCTACTCTCTGTGGGCAGTTAGCCCCGCCCCCGGCAATTCTGGGTGTTGTCTTTTTCAGGGTCCGCGAGCCTCAGGTGTGCCCCCGAGCGAGCACGTGCCAGAGCGCTGCCTTAACCTGGGGAAGCTGCGCGGTGTGGCGTGGCCGTGCCCTCGCTGCCCACCTCCAATGGTGGGCTCCAGGGCCGGAGGGACCCTGACTCTTTTGTCTGGGGGTCAGACCTGGCCTCTCACAGCTCAACAGGGAGCCAGAACCTCGGTGCTGAGGCTGCTAAACTGCTGCCCAGAGAAATTCAGTGTCCAGCTGAGGTGCACCAAGCTCACAGGTGAGAGAGCAGGTGTCGGAACCTCACCGCCCTGACGAATCCACGACTGCGGTGGTGTTGAGACTGTCTGAGAACTCCCCGCCCCTGGGAGTGGTGGATAGCTTGACCAGCACCAGCCGCGTGGGGCCACTTCCGTGAGCTCTTCTGTCCCCTCCGTGTCTTGGATTTACCGCTTTCGTGCTTCAAGGTGAAGGGTGGCGGGATCTTGGCTTGAATCACCTGGGATTTGGGGGAACAGCCCTCCTATTTAGGGGCCACTTCTGCATAATGGCAAAGACAGCCCCGTTTCCCTTCTTTGAGCCTCTCCAGAGCCTGGCACATAGCAGGTGCCCCATGAACATGGACGAAGTGGCTAAGACACTGCTGGACTCCTTTACCTTCGCCTCCCCCCCATCCCCTCAAACCACCGCCTCATAAATTCAATTCATCTCCCACGGCCTTGAGCGCCGGATGCTGAGAGCTATTTAGAAACACAAAACACAAAATAAGTATTCGTACCTACAACCGACGAGGACAATAGCCAACATTTATTACCCTCCCTAAAACTTTGCCACTTTGCCCATTCATTCCTCATGAAACTACTAGTTAGCATCCTTGTTTTACAGATGGGAAAAACAGGAGCAGGTGGGAGACTCTGTCTCCCCACCAAGGCAGCGCGGCGTGCCGGGGGAGTCAGATTTCGGGGAGATGGCTGGAGGTAGTGCACAGGGAAGACTGCAAGGGAGGCTGGCATCTGGGAAGAGCCACGAAGAACAGAGAAGTATTTGGAAGCAGGAGGTTAGAGCGTCGGGGAGAGGCAGGGGACCAACAGGAGCGAAGTGGGGTGCAGGGAGGTATTGGAGCAAAGTGGGGTGCAGGGAGGCCAGGGAAGCTCGGTGGGAGCACGTGGCTGAGGGTGGCCAGGTTGTCAGAACTGAGCTCGGAGGGGTAGCTGGGGCGAGACGTGGGGACCCTGGCCCTGGCGGCTGCACCCTGTCTCCCCTGGTGGCCACCATCAGCGTCTGGCCCTCCTCTCGGGTCACCCTGTGCTGGCAGTCCCTGTCTTCTGTGACCAGCCTCTTTTTTGCCTGGGCCCTCCTCCCGGAGTCCTCGGCATTGGCCTGGCCAGGCAGGCAGAAGACTGCCGGGAGGAGGCCCCAGGGACGGACAGCTGGTGGGCACAGCCCGTCTCTGTTCCTGGCACTTGCTTCCTGGGGGGCCCAGAGCCTCAGCGGAGGCCCCGCCCGGCCCTGAGCTTCTGGGGAGCCGCTCTGCACACTTCTTCCTGGATGCGCCTGTGTCCTGTCCCCCCCACCCCCACCCTCGGGACCAGATTGTCAGAGGATCAGTGAGTTTTAAGCTCTTAATTCTCTTCTGATGCCTTGGTTTAAATTTTTTTTTAAGCGATAATGACCTCATTTTCCTGGTTGTGCTTCACCGACCACCCTTAGAGGAGAATGTTAGAATCCTGCTGGCCTCAGAGGCATCTGCTACACCTCCTTCCAGAGCCGCCCTGAGCTGGGACCTTAATCCTTTCTTGTTTTCCCCCAGTGATGGGAGGCTCACTGAGGACCATGTCAGTTAGAAAATTCTTCTTAGATTGAATCAAAACCCAACTATCTGGGATTTCCATTTATGGACACTAGTTTTATCCTTTGGGACCACAAATTAAATCTCATTCCTCCATCTCGTGATGGCCTTTTAAATGTAATAACAAGATAAAAACTGCCTTTGGAGGAGCACCAACTGCATGCTCCACACATGCCATTTTTAATCCCCTCAGTGGCCCTTGGGGGTCACGGGTGGATGCCTCCCAGCACCCCCTTCCTTCGCTCTCTCCACAGTCCTGTTCTCCCAAGGGAAGCTGACTCTGTGTCCTGGCTCCAGGGGGTGGAGCAGGTGACCTAGGCCAAGACCGTTTGTTCAGACCCTGCCCCTAGGCTCTGTGATTGGCTCAGGGGTGGGCACATGACCTGGGTTGGTCCAATCAGAGGGACCCTCAGGATTTTGCGGGGACAAAGATTCCTTCTCTAGGAACTGGCAAGGCTGTAGACCCAGGAGCTGGGGCAGCTCTTCTGGGACCCTAAGGCAAATCAGCCACGGAAGAAAGCTGGGCCTTTCAGAGGACAAAGTGGAAGGAAGGAAAAGGAAAACCTGGGTCCTTGGAAACTTTTGCGTTGATGGATCTTACCTGAAGGCAGTCCTACCTCTGAAATCTTTCATTTCACAAGTCCATTCATCTCCACTATGGTTTAAGGTATTAGAGTTGGGTTTTCTGCCACTTGCAAACCGATACGTCTTTTTCCTACTGAAGAATAAACCGAAGCCCAGAGATGCTGATTAACTTGCCCAGGGTCACTCAGCTTGTCAGTGGGGGAGCTAGGATTTGGGCTCAAGCGGGAAGTGGAGAGGGGTGTAATCAATTGTCTTCTCCTTGATTATCTTTTCTTTTGGTCTAAAAGTCCTCAGTGGCCCTGAGGACGGGATTTGGACACCATCCCAGTCCTCTCCTTGGACGCACTTGACCTCTAAACACTGCTCTCAGATCACCTCTCAGGTCTCGGCCTGACATCCCCTCCTCCCGAGAGGCGTGAGTGTCTCTTCTGGGCAGGCAAGTGACGTCCCCCTACCCCAGTCCCAGTCCCAGGCCTCCGCAGCTCAGGAACACCCGGTGGCTTCTCCGCGCCCACATGCTCGCCCTCCTGGCGTGCCATTCAAGGCCCTTCAAAGCCTGGGCCCTGTGCCCTCTCAGCCTCTGCTCCCCGTGGCCCCAGTTCCCAACAGGATGCCTGGTTTCACACCTGTGCTCAAGTGTCCCTTGTCTCATGCCCTGGTGCAGGTGCACTCGTATTCATCCTTTAACACCCAGCTCCAGTGTGCCCCCCCCAGAATCCTTCCTTGCCTTGGGGCGGAGGGAGACCTCTGCCTTCCCACAGCTGCTTGAGCTTAACCCCCGTCTGCGGCCCGGCTGCTGCCGTTCTCGCAGGGGGCAGCAGGCTCTGCTCCTCTCGGGGCAGCCTGTCCGTGCCTGGGGTGGCCCCGCCAGTGACTTCGCTGCTGAGGCATTGGGCCCTTGTTGGCCGGGTGCTGAAGGGCCCGGGGCCTTTGCCGGGCAGGTGCAGACCCAGCTGGAGCTGGTGGGGACCCGTGGGGAGCTGGCCGCCATCCGTGTTGTGTCCCCCAGTGCCAGGGGCTGCCCAGAGAGTGGAGAGGGTGGCAGAGGGAAGCCAGGAGGCTGGGGCTGGTCTCACAGGCGAGGACGAGTCTGCGGTAGACTCACTGACAGCATCTTCGTCGCTCAGACCTCGGGGTCATCCTCGACTCCTCCTCTCTCATCCGACCTCCTGCTTTTGCCCCCATGGTGCCCAGGCCGGTCCTTTAAAAACCTAAGTCAGTCCAGAGCCTTCCTCTGCTCAGCACCCAGGGCTCCCCCTCTCCCTGAGAGGGAGAGCCAAGGTCCTCACCTGTGTGTCATCCCCCTGGGCTCCCGCCACCTCTCGCACCTCAGTGTGGCGTCCCCCTGCCTCCCTGGCAGCCCCCTGGCCTCCTGCTGTCCCCTGAGCATGCCGCCTCAGGGCCTGGGCCCTGGCTGTTCCCTCTTCTTGAATCACCCTTCCCCACAGTCACATGGCTTGTTCCCTCATTTATTTTTGCTTCCTGCTGAACTTTTCCGAATGCTCGACACTGTGTGACATGCTGTCATGTCACTTCTTTGTCTTGGTGGTGGTTCCCTCCCCGGTGCACTCTCAGTCCCTCGAGGGCGGGGCTGCCGTCCGTTTTGCTCGCTGAACATCTCAAGCGTCTGGACACGTGTCCTGCACAGCGTGGGTTGAATGAGTGAGTGAGTGAAGGAATGAAACAACTATAACAGATCACGAGGCGGAAGGC
>CM052542.1:9693782-9741391 GCA_028533065.1 Trachops cirrhosus | reverse complement strand
TTTTTAATTCTTATTTCTTCATTCTTTTCTGGTTGTATATTTTTTTCTTCCTTCTGGTCCACTTCATTGATGTGAGATCCATCTTTCATCCCATCACTATTGGTTCCCTGTGCATTTTTCTTCATTAAACTTATTGTAGCCTGCATTTTTCATCTAATTTGTGACTGAAATCAACCAATTCTGTGAGTATCCTGATCACCAGTGCTTTGAACTGTGCATCTGATAGGTTGGCTATCTCTTGGTCGCTTAGAAGGATGGGTTCTGGGGCTTTCAATTCTTCTTCTGTTTGAGCCATCTCTTTGCTGTTTTTTTTGGTCTTGTCGAGCACCTGTAGTGAGGGGCGGGGCCTTAGGAGTTCACCTGGGCGGGGCACCCCAGTCGCTGGGTTGTGACGTTTATGTGGGGGCAGGGTCTGAGAAGGAACAATGGCGCCTGCTCCACTCTCCATAGGACCTCAGACCCTTCCGCCGCTTTCTGTGAGCCAACTGGGCCCCTCTGGTGCCATTTCCCATGTGGGTGGGCCTGTGCACCCCGTGGGACCTTCCTTTTCAGTCAGTGCCCCAAAGCTCTATTTCCCGGTGCTGGGACCCTGAGTTGCGCGCAGTGCCTTGCTTCACAATGGCCGCCTCGCTGGGTCTGCCGGTCGCCACCCCCTGGCCGAGGTCCGCCAGCCACCGCCGCTTGTGCACCCAGGGTCCACCCGCTGGGGTCTTGCGTGCTGCCCCAGTTGGTCTGCTCTCCGCTCCTCGTCCCTCAACTGGGCCGACTCCGCCCCTCCTACCGGTCTAGATGAACGTGTCTAACGTTCACTCCTTGGGTGAACTCCTAGATGAACGTTAACTCCCTGGGTGTCCGACTTCCATACACTTCAATTTTCTGTCAGTTTTGGTTGTTATTTTGTTTCTATATTGTTGTCCCTATCTTGGTTGTGCGAGGAGGGACAGTGCGTCTACCTATGCCTCCATCTTGGCCAGAACTCCTTTTTCTTAAGTCAGTCCCTTTAACATTTCATATAATAGGGGCTTGGTGATGATGAACTCCTTTAACTTGGCCTTATCTGGGAAGCACTTTATCTGCCCTTCCATTCTAAATGATAGCTTTGCTGGATAGAGCAATCTGGGATGTAGGTCCTTGCCTTTCATGACTTGGAATACTTCTTTGCAGCCCCTTCTTGCCTGCAAGGCCTCTTTTGAGAAATTAGCTGACAGTCTGATGGGAACTCCTTTGTAGGAAACTGTCTCCTTTCCTCTTGCTGCTTTTTTAAAAAAGATTTTTATTTATTTTTAGAGAGAGGGGAAGGGGAGGAGAAAGAGAGGGAGAGTAACGACAATGTGTGGTTGCCTGTCACGTGGTCTGCAACCTGGGAACCTGGCCTGCAACTGAGGCATGTGCCCTAACAAGGGGAATCGAACTTGATGACCCATTGGTTTGCAGCCTGAGCTTAATCCACTGAGCCACACTGGCCGGGGCCTCTTGCTGCTTTTAAGATTCTCTCCTTATCTTTAATCTTGGGCAATGTAATTATGATGTGCCTTGGTGTGTTCCTCCTTGGGTGCAACTTCCTTGGGACTCTCTGAGCTTCCTGGACTTCCTGGAAGTCTATTTCCTTTGCCAGATTGGGGAAGTTCTCCTTTATTACTTGTTCGAATAACTTTTCCACTTGTTGCTCTGTCTCTTCTCCTTCTGGCACCCCTATAATTTGGATGTTGGAACGTTTAAAGATGTCCTGGAGGTTCCTAAGCCTCTCCTCATTTTTTTGAATTTTTCTTTCTTTACTCCGTTCTGGTTGGATGTTTCTTTTTTCCTTCTGCTCCAAACCATTGATTTGAATTCCAGGTTCCTTCCCTTTACTGTTGGTTCCCTGTACATTTGTCTTCATTTCAATTTTCATAGCCTTCACTTTTTCCTCTATTTTGTGACCATACTCAACCATTTTTGTGAGTATCCTGGTTACCAGTGTTTTATACTCTGCACCTGATATGTTGGCCATCTCTTCATCACTGTACTTTTTCTGGAGCTTTGATCTGTTTTTTCATTTGGGCCATATTTTTATGTCTCGGCTCGCCTATTATGTAGTAAGGGGTGGAGCCTTAGGTATTCACCGGGGCGGGGCAACCCACAATGCTGCATTTTGGTGCTGTATGTGGGGGAGTGGTCTGAGAGAGAATAATGCCCATTGCTTAGCTCTCAGCTGGCTTTCAGTCACTTCCTTCACTACCCATCAAGAACTTGGGCCCTTCTGGTGCTGATTCCCAGGTGGGTGGGTTTGTGTATGTTCTAGGACCCTGTGGGTGTCTCCAAGGAACTCTCCTGTGAGGCTGGGAGTTTCTCCCACTACTGCTTCAACCCCCACAGGTGTTTTCAGTCACAGGTTTTGAGGCTTTATTTCCCCGCGATGGAACCCTGGGTTGTGCAGTCTGTCTCGCTCCCCAGTTGTTCCTCCCAGTTTATCCATGCACAAATGTGGGACCTCCTGCTCCTCCATCTGCCACCTGGCTTGCCCACCTGGTCTGCCAGCCACTGCCTTACCTCAAGTCCTCTCCACCCTGGCTGCCCATCTCTGCCTCTCCTACCGGTCTGATTGAATGTTTTTTCTTTAACTCCTTGGTTGTCGGATTTCCATACAGCTTCATTTTCTGGCAGTTCTGGTTATTTTTTGTTTTTGAATTTGTTGTTGTACTTCTTTTGGTTGTGCGAGGAGGCAAAGTATATCTACCTATGCCTCCATCTTGGCCAGAAGTCTAATGATTGTATTATTGATTAATCAAGTGTTAATATAGCTAGATGACTTCATCTAGGTCATTCACTCGTTCAACAAATATTTATTGAGAACCTACTGGTGACACACACTGGTATAACAGTGAATAAGACTAAATTCCTTCTTCATGGGGGCTGGGATTTTGGTGGGAAGCATATTAGTTGGGGTATAGGCTAAGCTACTAGAACAAATAAACCCAGCAATGCAGTGGCTTAAACAAGTTAAAATTTTTTATTTGATTTTTTTTCCTAATAGTGGAGTGGGTCAGCTCTACTAGGACTGCCGTTCTCAACATGTGGCTTCTACCTCTGAGTTCAGTTACAGCTGCTGCAGCTCCTGCCATCTCATCTGCAACCCGGCAAGTAGGAAGTGGGAAAGGGCAAGAGAAATGCCTGTCTTTTCCTTTTCAGGCATGACTTAGAAGGGTCTTACATCACTTTTACATACATATCACTGACCAGAACCTACTCAAATGACCACACCTAGCCACAAGGAGGTCTGGCAAATGTAATTTCTAGCTGAAGTTTCTAAGATCTTGGGAACTAGTGCTTTGGGGCACTGACTCCATTTCCCCCAGGTGAGCCAGGCCCCTTGTGGGGTAGCCTGGGGGTATCTCAAAGCTAGGATTGCCAGATTTAGCAAACAGAAATACAGGACACTCAGTCAATTTGAATTTCAGGTAGGCAACAATATTTGGGACATATTTATACTAAAAAGTTTTTCATTGTCTATTTGAAATCCTGTATCTTGTCAGCCATTCCTAGTCAAAGTTCTTCCATGGGCAGGACCCAAACCAGTCTCCCCTGAGGCTCCCAGGCACCCTAGCTCTGCCTCCAGAGCCACATGGCTGAGGTGGCCACTCTGCGAGGCGTAGCTGTGCCCTCAGTGGGTGCTCAGCTCTGCGGGACTCAGCAACACAGGTGATGGGGCGCCTGCACCCTGCCCCCTGCCTGGGGCATAGCAGTTAGGACAGGCAGTGGCACCTTTCCCAGGGAGGTGTGCTAATCAGAAGCCCACAGTTTGTCACGTGGGACGGCTGGTCTGGGGGGAACCGAGCGGTGCCCATCCCAGGGGTCTGATCACCGTGGGCTGAGGCCTTCCCGAGAAGGCTCCTAGGAGGAGCTGAGCCTTGAATTTGGGACTTCCAATGTGGTGCCAGGGCAAGGCCCAAGTCTTGGAATCAGCATGACCTGGGTTCAAATCCCAGCTCTACTCATTCCCGGCTGTGTGACCTTGGAAAAGTCCCTCACCTCCCCCAGCCAATGTTTTTTTATCTGTACAATGGGGATCAAAACAGAACCCACTTCACAGCATGGCGGTAGAGGTGGGTTGAGATAGGGTTTATGCAACGTTCCCGGTTCACATTTGTCTTGTAAAATCAGACCTGGACTACTGCTTCTTGTGGAGTTGTTACTGTCTTTGCTGAGCCCTTAAAGGGAACAAAGGGTTGTCATTGCTCTTCAGGAGGCAGCAGAATAGGGGTGGGAGGGAGAGCAAAGGCGAAGGTAGGAAAGAGGGGGGTCATCCCCTTGGCCACCCAGTGGGGTCTGGCACACCAGGGCCGGGCTTGGTGCAGTGGGCAACCAGGACGGATGGCCCTGAAGGTCAGCAACTCCGTCTCCCCTCTTGTCCCTGTTCCCCTGTCCCTCGGCAGCCCTCTCACTCAGTCCTGTGAGCCTCTGGTTCCCGCACCCTGCTGCGTCCCAGCCCACCACGGCCACGGCCATGGCCACGGCCACGCTGTGGAATTTCCAATTTTCAGCTAATGTGCAGGTCATGACAGAGGCTCAGAGGCCCTGGTCGGACATAATGGCAGAAGAATTGTAAATGTCGCCCCGGTGAATGGCAATGAGGAAGGGCGGGGAGGGGACACTTTCCATGGGCCTGGGCGCAGAGCCCGGGAATACATTTTCTCTTGGAGTGTGTCGCATTAGATTTCCAGAGGTGCTCGGGCTCCAGGTACATGTCATTAGTAACAGTTTGGGCGATAATGAATCCTTTTATTTCTTTTCCTCACAGCTCATGAATACATAACAAGGCCCCGCTCAGGCGCATCTGGCTTGGACCCGAGTCTCCCCGCCACCTAATCTCGTCCCTGCTCCAATATCCAGGCGGCCCAGCTGGGGTCTGCCTTAAAGGGACCGTGTGCCCTTTCTTGCCTGGGGACGCCTGGCAACCAAGGGGCTCAGCCCTGGGCAGCACGAAGACCCAGGACCTAAAGGTGGGTGGCAGACCGGGGAAGGAAGGGGTCCCCAGATCCTGGCTCAGTTGTGAGCACCACCCGGAGCATCCAGCAGGCATTCGGCAATGCTGCTTCCTGGACAGTGACTGCCTGGCTGGGCCGGGCGGGGTGAAGGCTTCACAGCGACCATCACTGAGCCTGGCCAGCTGCTCTACCTGGTGGGACTATGAGGTTGTGACCCCACTTCCCAGCTGAAGAAACTGAGGCCTGGAAGGGTGGGGAGGCTTCTCCTTGGTCTCAGCAGGACAGGCTGAGGTACAGCCCAGCTTCTCCCGAGCTGGCCAGTATTAGGCAGGTTCCCAGGGAAGAACATTTTATTAAGTGGTTCTTGATGCCTACCAAGAATCCCGTTTCTGTAGTCACCACGACTCTGTGTGGTTCTGTCTCTTTCTTTACTGAGCACGAGCTTAGTGGGAGAACAAAAGGGTTGGCTTTTAAAAGTAGTTTTCTCCGATGTCTACAGTCTGCTTTTCCAAAATATTCTCCTCTCCATCTTAACCCCTTTGGTCCACTCTGTTTTTTTTCTTTAAAAAAATGTTTTTAAAAAATTTTTTTGAGAGAGAAGGGAAGGGGAGAGAGAGAGCGCAAGAGACAGTAATCGAGAGAGGGAGAAAGAGAGAGAGAGAGAGAGATCGGTTAGTGGCCTCCTGTACGCACCCCGACTAGGGGCCGAGCCCACAGCCCAGGCACGTGCCCTGACTGGGGAGCGAATAGCAACCTTTTTGGCGGATGGGACGATGCCCGACCCACTGGGCCACACCGGCCAGGGCCGCTCTGTCTTTCCTCATTCTACGTGTCATCCTGTCCTGTTTTACTCTCCATAGGGAGAGGGGCTCTGTAACAGCAGGCACTTCGTTCTGAGCGGGACCTCGCTGCCAAGCCCAGTGCCTGGTGCACAGTGGGTGGTTAGCAAACTCGTGTTGAATGACTAACCAGCAGGTTCCATCACAGTCGTGGTCGCCCCAAGGCTGGGCTGCTGGACCCCTCTGGCCCCAGGAGGGAGGACAGGTAGCGGGCCTGGGGTCTGGGGCTCTCTAGGACTCTTTGGGTGCATCTGCTGGGCTTGGGGGCCTCCTGGATGTGGCGGCGGTGGCTGGAGGAGAGGGAGGTGCGAGCATGGCTTCCAGCTGGGAGGACGGTGGGTGAGAAGTTTAGGTCAGAGGTGGCAACGCCTCTGCTGGTGACCTGGGTCTCAACTCTGATCGTTCCTCCTCAGCCAGGTGGCACCTACCTTCCAGAGCCACAGGGTCCTGGTGTCTGAAGGCCACTCTGATCCTGGGACCCCGTCCAGGTCATCTCTACTGAGTGCTTGTCAACTGCCAGGCAACACGATGAGCACATCACAAACATTAAAAAACACTTAAAATTCATTTCCTCTGAGAGGCAAATATTATCATGAACCCCATTTCCCTACTTAAGGAGATGGAGGCACAGAGAAGGTGGGCAACTTGCCCAGAGACATACAGCAGTAAATGGCAGAAGTAGGATCTGGACCCGAACCAGGGGGCTTCAGCACGCAGGTTCATGACAACCAGACCACCCTGCCTTTCTGATGCGGCTTCATGAAAAGGCAGCATTACGGGGCCCCCTCTGCAAAGCCAACCAGCTCATCTTTCTGGAGCCTCTGAGGACTGAGAAACTCTGCACTTCTACTCCGGAAGCAGAGCAGTGCTGGGTGAAGTCTGGGATGGACCAGGGCCCTGGGAAGCTGTGTCGGGAGATGGGGTGTGTGGGTCCTGCAGTCAGTCTGACCTGGGTTCGAATCTTGGATCTGCTACTTACAGCTGTGTGACCTTGAGGAAGCTTCTCTGCCTCAGCTTCCTCACCTGTAAAATGGGATGATGCAGTACCACCTGAGAGGGTATTGGGAGGATGAGTGGGCCGGTACATGCAAAGCTTGTAGAGTAGGGCCCGGGGTTGCTCAATAAGAGTGAGTGTGGTGGGGAGGGGCTGGGGTTAGGGCTCCACCGTGACCTCCTCCTGGCGCTCACCTGTCATCACCTCTTATCTTGCCACCCCACCCCCCTTCCCGCCACCATCCTCATGGTCACCACCACCACACTGTCATTGCAGTCTCACCTCAGCCCCCAAGAAGCCCTGACCTGGGACCAGATGCAGGTGTGGGGGGAGGGCACACACCTGCCCCGGATGTGCAGACACCGCCCCGTGCCATTAGCCGTGCAGAGTGCAGAACCCCCACAGGACTCGGGTGTGACTGGGATCACCCACAATGCCACAGGCTCACTGGCACCAGTCCCCAGGCTCTGACCTGATCATCTTTGATTGCGTACCTACTATGTGCCAAGTCCTGGGCTAAGTACTTGAAGTTCATTACCTCGTTGTCTGCTTGCAGAAACACTGAGAGGAAGGCACCATTATTTCTGCTTTACAGTCAAGGACGCTGGGGCTCAGAGGTGTTAAGGAACTTGCCTGAGGTCACGTGGCGGGTGTGAAGAAGAGCCTGGACTCAAACCTGTGTCTGTCTGACCCAACGCCCATTGCCTCCCCCACAATACACACTGTCTCTCCTCCACCCACCCGTCTCCTGTCTCTGGACTTCCCCCTGGCTCAGAAGCCTCCCTAGATTAAAGGACAGAGAGGAAATAAGTGTCCCTTGTCCCCATGCCACCATCTGTATCCACTTTCCCATGGTCTGAGGCTTGTCTCGCACGGGCCATGTGTGACGCCTCTCACGGGTGTGTCTGAGAGCTGAGTGGCTGGAGGGCGGGCCTGGCCATGGAGGTTCAGGAAGGCAGGGAGCCGAGTGTCAGTGCCTCAGTATCCAGCCTTGACCTTGAGGTGCCAGAGCCCTTGGCCTACACCTCACTGCCCCTGGCTTTGCTGTCTGCATGTGCACTATGGGGAAGCAGCATGATCCACGGAAATGACACCTCAGGGGAGTAAAAAGGCTTCTGTCCCTGCCCAGCTCAGCCACTTATTAGCTCTGTGACCTTCCGGCAAACGGCCCTTCCGTGTCTCAGTTTCTGCGTTTATAAGATGGGCACTTCCCGTGCAGACACCCTACACGCTCAGAACAGCGCGCAGCGGTAAACATTAAGCTACAGTTGCTGTGAGGATCATTCTATTTCCTTCTCGTCACGGTGTTCTGCCCTGTGGCCCATTCACTCGGGGCCCTGCCCATGTCGCCCTGGCTCGCCTGCCTTGCCGTGTTCGCTCTCTCCTCCCTTTAACCCGTGTTGTGAGCGTCGCCCTGATGATTCTTCCGATAACACCTCGCTAAGCATGGCAGTGCCACCCCAGGGAGCTCCAGTGACGCCCTGCTGCTTCCTACGCAAGTACCGAACCACCTAGCCTGGCATTCAAAGCCCTTCACCAACAGTCCTCCATCTCCCTGCTGAATCTGAGCCTCACACCGCCCCTGCAAACCTCCACTCCTCCGGCCGGAGCCCACCCAGTCCTGGGGTAGTCCTGTCTCCTTGTTTTTGCTCTTGCTGCATTCCCGCCCTCACCCCTTACCACCCTGGAATGCCTTCTACACCTCCTCTGTCTTAGCATCTTCCAGCTTGAGTCCCACCTCCTCCAGGAAGTCCCCTCAGCTTACCTCTCTGAGCCTCGTCAGGTGGACACTCTGGGCCTGTGCTGGGGAGTTTTCACGAGAACCAAACATTCTCAAGACACAATGTGCACTTTGAAAACATTGGCCACTGTGGGATTGCTTCTCTTGATTCACCTCTCGAATCCTCCCACACGCTGCAGGACACACCGAGTAGCAACTTGAAGCCCCCATGGTGAGGACCCCTGCCCCATGCCCTGCCTGACCTCTCCGGGCCTCACTGTTGACTTGGGCATGTGGCCCTCACCTGGGCTTCCGTGACCAGCCTGGAATTTCAAGCTGAATTTGGTTTGACCTGTTCCTCGGGGCTGGCCCCTAAACCAAACCATATTCCTGCCATGCCCCCAGTGCCCAGTGTCCCCCTGGGAGGTGGGGACAGAGACTGGCTGGGCTCTTGCCTGGGGCCACCTTGGCCAACCCTTGCCCAGCACTGCCTCCTGAACTAATTCCGTAATCCTGCCCCCTGCCCAGCCCAGCGGCTCAGGAAGGCCTCCCTGGCCTGCTCTGATCCCACCTTCCTGCTCATTCCGGACCACGGCCCCTGGCCCCTCATCCGTCCACACTAGGGCTCTGCTGAGGTTCTGAAACTCATTTAGATCTGCCTTAGCACCCCCACCCTCAGACCCCCAGCTCGGCCCTGTAACAAGATCCAGATGTTCCTTCCACTGTCCCCAGGGTCCCTGGCATAATCCGTGACAGTTGGGGGGCCAGGGGGGCAAGCACAGTTGCAGGGGACTGCTGGGATAGAGGATGGAAATGGGGTGAGGCCCAGGTTCGGGGTCAATGAGGGGATAAGCAGACACGCCCCAACCCGGGCACCTTCTGTCCAAGCAGCTCTGCCCTCCTCCAGGAAACACCTTCAGCTAGCTGTGTGGCCTCGGGTGGATTGTGGACCTCTCTGAGCCTCATCTTCCTTGCCTGCTGCACCAGCTGTGATCTCACAGTATCGCTCTTAGGCCAACTAGGTGAAGGGCTCATTTGGCATGGGACCCCAGCACACAGTAGGTATTCACCAAACAATCTTAGGCAAGTCACCTCATCGCTTGGAACCTTGGTTTCCTCCTCCATAGTATGGGGATAAAAAATGCCTACCTTTCGGGGCTTCAGGGAGCACCGGCACATAGTAGGAGCTCAGCAAATGGCAGATGCTTCCCTCTTGCCCTTCAACATCACTGGCCAGCACCCAGCGGTGGAAGGAGTTGCGGTCCATTTCCGGGAGTCTGCCTCGCATGGCCTGGGCTGATTGGGGACCCTCTCATTCAATGGTGAATTCAGGACAAAGACCTGGTTTCTAGTTCCCAGTCTGCCTCTAGGCAAGCCCCTTCCCCTGTCTGGCCTCAGTTTCCCCATCTGAAACGAGATCAATTCCAAGAACAGAGAAGATGCTCAGTAAATATCTGTTGGCCGATACTCAGAATGCTTTCCATCCCTTCCTCTCTGCCTGCTTTCCATGCCCAAGGACCTTTCTGCTTCCCCTTGCCTGCTCCTCCCACCCCCCGCTGCCCCTCAAATGGCTGAGGCAGCCCTTGGCCTGCCCACCCTTCTCACCCTCCCAGGGGCACCCCCACGAGTGCCAGCTGTCAGCAGAGGAGGAACTGAGGACCAGGTGATGAGCTGGGAGGAGAGGCCCCCGAGGACAGAGTGGGGGTGCATGAACTTTGGGATGCGGAAACCCCGATTGCAGTGGGGGTCTCAGCAAGTCACCCCACCTCTCTGTGCCCTAAAGTCTTCCCTGGAAATAGAGTAATTGTGGCCACCAAGTCCTCAGTCTTCCTAGGAGTCAGGCCCTGTGCCAGGGCCTAGGCTATGGTCCTGCTTTCCTGGCTTAGCTGTTTTAGAGGTCCTCAGAGTGGTTCCCGACAGCAGCAGCTGGGAACTTGCTACACATGCGAATTACCCAGCTCCATCCCCGAGTCCAGAATCTGAAACCCTGGGGGTGGGGCCAGTCATCTGTGTTGTAACAAGCCTTCCAGTGATGCTTGTTGAGGGTTCAGCATGAGAACCGGAGAGCACTATCATCATCATCATCATCTTCCTTATCCTCATCCTCCTCACCCCGGGCCGCTCTTGTCTGTGTTCCTTTGAGGCTGTCCCTGAACAAGTCACCTCCCTACCCCCTCGGGCTGCAGGAAGCTGCCCCCCACGCCACTTCCCTGAGTCTCCAATGTTAAGGGCTGTGCCCTGCCCTGGTCCTGAGGCTGCTTTTTCCTCCTGCTCTCAAGGTCCCTGCAGGCAGATGCCCTGCCCCACCCCAACTCCAGCCCCCTTTGTAATCTAGTGAAATGAAGTGATTTAAGCTACCACCATCCTGAGTTTGAACCCTGGTTCCTCCACTTACTAGCTGTGTGTCCTCAGAAACGTTTCTTAACCTCTCTGTGTCTCAGTTTCTCATTGTTACAACAGAGATCATAATGGCCATTTCTAGGATGGTTGCAAGAATTAAAGATGTTAATACAGGGAAAGCTTATAACAACACCTGTCATGTAGCCTGTGCCACACACGGTTTAGAAATACAGGTCTCGGGGCCCTGTGCACCCACGCCCCCGGCCTGCCGGCCCCTCCTTCCCTGTATGCATCCTGAGCACCAGCCAGACTGGGCCACGGCTCCCGAGCCTGCCATTCTTTGTCATGCCTTTGCACGTGCCAGGACCTCTACCTGCCATGCTTTCCCCGCCCTTCCCCTCCAGCTTGTGCCCCCTCTCCATTCACAGCCCGATTGGCTCAGCGGCACCCCCACCCCCATACACACATACTCGGTTCCCTCCCTGCAAACCCTCAGTCCCTGGGTGCTTAAATGCCTAGTTTGATGTCTGGCTTCTCCCCCAGGATGTAAGCTCTTTGAAAGCAGAGTCTGGATCTTATTTATCTCCATATCCTGGGCCTGGCTTTTAGTGGGTGGTTTATACATGTTTGCGGAGTAAAAAGTAAGAGTGAATTTAAATAAAATTAGAATTCCAGGGCCTGACAATTAGAGATCTTATCAAGGTACAGTGAGTATAACTTCAAAATGGCAGAAAAATACGTACAATCCGCACGCATTCATCTCCCCAAACCGTGTTTCTGTGCCCCCAGTGAACGCGTCGAAAGGCCTCTGGAAGGGGGAACAAAACGGCACCAGGATGGACCTGGGCAGGGAGACTCATTAATGGTGCTGAAGGGAGGTCTCCATCACCTTGTCTGGACTGAATCATTACAGAGAGAATGAACTGAAGTGTTAGTTAAAAACAATAAAACCCCTCTCTCCTCCTGTAAAAGGGTTGAGGTGGAATCCTTCCCTCACTGCTCCAGTCTCCAAGTGAACCTGCCAAGCCTTTCGCTGCCACAGGGCCTTTGCACTCACTGTCCTTCTCCCCGGCGTCTGGGCGGCTGTCTCCTTGGCATCATTCAGGGCTGTGTGTAAATGCGGCCTCCTCCGGGGCATCTAACGCAGCCCTGCCACCCGCTCCCGGAGCTCTCTGCTCCTTCCCGTGCCTAGCGCAGCTGCCGCTCCTATTCTCCGTCTTTGTTTGCTCGGTTGCTCTCTGAGGTCAGAAGCTGTGACTGCATTTCCCCTAGCTCGGCTCTGGAACACAGCCGGTGCTGACGTCATATTTGTTGAATGAGTACGTCCTCTTTAATAGTCTTGAAAAAATTTTTTGCCCAGCATTCTTGAACTTTTTGTCTGTTTTTTTTAAGCTTCCCTAGCTCCAATTGAACCACCAACTCCGCCCCTGCCCTCAGAGCCCCACAGCGCTCACGGACTCGGGCTCCCTCACAGACTCAGGCTCCCTCACAGACTCGTCCGAGGGGGCACGTGAGCCTTTGGGGCAGCGACGGACAAGAACTGCAGGTCTAACCCTGTGAAACGCGGAGGCTGCTCAGGTGAGACGGTTCGGAGCCTGTTCTAACAGGCGCGTGGCCAGTGACGACTGCCTATTTGCTTGCGCTTTCAAGACCGATGTGTTCGTTTTCCCCGTGTTTCAAAAAATGTTTTCATTTTGTTTGCTGCCTATCATACAGTCACGTGATCCAGAATTCAAAAGGATAAAGGCATCTTTCCCTGTCCCCGTCCCTAGAGGTCACCAATGCAAACACCTTCTCCTGTAGCTGCCAGAGAATTTTTTATGCAGGTACGAGCAAGCACGCATATATGTTCTTTTTCTCTCTTTCATACACAAATGGCGGAACACCACACACAGAGTTCCACAACTGAGTTATTTATTTTTCACCTGTGTATCTTGCAAATCTTTCTACACTTAACAACTAAAGAGCATCCACATATTCTCCTAAAGGCAGCAGACAGAGGGGTTAACACTTTCTCCCGCATGGTGGCCCAGAGCTATTGGCCAGGATCCTGCCTAGCCAGCTGAGCCTGGTGCTGCTGAAGGTCAGAGAGACCAGGCTTTGGATCCCAGCTCCGCCACTGGCCCATGAGTGAGCCGTTTGTAACCAGAACCTCTTGGTGCACCAAAGGGGGACAACCCCAGCACCTGCCTCGCAAGATGGTACCAGCATTAAATAAGGAATGCGTGTTGGGGTCTTCGCTTTATAGATGAAGCACTAAAGAAGTGGTGGCTGCTATGAAACTATGCTGAATTACAAAGTAAGCATTATTGCCTAGTCTCTATGGCTCAGGCAGGGGGTGAGGATTTGTGGAGGTTGTGACGTGGTGTCCTATGGAAACCGGATTCTTCAGTTTAGAGGAAACCGTCAGATGGCTCATGGATGGTGGCCTTGGCACGTTTGGGCAGGAAGGGCCCAGGAGGACACCCACCCACGCACCACGTGAGAACGGGAGAGGTGCGGCAGGGTCACCAGGGCCTCTGCATGCGTCGTGGAGACGGGTGCGGCAAAGCTTTCCTTCGCAGCTTTCTGCCCGTCCTTCGTCGCTGGACGCGGTCAGGCTTACACTGTTCTGGATCTTGTTGAACTTCTTTCCTCCGCTTCCTCTCTTTGCCAGGGGCCACTTTGCTCTCCTTGGGGAGTTGCCGTGAACAAGAGGGGATGAGCAAGAACAGTGCCATTTCCTTCCAGTCTTCCTTTTCACATTTATTCCTTGTCTGCTTTTTGGTTTGCTTTATGAATGTCTTGTTATCCAAGTAACAGAACATCCACTTAGAGAGTAAAAAAGAAAATCCTCATCATTCCATTCTCAATGGCAGTTTCTCTTTCATTCTGGCCTTCTGGTCTACCTTCTATGTAGTCCAACATATTTGAGATCATATCGTGAAGTCAGTCTTCTATCCTAAATGATTTGGCTTATCATAGGATTATCAGCCTTTCGCTATGTTGTTCAGAATGGCTGCAAAGTAGCTCACTGAGTGGAAATACCATGTTTCCTTAACTATTTCTCCATTGGACCTTTGGGTGTTCTCATTTATTTCACTATCCCAGGCACCCCCTTGGAGAGAGCTTTTCCCCATCATAGATTTTCCCCTGAGACTTGGATCCCAGGGGTGGAATTCCTTGGCCAGTGACTATGATGATATTTAAAGTTCTTTACTTCCCCTTCCCCCACCCCCTCTAATCAGTTTTATTTTAATATGTGGCTTAGTGAACCCTGCCTTTATGACAGTCAGGGCTCTGCCCTGAGTGACATGAATGTCCCATTTGTTTTCCCTAAAGCATCTTCGAGGTCCCTAAATCCAAGACCGTCATAACCTGGCACAAATGACTTCCCAAGGCACCCAGCACGGCCCTGCTGAGTCTGGGCACCACCTCGCTGTTGCAGGAGGAGTTGATGGAGGACAGAGAACCCTGCCACCTGCAGCACACCTGTGTTCCGGCATTTCCCTCCTGCCCCTGATCCCTGCCACTTTGTAGCTGTGTGCTCTTTTGGAATATCTTAGCCACTCTGAGCGTCAGTTTTGTTTAAAACAGGGTTAACCTGCCACCCATCTGAAGGTTGGCTGGTGAGTCCCTGAGGTTGTTCCAGTTCCAAGGGGATGATTCATTCACTCAATAAATACTTCATCAAGCTGTGTCAGGCTGTGGAATCCAGTTGTCATTCCCCACAATTCCATCGATACTCTTTGGCTCTACAGAGGAACGAGCTGGGCTCAGACAGCCATGGGTTCAAGTCCTGCCGCTCTCCCTCACTAGCTGTGGGGCTTGGACAAGTCAACGAATCTCTCTGAGTCTCTGTTTTCTCATCTATAAGTCGGGGACAATAGTAGTAGCCTAGAGGTTGATTTTAAGGATTAAATGATATAATGCCCATGCTTAGTAAGCGCCCAGCAAATGTTAGCAATAATAATATTTATTACCTTGCACAAGAGGGTCTCAGACAACTTCTGAGGTGGCCATTCTGCTCCATGTTCAAGATAACCAAGAGCTTTAGTAACTATGTTTGAGTCGTGTGTTTGGTGGGGGGTGATATCACCTGGACGCCTGCAGGAAGGTTCCCCAGGCCTAGGTCGTGGGCTTATTTGCCCTCCCAGGAACAAGGAGGCCACCAGGGTCTGAGCACTGTCCCTTCCATGACTGAAAATCAGACACTGGGAACAGGTCAGTTGAAGACCAGAGGGCTTCACTGAGGACCAGACAGATTGAATGTCGGAACGACGCAGCACCTGAGCATTAGAATAATGCCATAATCAAGGGTGACAATGTATAACATGGGGATGTTAAAATGACTCAATATTAGAACCCATGGATGTTATAATAATGGATACATTATCCTAGAAGAACTTCAGCTTTGAAAAGGCTGTTAAAGATGTGACCTTTTGCTGAATTTGTACACATGTGAAGCCAAGAAAATGTAATGTAACTTTTCTGAGGGTTAGTGATAGTGGTTTTAGATAGAATGTTGAGGGGGGAAATTCAGAGCTGAACTGGCCCCATTTTTCTATTATAGCACACTTTTGGGAATGCAATGCAAATTTTGAATACATTTTTAAAATACAATTTTAAGATAAAAACGTTTGTCGATTTAAACGAATGTTGGGTTGCGGGGGGCTGTCTGGGGTCATTGTGAGCCCCAAGAGCCTGGGCACCGGCTCTCACACCGCCTTTCCCCTTCCTTGGGAGGCCAGTGGGAATATGTGCAGACCTTCGATGTCAGGTCAGTCCCTCCATTCTACGGGAGGTGACGGAGCTGCACGAGTGGCTTTGTGGAACCGCAGGTGGAATCTGACCGCCTGACGCTGCTTCCCCGATCCCTTCCCCCGCCCCCACCACCTCAGCTGCTCCCGGGGTCATGGTCCGAGCAGAGTGCCACGGGGGTGCTTGGTAGCCCTGCCTCAGTGAATGCTGCCTTGGAATAAAGCTACCTGAGCACGTGGCATACTCAACCTGCTGGCCGTGGACTGCCTGTGGTGCCCAGGCCATCTCTTAGATGGCCGTGCTTTCTACTGAGAAAATAAATATTTGGGAAAAGATGGTCACCTGGTCTGCCTAGAACAGTCACGTGTAGCCCTCTTTAATCTCCCAGCTCTGCCACTTCCCAGCTGTGTGATCTTTGGCAAATAGCACAGCCTCTCTGTGACTCAGTTCTTTTTCTTTGTCAAATGGGAGTAATAGTAACTCCATAATTTTGTCATGAGAATTTTGTCATGAGATGACCTTACCTAGAGCCTATAACAGAGAGTAGGCATCCAATAAGCATCATCATTGTAATGATTTATGATAATAAGCTCTCCTTCCTGCTTCCCCTCCACTCATACCACCCCTCCCTGGATGCTCACACATTCATCTCTCAGTACCCTGGTATCTATTTCCGGCATAGAAACTTGACTCGCTCCCAAATACCAGCAAGTTTCTAAGTGATAGACAGTCGAAGCTTGGGCTTTTCTTGATGAACTAAAAGGATTTTTAAAAATATATTTCAAAATCCTCTAGCAAGTTGGGAGCCAGAGCATGAGAGGGGAGAGTTCACACTTGTGGAAGACCTGTCACATGCTCTCAAAATTAATTCTTATAGCCTTGATTCAGAAGAAGTATCATCACCTCCATTTTGCGGATGAGACAACTGAGGCACAGAAGCCAATTAATTTCGCCAATGTCAAACAGCAAGAAGAGATGGCAATAAGATTCTGAAACTCTGAATGCTTGACCCTAAAACCTTTATCTTTCCACCAGGACGTCCTGTCTTGCTTGCTGAGCTGGAGTATGACCCAGTCTTCATTGGGCCCTGGGGTCCACAGGGGGGCAGGAGGGGCAGGTGCAGGGTAGGACGGGGTCAGAGGAAGGGGGTGTGGCCCAAGTTCACAAAGTCCCACAAAGTACTTTCCAAAGGAACAGCTAGAAGACGTGGCAGTGGGTCTTTGATGGATGGGTCTTGAACTCTTTCGATAATTCCCTGCTTTGGTTTAGAATAGTTGGCTACTCCTTCCTCTGTAAGACACTGAGTGTGTCTCTGAGCGAGTACGGTCCTCCACACAGGACAGCGGCAAGACGGGACTGAGTTGAAACAAGAGAAAGTGTTGGGAAAACAGAAGCAAATATATTAGGCAAGAGCACGGTGCTCTAAGCAGTGCATCTTCTGAACAGTGCAGTTTCCTTCCAGACTCCTTGTGTGCGTGTGTGTTCGTTAAATCTATTGGGAATCTCTAAAAATAAATAAATAAAATCTTAAAAAAATAAATGGATTGGGACAACATGGTTCAGGAACACGATAGACTTTTCTTTTCCATCTCAAAGAGATCCTGGACGGCCACACCGACACGGGCCGGGCTTGATTGGCCCAGGACGAGCCGGGGAAGAGCCAGAATCCCCCTCAAGGAGGGAAAGGCAGACGACACTGGCCTGAGTGAAGTGAGGCCACGCGACAGAGAGGGACCAAGTCCGGGGTTGGGAGTGGTGACGTCCGTCCAGCAGATGACAGGCAGGAGGCTCAGAACCGAGACAGAGAGCCAACGAAGAGGCCAAAAGTCTGCCGTTAGGTGACTTGGATGCAGATCTAATGGACCAAGAGGTCCACCCGAAGCGCAAACCGAAGGGATGGCAGTGCGAGATGCCCGGCTTACAGACGCAGGGGAAAGACGACTCAGAATAAGAATGACCTTCCTCAAAGTCACCCAGCTTGGCCAGCGAACAGAGATCTCGTCCAGGGAACGAAGGCCCGCTGGCTGCCTCCCCGGTCCGCTCCCGCAGAACCCCAAAGTTTTTCACCCGGCCCACAGGGCTGGAACAAGCCACAGGCGGCAGCTGCCCATCCTTTGGTCTCCATCCATAAAGAGACAACAGAATGGAAAAATAATTAAAAACTAAGAGCAGAGGTTGAGGGGCTGTGCGTTGGGAGGGGGAGGGCTGGGGGCTGAGGAAGCGATTTCCAGGGGAGAGAGGGACCGAGGGTTGGAGTGGCTGCCGTCGAGATAGCCAACAGATGCGATTCTTCAGATAAGCGTAGCAATTTAGATAAATCTCGGGCTTTGGAGCTGGTCGCCTGCGTCCCCTCTCCTCCGTCTGCCTTTTTTCAATTTTATCTCTGAGCCAAGGGAGGGGGCGAGGGAGGGCAGGGAACTCTGAGGGGTGACGAGATGGGAGGGCAGTGAGGGGGGCCAACTTCATCTTCGGGGACTTTGGTTTTTCTTTTTAATGTGTTTTTCCCAGAAGGTGGGAAATGCCAACACACACTCGGAGACCTAGAAGGCGGCCTATGTTTTTTAAAAAGCGGCAGACAAAAATCAAAATATTTGAAAATGTATTTCATGGTAATTATGTCATATTTCATGGGCTGGTGCCACTACTGAAAGAGAGGCTGAATGCCTTAATTTGTATAGAAATTGTAATCATTTGTTCATTTCAAGGTGAAAATTGCATTTTTTAATTTAAATTGTATCCTGCATGATAGTCTATTATCTAGTAAAATTGTCTCCATGTCTGAATGCCTTATATGCAGCTGCAATGCTTGTTACAAATCCACTTATATTCATAAAAGCAGGTGGACATCTCAGGAAATGGAAGCCGTCGTGTGTGTGCGCGTGTGGGTGCGTGTGGATGCGTGTGCAGGCGGCGGCTCCCATGCCCACCTCTCACGCCTGCCTCCTCGGCTCCCCACCCCGCCCCCCACCTCTGACTCTCACGTGGGCCTTTCCGGATCTGCTTAACAAATGATAATTAGTTGGAACAAATGAGGACGCTGTGCAACGTGAAAGCCCACGGCCGGGACGGAGTTGGGGGGCCAGGCAGGGCTCCGTCTCCACCTTGCCGTGGGCCCCTGTGCAGGCTGCAGTCTTGATCCCCGCTCCGGGCCTCAGTTTCCCCATCTGTCAAGTCAGAAGCTGGACTTCCCTCGAGTGAAAGGTGCACACTCACCCTGGCAGTGCGGTGAGAGCCTGGCCGCAGAGCCCGACCGCCCGACGCCGAAGCCTGGTTCTGCCGCTGGCCGGCTGTGTGATGCCGCACAGATCCCTCCGCCTCTCTGGGACTCGGCCGCCTGCTCTTCAGAAGGAGGCAGCAACAAACTCTGCCGCCTCTGGTTGTCGTCGGCAAACTGTGGCCGGCGAGCCAAATCCACCTGCCGCCTGTCTGTACGGCTTGACGGCCGAGGGTGCTTATTCCATGTTTTTAAATTTATGTTTTACATTTTTTGATGCATTTTTCTGGTTGAAAAATAAATCAAAAGGAGAATGATCTATGGTGACGTGAAATTATATGAATTTCAGGTTTAAGTGTCCAATACTGAAGTTTCACTGGGACACAGACACGCTCGCGGGTTTTCGTGTGGCTGCTGTGGTGCGGCACAGACCCCGCGGCCCAGGGAGCCTGAGATAGTCATTGTCTGGCCTTCGACGGAGAAAGCTTGCCAGCCCCTGAGATCGAATAAGCGAAGTGCCTAGCCCAGCGTTGGTGCATCCCAAGCGTTAGTTCTTGTTGGCACAGTGGCGGATTTAAGGAAGGTTGGGTGTCAGGAAAAAAACCACCACCACCAGTATTTGTTGGACAGCTGTCATCTGCCCGGCTTAGACCTGGTACAAAGATACAGAATTTCTCACTGGGGCAAAAACCAGAATTAAGGACCTTCTTTCCCCAGAAGAACTTTTACCCAGAGTTTTGTTGAAAGTTCTGTAACACTGGTTTAACCCTGGGATGTCAGTGGGGGCGCTGGACTGGAAGTTAGCCGCTCTTGTCCATCTACCCGCTCCGTGAAATGGGTCCCTTTCAGCAAGAAGTACGTGCTCCATGCCTCGTGTAAAGGGTTGGCATGTTCTTGGCACACAGCAGCTGTCCAGGTGCTCAATGTCTTCTCCTTTCACTGGGTGGATTCCCTGGTCATCGGTGGACGCTGTTTAGAAGCACCTGCTATGCATCCTGTAGCCCAGCGCACCCGTTCGTCCACCATCCATCCATCCATCCATCCATCCATCCAACAATTCTCAAGCGTCTCCTCTGTCTCAGGCACTGTCCCAGAGGAGGCTCCCTGGGTTCTTGCTGAACTCCAGGCTCCTGCCCTGCAACCCTGGCTGAGTGTCCTCTGGGGAGTGACTTCATCTCTGAGCCTCATTTCCCCAACCAGGAGGTGGAGATAATAGTGTCCCTCTCCCGCACAGGATTACGGAGGAGGGTTCGGAGACAGTGTGTCCAAATGCCTTGCCAACTGTAGAGCCACGCCAGTGCTGTGTGAGGATTTACCTGCCCCAGCAGTTGGGGATGACTTGCCAGAGGCCACGTGGCTGCAGTGACCCAGACGAGGCAACAGTGCCCGGTGCTGTGGGCTGAATGTTTGTGTCCACCTCCCCAGAACTCCCACGTCGACGCCCTGACCCTCCAGTGCGATTGTACTTGGAGGTGGGCCTTTGGGAGGTGAGTTTGGTCACATAGGTCACGATCAGACAAGCGAATGGCTGACTATACGGCAAGGGCCTGCACTGAGAATTCAGAGTCACGGCCTCCAGCTCTGGTTAAACTGGAACATGGAACAAAGCCCCCTGCCCACGCTGGACTTTGTTCTCAGTATTTGTTGGGAGGGATTCCCCTGTAAAGTAGGTATGGTCAAACCCATTTCATAGACCAAGAAGTCTTGGAGGGATTAAGTTTCATGCCAAGGCCACCCAGAGTCCTAGGATTTGGCACTGGGTCATCTGGTCCCAAGGCCCACACACTTTACTACGTGTCCACCCTGGATGTGCCTCCCACCCCAGACCCCTGCCCTGTGTCCAGGTTGGGACCAGCGGCACATCCTACTGCTGCCGCTGGAACTGCCCACCTGGGACCCCTCATTCTGCAGAACGCTCCACCCCCCGGACCTGGCCACTCCCAAACCAGCCACACCGGGTCAGAGAGCACATAAGTCACAGCATACCCGACTGAAACCGGGCATACGGCCACATCCAGCTGTCTTCCGGAAAGAACCAGATCAACTGCTACTCTGGTAAGGGTGCAAAAATTCCGTTACGTTAATGGCATGAATCCGGACACAGCATAGAGTGACCGAGGCCTCGGTCTCCCAGCCTTGAGTCATGCAACAAAGCACCTCTTGACCCAGCTCTGACACTTGACGTTTTGGGCCAGATACTTCTGTCCCGTGCATCGTAAGAGGGTTGGCCACAGTCCTGGTCTCTGCTCACTATGTGCCAGTAGCAGCCCACTCGCTCAGTCCTGACAACAAAAGGAGGTCTCCAGACATTGCCACAGGGCTCCTGGGGGGCCAGCATCCCCCCAGGTTGAGAACCACTACTCTGATCTTAAGCGCAGCCCGGTCCTTGTCTATTCTTTCTGGCAGGAAAATGACTGTTATCCTAGGCAGTACTTTTCCACACTGCAGGCTTCTAATGGTTAGTAACACATGTTCAGCACCTACTAAGTATCAGGCATTGAACCTCTAACACAGACTAACTCAATCACAGCAGCTCCTGGGAGCAGGTATCATATTACCCAATTTACAGATGAGGAGACTGAGGCACAGAGAAATTAGATGAGACACAGCCGGCCTCCGTCCCTGCCACAGCCAGACTCGCTGCGGGGCATGTGCTCACGTTCATGAGCACATCAGGTTCATTCAATCCCAGCAACTTTGCACATCGTGATGTTAGGATGCTGGGATTCCAGAGGAGGAAACTGGGGCTCATGTGGTTTCCATGAGGTCACCCAGTGGCCCACAGCCAGAGCAACTGGCAGAGCCAGGGTTTGAACCCCAGCCTCATGGGAATGCCCACCATCATCCCACCACTCCTGGCTACCCTTTGGAGACTTGTAAGTATACTTTCAGCTTCACAGGTGCTTAGAGATCGTCCCCTTATTCAACAAACAGTTACTGATGCCCACTCCGTGCCAGGCCCCGTGGTGAGGAATATGGGCTCTTCCTTATCTTTCAGAGACACACGCTGAACTGTCCAAGGATGAAATGATGTGGGATCTGAGATTTGCTCCAAACGTAGCCCAGGATGTGGAGGGGAGGTGGGGGAGGGTGCGGCTGAAACAAGCATGGTGGCAAGTTGATAATTACTGAAGCCAGGTGAGGGCTAGGCCGTTACTCCTGTGAAATTTGCCAACCTACCGTGTGGTTAGAAGGGTGGATACGGGTTCCTTGTCTGCTTTCAAATCCCGGCTCTGCCACCTCCGGTGTAATTTCCGGTAACTTTCTTCTCTCTAGACTTCAGCGTCCTTGTCTGCAAAGTGAAGGGATAACATGTGGCCTGCAGGGTCGTTGTGAGGATTAAATGAGATAATAGAGAGAACGCGTGGGCCGTTCCTGCACAGAGCAAGGACCTGGCCCAGAGCAGGGCTCCTCAGGGGTCACGGAAGCTGCTCTTTCTCCACCATGAGTGTCGTTGCCAGTAACGGCACAGACGACCCAGCACCGTCACGGGCCTCATTCTAGTGCATCCCCAGGGCTCCAGGCCTGCTCACCTGGGAAGCCGCGGGCCCTGTGAGGGCCCCGGAGGGCCTCTGACCCCGAGTTATCTGCACAGCCAGGTGACGACGACGAAGCTAATCCCCCTGACGGACTCAGAGTCCTTCAAGTCCATCCCCCTCGTCCGCAGCTGTGACGCAGCCTCATCTGGAATTCCCGGTCGCTGAGCTGCCAGCAAGATCCTTGCAAAGCAGCGAAGGACCCTCGCACCTATGCACCCCCCTCTCCTTGCTCCCTCTGCTCTGTCGAGGGGCGCCCTCTTTCCCTCATCATCTCTCTGGGCTGGTTGAATTACTTCAATGTTCCCAGACTCTCGGGAGTTGGCGTGGAGTGTTGGGAGCCCTGGCAGGATTCAGGGGGTGGATGGACTCACACGTGAACTGCGCCCCGATCAACAGCCATCCCCTGGGAAGGGTGGGACGTCTCAGGCCCAAAGCGCTGCGGTTTGGGGAAGGGGCCTCCACCCAACAAACACTCCTCCTGCTGCCTCACACTTCCCAGACTGCCTTGCAGTGGGCGGAGCTACGTGGCTACCTGCGTGAGCGAAAATGGCGACGCCCTGTGAGCGTTGTTACACGCTGCTCCCGTTGCCACGAAGAGTTAACGCTCTGTGACTCCGCGGGGCGAGCGCACCGCGTCTGGAGCCCTCCCGGATTCCAGCCGGGTGTCTCTTCCCCCGGGCCGATTTCCATCAGCTCCTTGAGTTATCGTAAACCGTAACAGCTTTCAGTGAGACCTGTACCCTTCCTAGTGAATTATTGAACCTGAAGGTGGTCTTGGGAGCCCCCAATCCCTGAAAGAAGTGAGTGTCAGAAGTGGGGGTGGTTTGGGGACTGTCCCCCCAACTTCACACTGCCTTTGCCGCCTTCTGTCATAAAAGGACTATACCCAACGTGGCACCGTGAGGACGACCCCCTGTGTGCCCCGGAGGTTCACGGGCCAATCTGTTCTGGGTACAAAATCACAAATGAAGAGCAGGTCAATGAGCTCACCCCTTGGCAGCACTGCTGGCTGTTTAAGGCCAGGTCTGTGAGGGGCTACAGAGAAGTTCATTCTGCTCTGTTGGTGGGAGTGGGGAGCTGGAGGCCACCCTGGCATGCATCTCTCAGGGACTGGAGAGGTGAAATTTCATGGAATGATACATAGCGCACAGAGCTGATGCTCCGACATAGTCACGTGGAGGAAGTTCAGTGTTACCGGAAAGTGAGAGGAAAGGAAGAAAATCCGCAGCACAAAGAGAGGTGTGCAAACGTATCACAGGCACCAAGAATCTAAGGAAGCACATTCAACATGGCGGGTGCTAACAGAGCAAAGAAAATGATAAAATAAGGCAATGAATTCACGTAGGATTAGAGATTACAGGGTTATGGGGGGCACCATAGGTTATACAGTTACTGATATAACTGTGGCCTCTTTGTCTTGTCCCCTTTGAGGGTCTTCTCATGTTGCCGTCCCTCTTCCCACCCTTCACTTCAAGCAAACACATTGGTCCTCATCGGTTTTGATAAAGTTCCTTTTGCTTCCTGAGCCTCACAGTCCCCTCCTTCCTCCAGCAGCCTGTGAGCCAGATGTACTGTTGGGTGCATCTGGGAGCCTCCTCCCACCCAGCCAAGGGTCTCCGTTCTGACTGCAGCTTAGCACCTCTGGGGACACTTAATCATCCCACCCCCACCACGAGGCTAATGCAATTGTCTGGGGTGGGGTCTGGCCCCCACATCAGCCCTTGAAATGACCCCAGGTTGCACCCAGGAACGGTAACTACTGGAATGGGTGCTCCCGCCCCACCTTCCCTCTGTTGGAGCCCCTCCCACATTCTCTACAGTATTCTACATGTTTCTTCCCAACTCAGTTGTTGCTGAACCACCTTGAATGGGACCAGCCTCTCAGGCAGATATTTCTTTGAGACGAAATGTTTTTAAACTGTTGGAGTAGAGGAGACACATATGTCCTTGTTCAGCTCGACCCACAATCATTTATTTTTCAGCCTCCCCCAGACTCAGCTCCTAATTCCCCCTGGATCCTGGTCCTCTTACTTAAGAGAAAGAAAAGTCTTCTTTTTAACAGTTTTAAACAGCTGGGATGCACCCCACCACCTGTCTGCCCGTGGCTTCATCAGGAGCCCATGAGTTTGAGGCAATAAGCCCAGGGGTTAAGGACAGGCTAGGGGGTCATCTGGGCCTGGGCTTGATGTTGCCAACAGGGGGACATCCCTAGGGCAGTGTCTCTAGCGGGGCGACCTGGAGCAGGACCCCAACTTCTCATCCTAACACGGGCCATCTTGAGAATGAACAGGAAAGGGACGCGCAGGTTGCTCAGTGCAGTATCCAGCACATATAAAATGTAAAGAGAAAATTATTCTTAGCAGCTCCATTTGGTGATGTCACCAAGCACTAGGTCTACCCACAGAACCAGGGGCCCAAGAAAGCACAGCAGCCTGGGGGCGGTGGTCCAAGTTTATGGAGAACTTCAAGGACCAGGGGTCCCATGGAGCCCATTTCCCTGCAGGTGAGACAGAGCCATGCCGTGTCTTTCTGGCCACGGGACCAGGAAAAGAGGCTCCTGTGAGCCAGAGCCTTCGAGATAATTGTCTGTTTTCTAGTTAGTGTTTTCCCGGGGGTCGTAAGCTAGGCTTTGCCCGAGGGAGCATGTGTGGTTCCTTCCAGGGAGAGAATGGAGGAGACTGGAGCCGAACGTGCTCCCTCCAGTGCCTCGAGACACCACGTCCCTGCTCCCTGCACGAGCTGTTGACATCCTCAGGGGCAGGAAAACGATTCTCTGTTCAGAGTGAGTCCACGGCAGTGTGGGCAGTGGAGGGTGTGGTTCTAGAGGCTGCGCTCTTGAAAGGACCAGATACTGTAGACTCAGCTCCACAACAGTTGGGATTATAGTCAGAAGCCCCCCGTCCTCTGTCCTGCGTGTCCCTCCTCACCTCAGCGCTGTACTTGTCTCCTCTCCCAGGAGCCTCTTCCCTGTCCTATGCAGGGAGAGGCTGTGAAAGTCGCCCGCCCCGAGGTGTGCATGAGCCACGAGACCAGGAACAGCCTGCCGTGCTGTGTGGCCCGTTGTGACAACAGCTGACTGGCACACCGGTCTGCCCAGGACCCGTTCCTCTCCATTCCTGTAGACGCAGACACCTGGTCTTATTCCGGGCAGGTGGTGTGCCTGGGAAGAAGACTATGTTTCTCAGCTTTCCATGGATGTAAGCAAAGGTCTTTGAGTAGGATTCCTAGAAAATGTCCCTAAGAGGGGGTCAGAGAGCTCCAGGCAGGCCCCTGAAGGGCAGGCTGGGTCTGCGAGCTCCTTGGCCCCACGCGGAGCCGCCTTCCCAGCACTGGTGTTGGGCAGCTCTGAGTCGGCCCAGTGCTCTTGGGGCTGCTCCAAGACCAGCCCTCCGCTCAGTGTCTTGCCGTGGTAACCTGGAAGATCCTCAGAGATCATCTGGCCTGCTTTTTAAAAATGTACGGAATTAGCCCTGGCTGGTGTAGCTCAGTGGATTGAGCGTGGGCCTGCGAACCAAAAGATCGAGGTTCGATTCCCGGTTAGGGCACGTGCCTGGGTTGCAGGCCAGTTCCCAGCAGGGAACCCATGAGAGGCAACCATACATTGATATTTCTCTCCCTCTCTCTTTCCCTTCCCCTCTAAAGATAAATAAATAAAATCTTTAAAAAAAATAAATAAAATAAAAATGTACGGAATTAGGGCCCAAGACAGGGAGAAAACTGTCTCCCGATCCGCAGCAAGTCATATGCAGAGCTGAGGGTAGAACTGGACTAGTTTGCGAGTCTCCTCCTGACTCTCCTGGTAGCTTCCTAACTTCCTGAATGACAATTGCCTGGTTGGGGGCCGGGGGAGGGGTGGAGGGGTGGAGGGTGGCGGTTGGGAGCCCTGGTTCTGGCAGGAGCTACTGGAAGGACTTCACAGGGGGCCGGAACAGAGCTCACCCTGCTGCAGGGGCTCTATCTGGCGGAGGGAGGATGCTGGGGCAGCCGGCTGACTGGTCTCAGACCCCAGGCTTCAGACTCAACCTCCCTTGGCCTTGCCCTGGAGAACTTGGACCGGTTAGATGGACTGGGTCTGTCCATCCAACGCCTTACCAACCCGTCCTGCACAGCTTCTTCCAATAACTCCTCCATCATAGCCCCTTCCTGTTCAGATCATCCAGGCAAACCAGTACCCTGGAATGACACAGGGACCCTGGTTTAGAGCCAGCGGAGCCCGGCTGGAGTAGACGCTGCTGGTCCTGACCCGGGTGCCCTTCACTGGGCCAGCACCCCTGTCCTCTGACTGATGTGAATACTGCTGCCGAGGGCCCGTTGCTGCACCTTTCTCTGGAGAGCGGGCCCCAGCCCACAGGAGCCACCGTAACCACAGATGCTTAGGCACAGACGCCCTTTACCCACCCACCCACATCTCCGGGACAGCTGACAGCCATTACTGTGGGGCAGAAGGCCAGCTCCTGGTCTCAAGGTGAGACTCTGCGCTGAATTCACGCCTGGAGCTCCCTGCAGTATTAGAATGAAGCAAGGCCCCGGTTAAAACTCCCCCTCTGCTTAGCCCCTTCCCCTGCTTTCCTTTGCTTCCTTCACTCCCTTACCAGTTTCTCTTGAGGGCTCTCCTTTATATATAGTTCACCTGCCCAAGGATCCTCACAGCAGGCTCCGCTTTTAAGGCAATATGTGAGCTTCTGAGCTCCCTCCCACCCCCAAATGTGTGTCCCAGGAGTCGGCCACAGAAGGTACGAAGCTTAGCAGCAGGAAGTTTGCCCTGGTGGAAAGAACTGAGGTTTTACCAGAGAAATGCTTCAGCAGCCCCATCCACTGATCGAATATTGATTAGGTAGCCACTGTGGATCTAGCAGCTGCTTGGCACAGGGGGACCCGTTAGGGCGTCAGAGAAATGCAGTACCTAGTCGGGTCCTCTAAATTAGGTCCAATTACTTCTCCCTCACCCCGAAGATCCTTTGAGGGCGCTCCACACGGTGGTGATGCAGTGAGTACACGAAACCTTGGAAATGCTTTTAATTTCTTTTAATGTATAACAGTTACGCCTGAGTTACAGAGGAAGCGCTTACAAGCAGGTAGTTAAAGCAAATGCCAGTTTCTCTTTCTAGTCTACTACTCCATATAGCTGAATAAATTATGGTGCGATTATATTTAAACACACACCCTCGCGCCCACACGCACACCCCACTCACACCCTCATGCACACATACACTTCCACGTGGAGGAAAACAGCTGTTGAGTCACACACGGAAGCAACCAAGTTGCAGTTACTAGGAAGCAGGAATGATCTAGAGTGCTATGTAGATATTTCCCGGGTAGGGGATTGGCCGTGGCCGGGTCGACGGAGAAAGCATTCAATGCACGCTGTCTCTGAGCATTTCAAGATGGCGGCTGGAGAACCCCCATTTGGTCTTGGCTTGGTGCCTCTACAGGAGGGGAGGAGAGGAGACCTGTAGACCTCAAAAAGTGTCCAATAGGGAAGGGCACATTTGGGAGCTTGAGGAGAACATCAGTCTGAGAGAGGCCCCAGAGAATGTCTTTTTGGGGCAACTATGGAGTTTCAGCAAGTTCCAGAATCCAAAGAGCCATGGACAACAACATTGGATTTTGGTGGAGTGCTCAGGGTCTGAGACCTGACCTAGTCTCAAGCCATGGTCAGTCTGGACATCTGACCTTCTCGTCTGTCTTCCAGGCAAACCTCTCTTCATTCTTCCCTTCTCTCTCACTCCCCCGTCTCTCTTCTCCTTCATGTTCCACTGGCAAAAGAATGGCAAAGGTAAATCAAGTAAAAAATAAAGAGTATAAAAGCATAGCTTGGTTCTTACACATCACTTCTTTTTTCTTTTCATAGCAAGAGAGAAATACCAAATGAAAAAAAACAAAAGCAATACAAATGAAAGAACCCAACAGAACCTGGAATGTATAATCTGAAACACACGATATGCAGATACATCCCTACAGGTGGTCCCTGGCACTAGCACGACACGCACTGTGGGGGGTTTCTTTCCTTGCTTAGTATATATATTTATATATAGAAAAGTCAACTTCCTATAAACGAACAGCACATCACCACGTTTCCAACTAATGTACAATGAGCTCAGAGGAGGGGCTGCCCGTAGGGAGAACCAACAGCTACTTGTGATCAATTGGAGGGAACATCTCTTATTTTGCTACAGACTCTATTTACAGGGGTGGATGGGGTTGTTTCTGGGCTGGCCCAGCCCCTGGGATTCAGGCCTCCCTTCTCAGGCTGCGGTCAACTCTCAAGAGTCTGGGGCCTCGTACCTCTCAGCCCGCACCATCTCTCTGCTGAGTTGTGAGCTGCCAACACAAGTCTGAGTTTATAGGCCGAGTTGGCTAAACAAAGCAATGCATGGGGACTTAGGAGGAAACCTATCTGGGTCAGGGTCTCTTTCTGAGGGGAATGGGGGCCTCTGGGGGGGATAAGTCCTATGTTTTAGCAAGATGGTGGTTTGGGAGAACTCCAGAGAGGCTGGGCGTAATGAAAAATCATTTGGTTTATTCCCATTTCATCAGAGGGGGCAGAGATTTGGATTGGTCCCTGCATTGGAATGTCACCTCCTGGGGGCAGAACCGAGCAGTTTTGATGTCACCTGCCTGACATCTCTTCGCCTGGGTAACAGGGTAGAGAGAGACTCAGGTGATTTCTGAGCCAGGCCTCCAGGACGAAGGTCGGCCATTCGAGGAATGTGGATGAAGATTGTGACTGATCTTAAGGAAGAGCTGTTTCCTGGCTGTGAGAGCTACGGAAGCACGGACTGGGCCACCAAGGGACAGCACAGTCTTCCTTTTTGTCCACAGCTTAAAGAGCCAGAAGTCTCCTAAGATGGATGTTCCAGCTGAAACCTGGGCTGAACTTGATGGGCCACACACAGCGTGGGTGTCCGCTGCTACCGAAGAGTCTGTTTGTCCCCAACTATTAATAGGCTGTTCTAAACCAGAGATACGGGCCGCCCTCCCTGGCACGGTCCAGGACGGGCATGACGTGACTGAGTCTGAAGACGAGAAACAAGTGAGCATTATTCACAGAGGTGGCGTCCATGCAGGAAAGCGTCCCGGCTCCCAGGAGGGAGAACCTCGGCTCAGCTCTCAAAGCCGCAGCCCCCCCTCTGCGAATGCCTCGCCGGCTGAGGGCGAGGGGCCTGGCTGGAGCAAAGAGGTGGCCTCCTGTGTCCAGACGGGGACAAGCAATTTGGTCCAGTCCTTGCGGATTTGGTGCTGTGTCTCCCATCACAGTGCCTTTTCCTCAGCAGCACTTGAGAAAGGCGATCCAAGTGTAGATTATAATGATGGTGATGGTGAAGATGAATCTAGTTTTGATAAGCAGGAAGGTGGTGAAAAGTTCCAAGGGAGGCTCAGTCAGGGGCTTGAACCATTCCCCAGAGGTCTCGACTCTAATGAAAAGGAGCTTGAGGGGGCCACTGGAGTGGCCGAGGAGGGCGCGTCCCTCTTCTCCAGAACTGTCAGCATCCCCCTCCATCCAGGATGGCGGTTTGAAGACCGACCACCTCTGTCCCTGCACAGCGGTGCTGCACCAGGAGACCGAGGCCTCTTGGCCAGGAGTGAATCAACACTGAAAGATGCCACTCTGGGTGGGACAGGGACATGTCCCCTTCCCCCAGTGGCAAGGGGAATCAGTGGTCTCATGTGTGGAGCAAGTAGTCCCTGCTGGTCCAAGAACCCTTCTCCAGAGCTCTGAGCTCCAAGGGAATTCTCCGCGCCCCCAGCAACCTGAAGGGACTCCCCGGCAGATGGAGGCCCTCCCTAGAAGACTGAGCATGCAGTGGAGGGCTCAGGTCTCTGCGGAGGCTTTGTGAGGAATCAAAGCTACACTGAGTTGGAGCCTCTGGCAACAAAGGGTCCCTGCTGCCCATAAGCAGAGGGACCCCAGTTACAAACCCCCTTCTGGGCTGCCCTATGCCTCTTCACTCATGGGTCCTCAACAGGTGATCCCTCCCCCCTCTCATCTGATCCAGTGAGTGTGAACACTGAGGATTTTGTGGGCTCCCCACGCCCCACACGGGGTGGGCGAAATTGAAACCGGGGCTTCAGTATGAAAGCCAGCTGCTTCTGGATGCCTTATTGGGTCCTCGTATCTTGGGCCACTCTGCTGGTAACAAGCCCTATCCCGACCTGGCCCTGACCCCTGGTTAAGTCTCTTCATGGTTTTCTCAGTCCCCCTACCCCCGCTAGATTCCCCCCTCCACCCAATAGAGGTGTGTGGGGAGGGTCCCGAAGTCCTCAGAATTCCTGGGTGATTTCCCTGGGAAACCCTGGGGCTCAGTTCCCAGCGTCCAGAGGAGGAGTGGGCTGAGGTTCTGGCCCTGGGCCAGACACCCACCTGGAGGGACTGGCTCCCAGCACTTCCAGCTGGGAGCGGCCTGCGAGCTCCTCCCCCACCTCTGGCCAGGGTACCCACTGAAGTCCAAGGGCCCCAGACCTCATCCCAAACACCATCCTCCCTTGGGTGTTCGTGGTGCTCTATTTGGGGGTGAGCTTCCATCCCTGTGCTTCTGACGGCACAGAGGCCGTGACAGCGTTTGACCGGGCGAGGACTGTGGGCTGACCAGAAACCCTCCTAGGGAGAAAGTAGGGGGGCAGACTCCAAGGTGGGGGTCACTCCAGGTCTCCAGCCACAGGTGGGTGATGGGCTGGCTGTGCACATCCAGAGGACTGGCTATGAGAAGGGAGTGGGCTTCTTTCCTGGCCTCCTGGGACCCCCAGGGCCAGGGGGGGACTGAGGCTGGGAGGTTCGGGGACCAGTGAGGGCTGAGCTGGGACGTGGGTTGGGGCAAGTCGCCCCGGGGCCCTAGTAGGCCTGGCCGGTCTCCACCGGCAGGAGTCCCAGCACCGCGGAGTGCTCCCCGAGCTTCATGCGGCGCTGCGTGGAGAGGCTCACGTTTTTGGCCAGGTAATCAACGGCAGCTGGAAAGAAAGAAAAAGAAAAATCCTAGAAATTAAAGTTCTTTTTCCTGTTCTTCTATCTGCCCCGTGTCTAGCCATCAAGCCATCCGCCCACATACATACCCATCCATTTATCCATAGATCCCTCATCCATTCATTTACCCATCCATCAGTTTGTCTGTCCATCCATCCATCCATCCATCTCGTCACAAAGCACTTTCTTCTCACCTCTCTCCAATCATTCAGCAAATATTTACTTAATAATAGTAATAATAATAATAATAATAATAATAATAATAATGGAACCTCAGCTCTCTTGTGGGTTCTGTAGGGAGGTCCTGAGGACACCCACAGTGTTGCGTGAAGAACTGGTCCATCTTTCTGTGAGTACCCCATGGGGCCCAGGTAGTAACTAGGGCAAGGTCCTTCTGCCTTCTTTGGACCCTGAACCCCGCTCACGGAGGAGGCAAAGCAAGATCCCTTACTCAAAACTTAAAGCCGCGTTTGCAGTTGAGTTGAGGAGCCAGGGCCCTGATCTGCAGGAAGCCGAGACCGTCAGCCTTGTCAATTCTGGTCACCCACGGGAAGGGGTGAGAGTTTGAGGTGTGTGCTCATGTGTGTGTGTGTGTGTGTGAGAGAGAACAGTGGAAATGAGAATCTTGGTGAGGCAGCAATGGGTGTGGACAGAAATGTTCCTACCTGAGCAATAGTTGCACAAGTGCGTGTGCACGGATGTGGGTGAGTTGTGTGCACCTGCGCGAGCGGAACTGTGGGAATGCTTGTGCACGCACAGATAACTGTACAGGTGAGTTCCACCTAAGCCATGCACATGTGTCAGAGTGTGTGCGTGCACAGGTACGACTGCGTGTGCATGTGTTGTCTGGGCTGTGTTAATTGCACCTGCCTGAGGCCACGGCAGAAATCAGCCCTGACCAAGTGATCGGACTGGCGTGTGACCAAGGTCTCCTGAGGCACACAGATGCTGCTTCCCAAGCCAGAATCGCGGCTGTGGCCACTCCACCCCCCTAGGATCTCTCGGATCCAGGGGTGAGAGGAAGACGGATAGAGTGCTGCACCAGGGATCACGAGGCTGAGCCCAACACTCGCTTTGTCACCTGCCCACTGAGGGGCCCTGTGGCACTCTACATGCCTCCCCGAAGCTGAGGGCTCCTGCCTAGGGTAGGTGGGTGGATCCAGGAGGTGATGGGGAGGGCCAGAGGCCAAGGCCCAAGAACTGAGCTACAGGAGGCCATATTGCCTTGGGGTTCAAATGACCTAGGTTCAGATCCCATGCCTGCCAACTTTGTGTTATTTTGAGTATCCCACTTCACCTACCCAAGCCTCAGTTTCCTTGTCTGTCAAATGGGGATGATAATGGCACCTAGGCTGAAGAGCTGTGGTGAGAATGAAATGGGAAAACGCATATGACGTGGTTGGTTAGCTGGGTAGCACTGTGCCTGGCACGCAGCGAGCTCAGCAGATGTGGGCCACTAATTTAATAATCAGACGTGATTTTAATTTAAATTAATAATCAGATGCCAATTTAATAACCTTTGATGGGGCAAGAAGGAAAGTGAAGAGGGCAATATGGAGTCCCAACCACCTCCTGTGCATGTGGCCTTGGGTGAATCCCCTTGCTGTTCCAGACCTGTTTCCTTGCCCATCAAATGGAAAGAACAAGTTCTACCCTCCTCAAGGGCTGTTATGAGGATCAAGGAAGACAATGTGCTTTAAGATGCTGAGCAAAGAGGGCTGGCTCAGGGCATGGCCCCTAGATTCCTAAAGAACGTGCAAATGTCCTGGGCTGAGCGCTGGGTTGTGCCTGAGGTCACTCCTTCTTTACACTCCCAGCTGGTTGGGCAGAGGTGATGGGGGCCAGTTCTGCCCTTTCTGGGTCTGCCCCTTACTCTGGGTGGGCGTGGCAGAATCTCCCTCAGGGGACCCTGTTTCTCTGGCCACACCATCTCTGCAGCTTGCAGCCTCCTTCTCTGGGCTCTAGGGCCCGCCCAATGGGGAGGAGTCTAATTTTCAGAGTCACTATGGGAACGGGAGGAGGAGGAGCTAACGTTTACTGGGAGCTTGCTTGTGTCCTAGGCTGTTTCCCTGAGTCATCTCACAACAGCTCTCTGAGGCTGGTGGTATCATTATCCCCATGTAACAGACGAGGAAACAGGGACCCCTCCCTGAGAGACGGCATAATTTGAAGGATCACATGGCTCCTAAGCTGTGGAGCCAGCACTCAAACCCAGCAGTCTGATGCGGCTCCTGACCACCCCCACGACTTCACCCAGCAGCCTCCTACAGTATAACCCCCGCACTAAGAGTGCACAGGACACACCCCAGATCCTGCACGGGCCTCATTTTCCGCTCCGGAAATGTAAGTGACTTCTCTAAGGGCACGCGGTCGAGTGTGGTGACACTTCCTGAATCACCAAAGGCTCTGCCCACCCCTCCTTACTCCACATCATGTCACCCTCTGATGCCAACCTCTCCAGCTCTTCCTGCAGACGGGGCAGGAAGGCCTGGCTTTGAGTAACAGTGACAAGAACAACAAAGTGAGAACCACCACCCCACCCCCTGCCGCCCATGTACGAGCCCTTACTATGGGCCAGGCGGACAAGATCTCACTGAGTTCTTTCAACAGCCCCAGGCTTTAGGTATGGCTGTTCCCATTTCACAGAGGTGGACACTGAGGCACAGAAAGATTTGCTGGCCCAGAGTCACGCACTGCATGAGTGATGGCAGAGCCTGAGTTTGTCCTGTTTGCTCCTCTGATTGCTCTGTCCCTTCCTCTTTAGCTTCTCCCAGCTACCAGCCGTGGCCCAGCACATAGTAGGAGCTTCCCCAGGTCCTGCCAAGGTGAGCAAGGAAAGCCCAGGTCCTGCCAAGGTGAGCAAGAAGCCAAACTTTACTGATGACCCAGCCAACTCCAAGGGCACCCAGAACGCCGCAGAGCCTGCCTCTCCCTGGGGCCCACCTGGGGGTCGGCGAGGGCAGGGCTGTGGCATTTCTCATTACGGCCTCTGTCAGCAGCCCTCCCTGTCCCTCTGTCTCTCCGTGTCTCCCTTCTCTGCCTCGCACCCACTCTCGGGCTCCAAACGTCTCAAATTAGATTAATCGGGAGTTGGCAGGAGATGCGGCCGTGATGCCAGCCGGTAAACAAATCTCAGCCGTCAGCATCCTGTCAGCCCGCGGCCCCAGAGGAGGACCCTTCCAGACACCAGTTCTTATTAGAGTTGTCAGATCTATTAAAATTCTTTTCACACTTCTGCGTTCTATCAGCCCCGTCATTAGTGCGGCCCTGGCCTCTGGGAACACCAGGGCCATATTAATCTGCCGTGTGCCCTGTCCCTGTCCCCCTACCCCCTCCGGGGACAGGGGAGAAAGACAGATGGACGGACAGCGGCCGGGGACAGGAGAGGAGGGTATGGCGGTACCCCCGTGCCGGGGAGAGGACATGTACTCTGCCCTTTAAGGGTCTGGCCCGTGTGCACGCGCCGTGCACGCCTGAAGGTGAGGCCCTCTGGGGTGGAGCCGTGGGTGGGGTCGTGCACACACAGATGCACACAGCGGTGTGACCTTGAGCGAACAACCTCTCTGGGATCCCATTTCCTCGTCTGTCCACCAGGAATCACTACACAGGATGACCATGAGGATGGGCTGCCAGGCCCACAGTAGATGCTCAATAAAAGGCCATTTCTCCTTCCTTCACACACACACATTGTGTATCTTTACACCTCAAAGCCATGCACATACACATATTCACGAATACTCTCGTAGAAGTTAATCTCTCTGTGTGTGCCTCTGCGCAGTGTAGGTAGGTGTGAAGCTGTGAATGTTAGGGAGGGAGATGCTACAATGGAAAATTTTGAGAAGGCTGAGTCTAGTCCCCGGGCCCCCATTTCACAGATGGCAAAACTGAGGCTCTGAGAAGCAGGATGCCTTGCCCACTCTCGGGGTACAAGCGGGGCAGACTTCTTCAGGCCCCTCCTAGCCCAACCCAGGAGCCTCTGTGGGGTGGGGTCTTGTGCTCATTCCCTCTGGGCTGGGCTGGAGAATGTGCTCTGAGTCAGGAGGAGGAGCCAGGGGAGCAGGGGTGGAGCTAGAGGGGAGTAGGAGTGGGGTGGAGGGGGTAGAGATCAGCCAGCTTCTAGGGGCAGAGGGGAACAAACACTCCTTTCTCGCCTCCTGGGCCCTTTCCCTTTTGATCCCCCCTCCCTCACCACCCCTGTGCTGACTCGGGGTTAATTTTATTTCCGAGCTGGGCAGGCGCCCCTGGAGTCGGGCACGGGGCTCCGGGTGTGACTAACGCCTGCCCCAGGCCGGGGCTCTAAACTCTTTATCAAGAGCACATGTGTCCTGCCGCTCCTCGCCCGGGCGTGTGGCTGGGGCAGCGGTCGCCCTTGGCTCCTCTGGAAACACATCATGTGCATGGACGTACCCTATGCTCAAGTGTGCAGACACCCACGTTATTGTGCCTCCACACACTTGCTCCCCAGGTGCACACATCTACACACAGTTATACACACGGACAACACCGTGTGTCCAAGCCTGGATGCACAGCTATACACAGGAGCACACAGCCATGCCTAGGCAGATACGTGTACACAGTACACACAGCACACGTCATGTACCTGTCCACACACCCCCTCTCAATACAGACACACTCAGGCACATGTGCACAGGTGCACATGCAAACACACACATGTGCACAGCCACACATCTACACACATGCCTTTACCATACATGTCCACCTAATTACACCCACCACATGTTTAACACAGAGGCACAGCCATAGCCACATGCACCAGAACGCACATATAAACACACATGTTGTTATAGCCACACACACTTACGTGACCAACTGTGTGCACGTGTGCTCACAGAAAAGCCCATGTGCACACCATATATGCACCGTATGCTAATTTAAACTCACACGTGTGTGAATAATCACATGCACACATCCCTGCATGTGCCGCTCACATTCACACCCACACACTCACCTGTGCACAAGAATGTGTGCACTAACACCTGTATGCTGCAATCCCCACAAATGCACACACAGGCACGCACAAACTGTAACACATCAAAACACCTATTCACTCTCATGCACACACAGGTGTTCACATATATCATATTCACATATGCACATGCAGGAGGGAGCCGTGAACACAGCTGGGATGTGGAGGCCAGCACAGCTGGCCCTCATTTAGCCGTGGAGGCCAAGGTCATATGAGGAGGCGTGGGCTGGTGTGGGGAACAGGAAGCAGAGGTCAGTGAGGCCGGGCCGGGGCTGTGGCGAGGGTGGGGGTGTGTGTGAGGATGGCCTTGGGCCGGGAGGTCTCACCCTCTCGCCACACGCCCTTCTGATTAGTTTGACACCAGCAGGTGAGGCCTTTGCCGGGAGGTGGGGCAGGAGGAGCAGCCAGTGACCTTGGTGACCTGTGCCCTCTTGGCCTGCCCCGCTGCTGCCCCGGCCAGCAGCTGGGAGCTGGGGCTGGGCTGCCTTCTGAGCTTTCGGTCTGAGGATTTGCGTGCCTGCCTCCAGGCAGAGTGCCAAGGGGACTGTGACTGGGCTGGGAGTGTGAGACCCGCTCAGAATTTTGGGAAACTGAGGCTGAGGACAGGGGTAGAGGACAGAGCTCCGAATACAGCAGTGCCCCACGGCCAGGGGACAGAAAGGGGCAGGGTCCCTAACACCACACTGTCCCACTCAGCGGCCACCAGCCATGGCTGGCTCTGGAGCACCTGACAGGTGGCCAGTGAGATTGAGGAGCCAAATTTTACATTTTGATTTCATTTCACTTAATTTAAATTTAAAAACTCAAATTCAGTTTAATTTAGGGGGTCGGAAACTTTTCAGTATCTTTGGAACAACTTGGGTGTGTGAACCCACAACTTCCTCAGTAGTAAATTTTATGAAATATTAACACAGATCAAGCATTTCCAATGAATACTTTGTGTCTGAACAAAAACAGGATGTATTTCAAAGAGGGAGAATGAAGAAAAGAATGTACAATATCTCAATAATTTTATATGGATTGTATGTCAAAATGATTGCCTTTTAGATAGAATGTGTTAAATAAAATGTTAGTAAAAATAATTTTGCTGTTACTTCTCACATTTTAAAATGACGGCTTCTTAGCCCTGGCTGGGTGGCTCAGTTAGTTAAGTGTGTCGGCCCATACACCAAAAGGTTGTGGGTTCGATTCCCGGTCAGGGCACATATCTAGATTGCAGGTTCGACCCCCAGTAGGGGCGCCTACAGGAAGGTGATCCATTGATGTTTCTCTCTCACGTCTGTAGTTCTCTCTCCCTCTCTATCAATAAACATATTCTTGGGTGAGGATTAAAAAAATAATGAAATAAATAAAATACAATGTGGCTCCATGGAAATTTTAAATGCCATCTGAGGCTCATATTATGCAGGAGTGGGCAAAAGTAGGTTTATAGTTGTGAGTGGCATTCTTTTGAGTTAATCGAGCTACTGTCAGAATCGTAACCTGGGTGTCTCCGTGTGAACGACTGTGAACCCACTTTTGCCCAGCCCTGTGTGCCTGCGGGACAGCTTCCTCTGCGGCGGCGGAAGCGCAACTGCAGGGGTCCAGCTCAGCATCATTTAGAACGGCTGTTCCTCCTTTCTGGACCTCCATGTTCTCACCCGTGAGATGGGAACCCCCACCCCAGCACCCCCTCGTAGCTCTCTATGAACAAGCAGGGGGCGGGGTGGGCGGGGGGGAGGCCGGGGCGCCGGGCACTCACTCTGGCCGTACTGGCCGTACTGGTAGCCAGCCACGGGGTCCACGCTGTAGCCGGTGGTGCTGTAGGTGGGTGGGCAGTAGGACTGGGAGGTGGGCAGGCTGTCCCCCGGCTTGATGGAGTCCGCCCGCTGGCTGCAGCTGGCCGAGATGGAGGGGGCCGAGTCCAGGCCGCCGTGCAGCGGGGAGATGGAGAAGTCGGTCTGCGGCTGCGGTGGCACCGCGCTGGGGTTGCTCAGAATGCTCATCACCTGTGGGGAGAGACCATCCGCGTGAGCTGAGCGGCCGGGGTGGGTGCGTGAAGGACCCCAAAGATGCAAGCACCGCAGGGACGGCGCCAGGCCGGCCCCAGACGGGCCATTGCTGGAGTTTGTCTCTGGAGGTCCCTGCAGCATCGAGATCTTCAGGTGACCTGTCTGCTTGCCCCTGTGGGTAAGAGAGTTAGTGGTTTCTCCCGGTTAGGTCCTGGCCCATGGAGGCTTCCCCCGCTGTGAGCTCTGGGGTGAGGCGGGGCCTGTTCAGCTCTCTAGCCCCAGGCCTGTCTGGATGAATGAATGCCCAAGTGCATGAAGGAATGAATGAACAAACTAGCTAATTATGCCTCTCTTATCAGAGAGGGAGCTTCCCTAGAACGGGGACTGTGCCTCCCCCAACAGACTGAGACACTCCACCTTCTAGCACAAAGGTTAGAGCAGGACTTGCGTCTGTCGGCTTCACCCCTCACCCCATGCTGGGCCTGCTATGCTTTTGACCTTGGCCAAGACCTGGAGCCCTCCTGGGAATGTGTCACACCCATGCACAAGACCAGTCTGTCCAGTGGCCGCCCCGGAACCTTTCTTTGATTCTGGCAGCCCCCAGATGTCTGCGACCGTCCCCACCTCCTTGAGTGGCCTGGTTCAGCAAACAGAAACTCACCGTCAGTGACTGACAGGGTGAGGCTCGTCTCTAGAAACTCTGCTTAAAGAACCTGGTGTTGGTTCACTGGTGTGTTCACGCATTCATTCAGCAAACACGCATTGATGGTGCCTAGACACCAGACCTGAGGCGGAGCCCTGGGACTTCAGAGGACAGAGAGCCATGGTCACGGCCCTCACCTCGGGGAGTATTTGGGTCTGGGGCAGGGGGGCACATGGCAACAGATCATCAGGGTATGGAGTGACAAGTTGTCACAGAGGCAGCTCAGGGGATGGTGTGAGCCCAGAGGAGGGCCCCCAGCCAGCCAGGTGGTTCACCTGGGGGAGGTGACACCTGCTGTCCAGCTCTCCAGAAGACACAGCGGGGAGAGAGGGGCGGGCAGCAGGACTCCCTGCAGAGAGAGCAGTCTGGGGGTGGGGGAAGGGGGAGGGGGGTGCAGATCTTTGTGCCTCTAACCTGCAGGGCCCAGGACCCTGGCAACCTTCTGGTAATGTCATCCCCTATGGGAGGGAGGCCCCAGCGCCCAGTGGGGCCAGACTTGCTGACAGTCTGCCCAACGCCAAGCTAAAGAATCATGCCACCATCCACACTGGGCACACGACTGTGCTCTCTGACTCCTGGTTTCCCCACCCACCTCCCGGGACAGAGAGGGTGAAGAACATCTGAGCAACGACCTTGAAGCTGATGACATCTTCGTAAATGGTTGCCTTCTCACTCTTGACTTGCCCCTGTCATAGACACAAGGGCATGGCCGGAATCGTCATGTCGGGCCAGGGACAGGCACGGAGCGCCTCCACTTCCCAGCTGTGCAGCCTCCGGGTGTCCCTGACCCTCTGTGGCTGCCCCATCCTGAGGGGCTGTGTGCCCTAACTCAGGTGATGACAGGCCTAACTCAGAGTGTGGCAGGGGGACGGGATGTGCTCTGCACGGAAAGGGCTTTGTGTCCAGCCTGGCAGGAGGGAAGCACTCAGGGATTAGCCCCGCCCTTCTAGTCTTCTTCTTCCCTGTCTCCGCTGCTGCCGAAGTCTTTCTCAGCCACAAACTCATGTGACTCTCCCAGTCCAGAGCCCTACAGAGACATGTGGGCTGGAGCTGTGAGGCCTGCTTCTCAGATGACAAACCTGAGGTGCATGCAGGGCTGGGGCTTCTCCCCATCTCACCGTAGGGCCGGTTGGCCGGACCCCACTCGCTCTCCCGGTGAGCGCCAAGACTGACTCTCAAAGATGACTGTTAGGCACACGACCCCTTTAGAGGTTCTTACTCCAGGGACCGGCCAGTTTGTCTCCTGGGCAGCTACTGGTGGGGGTTCTTCCCCCTGCGACTCTTCCCTTGATGCTCTCAACACACGTCCCTCAGCACTGGGGACACCCCTTTTTTGTCTTTTCCCTGCCCCGACACCTTCCCAGAGCCAGTCAGGCAGGACCTCCCCCAAAGAGGTGCGATCAGTACCCGAAAGAGCGCGCCATGAGGAGAAGTAGCAGACAGCTTTCCAGGCTGGGGAATCGGCAAGTGCAAAGGCCCTGAGGTGGGCGCAGAGGGCAGTGGGAAGGTCACCGGTGGGAGTGAAAACCGTGCACACCGCAAGGAGAATCCTTTGTCAGGGGGACTTGCGTGGCGCCCAGTGGCTCAGGAGGCCTTGCACCCTGGGCCATTCATTACAAGGCAGCTCTGAGTCAGCTCAGGCCCAGGGAGCTCTTGCTGTAACGGGATTGGTTCAATGGGATTTGCCCTGGAACTGAATGGCGGGGCTCGGCATCTGCTTACTCTGTCCCGGAGCCCCTGGAGGCCTGTGGATCAAAGGGCCTCCCTTCCATTCCAGCCAGCCCCTCTCTGCGCATGGCAGCTTCCAAGCAAATGGGGCAGGGCTCAGCTGAAGGGAGGTGGGAGGTAGGAGCAGTGACTCCTCGAGGAAATGGACTATACTGCCCCCACTCTGCAGACGGGGGAGTGAAAGGTGCACCCGAGAGAACACAACCAGTGAGTGGCAGGGCTGGGATATGAACCCGGGTCTCTCTGACTTCTAGCCTGTCCTTCCCCACGACAAGCAGTGCTGGAGAGAATGGACAGAATACAGAGAGGGGCTCTCTGCACCCACTGCGCAGAGCCCTGCGGGCCCGGGTGGCCCTCCAGCCTCCGGTTGGCCCGTGGACTCCCCGGAGTCCCTTTCAGCCCTCAGAAGCAGAAAGCGTTTGCCCGCCATTAGGGGCCTAGCCAAGGTCTGGAGCCTGCAAACTTTTGAACTTGAGGAAGTCCTGGTCTGATGCGGTAATCCACCCCCCTCAAGAATGCTAAGGCCTCTCCCTGGTGGGTTTTACTTTTTTCCCGGTGACCTTGCTTTCACTAATGTATTACTTCTTGGTACGTTACCGTTACTAACTCAAAATCAATACCGACCTCCACATCTGTAAGGTTTTATCTGAAGGCAAATCTCCCGGCTGTCCGTCAGGCTGAGTGACAGCCATCCCTTCCTCTACCCCCCCCACCGGCCATGGCCCCCGCCCGCCCCCAGCCCCTTCCTCTCCCTCTGCTCTAAATCAGTCCCAGCCTCCACCAGACTAAATCAATAAGGGGCTGGCCTCACCCCCCCTTCCGCCGCTGGGGAGAGGCTTGCAGGTTTTGGGGGGGTGGGAGCCGAGGGAGCCCCGTGCCAGCCCCCCTTCCACATCCTCTGCTCACCGCCCCCTCCCCCGGGACTTGCTGGCGCTCCCCTACTTTAAAAGAAGGGGCTGGGAGAAATGTAATTAATTCCCTCCGTTCCTGAGCTGGCCCGCAGGGCCTGGGACCGAGGAGGCTGAGCCGAGAGATCTGCACCCTCTGTGATAACCGAACGTGGCTTTGGGAGCAAGGCTGCAATTAGACGGGGCGATCACCATCATGGGGGCTCCGTGGCAGGGTTCGGGGTAGATGAGCGGGGGCCTCTGCAGAAAGCAGAGGAGGGAGGGAGGGGCAGGGGCTGAGACCGATGAGGTCAGGACATTGGACCTGGAGGTGAGGCTGGGGCTGGAACGGAGCCAAAGACCACTCATGCCAGCGGGCAGGTTGGAAGGCACACCACGCCATGCCAGAGGAGGACCAGACAGAGACTTCAGCAAGGGCGCCTGGCCGCTCAGTGCTCTGCGGGGCTTCTCTGCCGCTCTGGGAGCTGAATGTCTGTGTTAGCATCCACGCTCAGCTGCTGACTAGCTGTGGCCCTGGGCAATTTCTTTAACCTCCTGGGCCTCAGTTTTCTCATCTGTATAATGGGAATGATAATACTTGTAGCTGCCTGTAGGGTCGCTGTAAGGGTTAAATGAGGAAAACGCATTAAGACGGTACCTGGCACACCAGTGGTTCTCAGTAATTGCAAGGTCTCCCTCTCCTCTCCCACCCGTTTTGGAAGGGACCTGGCCGAAGGCAGAAACGATCACTCGAGGACAGACTCAGGGGATTGCTGCTCCCGGTCGGGGACCGTGTTGTCTTCGTCTCTTCTTCCCCATGGGGCTGGGCGCACAGTGGGTGCTTTCTGAACAGAGAATTAATTACTCCACCTCGGTGCAGAGCTGTGGCCTAAGCTCTGGAAAGGCAGCCAGAGGCGTGTCCCTTGGATAAGCCACACCCCCCTTTGGCCTGAAAGTGCTCATCTACAGTGAGGGGGTGTGTCAAAGGACACGGGGGCCCTGATGGTGAACCTGTGAAGTCTCCAGTCGAGACGTAGCACGGCCCAGAATTCACACCGGGCAACCCACACCGCACCTCGGTGGGGACACACACCTGAAGCCAGGGAGGGGATCCATCACTCAAAAACGCCTCTTGTCTGGTTGGCCAAATAGCTTTTCATCAAAACTCCGACAAACCAGCATGAAAATCCTTCACAGGCGCACCTCTCCTTTTCTTAAACTCATCAGTACATTTAGCATGTGCACACACGTACACGTAAACACACCAGAAGACACCCATGAAGCCCGAGAGGCACCTTGGAGACTGCTGCGTTTCACATGTGGGGAAACTGAGGTTCCGAGAAGGGCGGCACTTGCCCCCGGGGAGCGCGTCCCCACAAAACCATAGCGGTCGGACAGGTGGGCGGCTCCCTGCCCCGCCCCTCCTGCCCCAGGCTCAGCCTTGGCTCCCAAGGGGCCTGCTGGCTGGTGCACTGACTACGCTTATCTCCAAGCCTCACATCCTCACATCCGGTAGCAGCCCTGGCCCACCCTCTAACTAATTCACTCCTTTGGCTTCCACTAGAGGTGAGAGGAGCGGGCATGTTTGGGAATGGCACGGAACAGGAGGCAAGGAAGGGCACAGCTTGCCGGGAATGGAAAGCAACGTTTGTCTGGACTGAGTGAAGGAGGTCTCCTTTGGGCCCAGAACTGTCCCAGGCTGGGACAACCCAGCTCACGACTTGCCCTGGTCCCTAAGGGTCCGGGGCCCTGAGTCCGTCCCTGTGTCCATCTCTGTGAGAAGAAAGGACAGGGCCGCTCTCCTGGGGCTTGTCCACTCAGTCGCTGCTTCTTCACCTCGGCTGCCCAGTGGAATCTGTTGAAGAGTCTTTCAAAATGCTGATGCTGGGGCCCCACCCCTTAGAGATTCTGGTTCGTCATTCTAAGGATCTGGGCACCAGAATTTTTTAAAGCTCATTCCAATGCATTCTGCTGTGCAGCAAGGTTAAGTACCATGCTCTCTAATCATCACCATGATTGCTACACACACGCCATACGGCTACACATCCACACCCAGGTGGGGGGAGACACGAGCACACCCCCCACAGAATGCAACAGACGCTCGTGCCGGAACACACACAGCATCACAGAGGCTTACTGGAACGCACGGGAATGCACATGAAAACACCCCCCGCCCCCATGCACCACTAGGCCACACACGATCCACACGCTTCAGAGATGCGCAGGCAAAGTCACACCCACATCTGTGCGCACCGCAGCCTGTGCAATCGCCAGCGCGCCGAGGCTCACCTGTGTGCCTCTACGAGTCCTCCTCCAGCCGGCAACAGACACCCACACCCGGATACACAGCACGCAGACAGACCCCTGCCCATTCTGCCGCCTGTCCCCAGCTCCACGCTGGGATTAGTGCAAGCGAGAAATCACCCACCCAGGCGCCCCCCCCCCCCTGCTGCTCAGTTCTGCTAAGAGGATCTGGGCCCCCTCCTCTCTCCCTGCCCCCTGTGGACAGCGGTAATGGGCTTCGGGTGCTGACTTTGAGCTCCCAAACGAGATTTCCTGCAGGCTTCCCTGTTCCCACCCCCTTTCCCTGCCATCTCTGGCTCCTGGCCCTCTCCCTGCACCCCCTCCACATCCACAGCTCATCCAGTGGTCCCCGCCCACCAGAAGAGCTGACATCCAGGCATGGCCCTCCCCCAACCTCAGCCTCGGCCCCCAACTCCAGTTCCTCACCCATCGCCACCCGGCTTCCCGGGGAGGGTCCTCTACGTCTGCCTGCCATCACTCTTGCACAGGCGCAGCACCTTAGTTTCCAAAGCATTTCCCTTCAAGCCTGTAACTACTCTAGGAAGCACTGTCAGCCCATTTTTCAGTTGAGGAAACTGAGGCTTTGGGGCTCATCCAGAATTTCCTAGGGATGCCTGGCAGCGTTGGGGCAAGAACGCCTCGCTGACTTCTAGCCCAGTACGCCTGCCTGGCTGTGGTCTTACCATGGAAGGCTCTGGGCCGTTCTAACTCGTGTGTGTGCATGTGTGTGTGTGTGTATGAGCAGATGTCTATGGGACTATTATGTGTGTGAGATTAGTGTGTACATGCACATACACATGGGAGCACTGTGCATAGTCCATGTGTGAATCGTGTGTGTGTCAGTCGGTGTGCGTATGGGTGAACACTATGAGTCTGTATGTGCCCATGTGTGGGGTTATCATGTGTACTGTGTGTGCACATGTACTCGAGTACTTCACATGTACGCCCATGTGGGTGCATGTCCTGTTGACCTCTCCAGCTGACCTCACCAAGGGCCTGGGGACTCGGGAGCTCCGAGGGCACTAGGCAAGCACCGGGTCATTGACTGCCCTCTCGGACCGGGCGGGGACTCCCCACCCCCACCCCCCATTCTGGCAGGTTATCTCCTCCTCCCCTATGGGAGTTCAACATGCGAGACCCGAGAAGACTCTCGAGACAGGCTGTGTGCGACCGAAGAGGAATTTCTGCAGAGAAAGGATTCAGCCAAGCCTTCGGTGAGAGCCTCCCAGCGGGTGGAGGGCGAGGCTCTGAAAGGCTGAGCCACAAAAGGCTGTGAAGTCTCGGGTTTGGGCCCCGCCCAGAGAACACTTTCAGCCCTACTGTGGCCCCGCCTTCCGCCCTGGGCAGCGATGGATCCTAACCCCAGATCCAACCAGGAACTGCTGGGGGCAGACTTGGCGTCCTACTCCTAGTGCCTGGCACATAGTAGGTGTCCAAAGAACATCTGTGAGTGAGTGAATGCCTGGCTGAATTTCGGAATGAGTGGGTGCATCCCTCTGTTTGCCCCCAGCACGGGGCCTGGCGCAGAGTTGAATGAGAAGAACCATGGAGGGTCTTGTGGATACTCGCACCCAGCCCTCAGCTCAACCAATTTCAGAGCCCCCTCCCCACCACAGGGGTCCCTGGAGGCTTTAGCTAAAGACTATGTGGAAGTGAGGGGCTGCACAGAATGACTTCCCACTCACTGTCCCAGAAGCTACAAACTCTGATACACACACACACACACAAATATTTTCAATGTTTGGCCTACAAGATGTCAATCCCCCAAAATCTAGAAACGTGTAGAAATATCTGGAAACCATGGAGGGAGCCTGAATTTACCCTTCTCCTCCCTTCCTGGGAGGATCCTGGGTTGGCCCAAGTCTGAAGGTGTCTGTGCTGGGGCGGGTCCGAGGGCCCCTGGCCGCCGGAGGGCGCTGGAGCTGGTGGGACCCAGCGGGACGCAGAGACCATCCCCGATGGCGAGATAATGGCGGACGTGGGATTAGCGCGGCTCTGCTCAGAGCGGCAGCGGGGTTGGAGAAGGAAGGGGCCGATCGCTGGGAAAGATATGACTATTTAAAGATAATGATTGCATAAATTTAATTAGCACACTTTCACGCGGCAAATGGCCGTTTTGTAATTAATGTATTTGGCCTTACTAAGCATGAAAGATCCCATCTCCTCCCCCTCCCCTCCCGCTCCCCCTCCTCTGCGGGCCCCTAATGAAAGACAGAGAGCAAGTGACAGAAACAGTTTGTCAGTGGCTCCAGGTGTCAGGGGCCTAATTGGCTGAGCCGAGGGGAAGGGGGGGAGGCAGGAGGGCCGTGAGGGGTAAGGCAAGCGCCTCCCTGGCTGGCCAGGCCCAGGTTGGGAGAGGACGGGGAGGAGGATGGGGAGGCCTGGGCTCCTGGCCCCCTGGCGTGTGGGGGGGGGGCTCCCCCTCCGTAATTGCCTGAGACATGAACGCAGATTGGCCGTGGCAGGGAGTGAGCGGTGGCAGGCAGGCCTCGTTAGTGCTGGGCGGACAAGCTGGCACACATCACCCTGTGTTAAGGACTCGTGGCCGTGATAGCCCAGGCCCCGCTTGCCCTCTCCCAGGAGCCAAGTCCTTTCAGTGGAGGGAAGGAATGAATGAGCCTCAGTTTCCTCTTCTATAAAATGGCCTCTGGTTATCAAAAGGCTCAAAAAGCCCACAATCATAGTCTTCCATGATTAAGCACCTAATACGTGCCAAGTACCTACTATGAGCAGGCAGCACTGCCATTTACTACTTACCACGGCTGTCAGAAGCACAGGCATTTTTATCTTCCTGAAATTCAAATGCATTTTACCGCCCCTAGTGTCTTTCCATGGCAGCGGTAGCAGCCAGGCAGCGTCCCTGTCGGTGGCAGTGGTGACAGTGCAAAGCTTTTGCGGACGCCTTCCGGTAAGATCGAGTAAGGGCCAGCATCAGACTCTCTTAGGTCCCACGACAGAGGGGTATTTGCTGCTCCGTGTTTGAGTTCAGAAAGCCGAGGCTCTGGGAAGCTGAGTAATTGGCCCAAGTCTGCGAATTATTTAGCAAGTGGCGGGCTAGGATGGGAACTCAGAAGACGTAACTCCAAAGTGAATGCTCTTTCCAGCATCTACCTACAGGACCCGCTTCCGGGCTGGCCCAGCACCTGTCCTACCCCCATGGCGCCATCCTCCCCTGCAGGCTGGCTAAGATGCTTGACTGGCTCCATAGGAAAGCCTCTTTGTCGGGGGGCTATAGTTGTCCATTGCAATAAAGCCCCAAAGGTAGAGCTGCCCGATGTTCTTGTGGGTGACAGGAAACTGCGTTGAGAGGGTTCTAGCCACCACGCCTGACCTTCGTGCCATAGCCATCTTGAGGCTGTATGCGCTCTCACCTCTGACCATGACCTTCCGTCGTCTTCACGTGCTGCCCTCTGCCAGCCTCAGGCACCCGCCCTGCCCCAAGCAGCCCAGCCCCTGCCCAGTTTTCTCAGAAGAAGCCAGGGCAGGGAGGCCTTGAGCCAGCCTTGGCTGGGTGGAGCAGGGCCCAGTCAGCCCTCTCCCAGACCGAATTCAATTTCAAAGCTTAATGAGTTTGCAGAGGAGCCGGGTGAGCTCGCTGACACCACTCCTTGCCGGCTGGGTGGTTCCCGCCCTGGCCACCGAGCGCGCAGCAGCCAGAGCAGGGAGAGCCCTGGGCTCCAGCGAGAATGGCGGGGGCACT
>CM052542.1:9665930-9693682 GCA_028533065.1 Trachops cirrhosus | reverse complement strand
TCTCAACCAAATTCTTGCTGCGGCACAGAGCAGGGACCTCAAGATCCTGGTCACTCATTAAAAATGTAAGGGGAAAAATTGGGTCCCCATGGGGGGAACAGTTGGACCAAGCATCCTCCCAGCCTCTTTCTCTCCTCTCTCCCTGAGCATCTCATTCCCCCTAAGCGTCTCTGCGGAGACACGGCTCTGAAATCCACGTCTCTGCCTTGACCTCTTGGCCTTGACCTCCACACCCCTCCCCACCCCATCCAGGTCCTCCTCCTGCACTCCCTGTTTCTGTCTATGACTTCATGACCCTCCTGGTCACTCACACTGAAGACGTCCAGCCGTCCCCGACTCCTCCCTCAGTGCCGACATCCCTGATGCTGCACTGTCACGTGCAGTGCAAACTCACGCGCTGAACACGGTGCGACTTCCCGGAGAGTCAACTTGACCCGATGCTAATTTATTTCATGATTGTGGCCAACTAATATGGCTCCACTGTGGCAAAGAATGCAAAAGCAGCGTGCGTTTTGAAGATGATCTGGGAACATCTGTGATACCCCCTGCAGGGCCTCTGGGGGACCACGAGCCACTGTTATCAGGGGTACTTTGGACAGAGGTTTGAGAAGCCCAGTGTGTAACCAGAACGGCCCCCTGTGCCTAGTTTGAGGGCCTATTAATTAGTTGGCTTGGTTTTGTGCTTTTGTTTGTAAAAGCAAGGACCATGCCTTGCCTGTGTCTGGACTCATAGGACTTAGCAAAAAAGGCCTTTGGAGATGTTTGAGGGAGGAAGAAAGGAAACAAAAAGGAAGTAAAAGGCTGGGAGGAAGGGAAGGAAGAAAGGGAAAGGTGGTGGGAGGTTGGAGAGGGGGAAAAGGAAGCTGCTGTCCAAGGAGGTGACAATCTCCAAAGGCACCCAGGTATGCCAGGCAGCTGGACTGAGTGCAGGGTTCCACTCTCCCTTCCCAGAGGGACCGGGGGTCGTCCTTCTGAAACCCAGCCTCCCCTCCCCTCTTTGCCTGCGCTGTAGAGAGTCCCTACCAATCAGGGCTCCCCCTGCCAGGGAGGAGCACGGAGGGCCCTCCAGCTACCTGGGGCCCTGCCCGCCTCACCTGCACGGGGCAGCGAACGCAGGCTCATTCTTTTCTAAACAAATATCTTCTACGGAGCAGCCCCCGAGTCCCACACCGTCTTGTTTAGCACACCGACTAATCCACTTATCGAGGATAAAGCGTCTGTGAATCCTCGTTTGATAAAGGCAGCCACAAAATTAGCAAAAATGTGCCCTCGGCTCCGACGTACCAAACAAACAAGAGGCTGGGGACTGCGTGGAGAGACGCCGTCTCCTTTCAGTCTCAGGGCCCGGGAGAGATGCGGGAGAGATGTGGGAGGAGATAGTGACTCTCTAGCTGGTGCTGCAGGCTGGGCAGGGGAGGCACTGCCCTGGGGTGCACGGGATGGGGGTGGGCAAGGTGGGGAAAGGAGCCCTAGGGGAGTCCCCACCCCAACCTAGCCGCATGCACCCCAGTGCCAGCCTGGGTCCCCAGCTCCCATCACCACGCAACTCCGTGCCCCGGCTGCTGCACCCACTCGTAATTCTAGCTCGGAGCTCTTCCATGCTTCCTCCATGCCCAGCACATTCCAAGTGTTCCACGTGCTCACCCATTTATTCCTCATAACAATCCTCTGAAGTAGGGCTACGTCACCCACGTACTGTAGCTGAGGAAACTGAGGCACGGAGCGTTCCAGATCACACAGCTGGTAACCACCATTTCTGACTGGAGAGTGAGATTGCCTAAGTGTTATGATCTCCTGTTTAACTTAGGTGATAACGCTCCAGTCCAACCAGGACTGACTCGACACTCAACCGCCATTTCCAGCCACGGTCCCCGGCTCTGACAGCGGTCCCCCAACCCACCTGGCTCCACCCCCGACTGCCTCTGGTCCCCGCCCCTGCCGCACGGCACAGGGCCTTGGAGCGGCTGAAGCCTGCGTGCCCCGTACACAGCCTGACAGCCGAGTTACCCCACGTCCACCATCACTGACCCCGCTCTCAGCGCTTTGGGGCCTCCCAGCGGGCCCCCAGCGGCCTCTCTGCTGTGCCCCCAGGAGCTCCGGGCGCTTTGCTGACACGGCCTCCTCACCACGGCACCAGCAGTGTTAACCACCCCTGTGACACCGGTGGAGACTGAAAACAGAGACTCGAAGGAAAACTCAGCGGGCTCATCTGAGGTGGCTTGGAGGAGGGGTCTCTTCTCTGCTGCTGGTGGCTGGGAAAGGCTGACAAAGAGGGGGGACCAGGAGGGGGCTCTGGAAGGCTTGGTCCTGGTGCAGCCCACACACCCACCAGCTCTGGTTTGGGGAGGACTGGTCCCAGGCCTAGGGGGTGGGGACATTAATCACAGGGGAGCACCTGTCAGGGTGGCATCTGGAACTAAAGGGAAACACTTGGCAAAAGGGCAGGACTTCTCACCCCGGGCTCCTGTGGCTCTGGGACCAACCACCGCCATACCAGGAGGCCGGGGCCGGGGGCGGGACATCTGGGGTTTGGGCCTAGGAAGCCCGCTTTGCTTGGGAAAAGGTCCCTGCCACGGACCCCTGGACTGTGGGCGGGAGAAAGACGCATGCGGAGAGGCTGGGCTCTGGCAGGTTACCACGGAGGAGGAGGAAGGGACCACACTGCTGCTTTTCCCGCTGACGGAGGGACCCAAGGCAGAGTTTCTTCCCTTCCCAAGGCAGCCAGCTAGGAGGTGGCGGCTGGATTCAGTCTTGGGTCCCTCGCTGTCCCTCTGCGCACCTCTCTCTGTGTCGCTCTGTCTCTTGCTCTGTCTGTCTCTCTCTCTCTCCCTGTTTCTGTCTCTCTCAGTCTCTGGGTGTCTCTCTCCATGTGCTTCTCTCCTGGACCCTCTTTCCGTCTGCGCTGCCCCTCCATCCCTGACTTTCCCTGACAGTTCTGAGTGTCTGCCTGGACCTACCTCTCTTCTCTCCACCAACATCTCACACCCTGATTCTCGCTGCGGGTCTCTCTGTCCACTTCCATGCCCCTCTGTGCCTGCAGCCGGAGGCACCTCCTGAATCAGCCCTGGAACACACCAGGCTCGCACCCTAGTCAGCTGGCTGTGAGCACAGAGAAGGACTACGGGGCTGCGGGAACCCTGAGCCCGTCTCCCCTGCCCCCTGCTTCTCCCTCTGGACCTCTGGAGGGTTTCAGCTTCCCTCCCAGGCCTCTTTCCCCCTCATTCCTCTGCTGTCCTGGGTGGTCAGTCCACTCTGGGTCACTGCAGGGAGCTGACGGGGCATCTGAGAGCTGGGGAGCTGGGGACAGCACAATGAGGTCATTTCAGCCTGTGCTTCTCCATCCCTTGGGATCTTGTTAAAGTGCAGACCAGACCTGGAGTAGCGGGAGTTTGGTCTAGGTCCTGCCCGCTCTGGCAGCCCAGCGTGGAGGAGGGAATTCAGTCCTGCACAGGGCAGACCTGACTTGTGGGTTCTGACAGTGTCCCCTGCTGTGGACCTTGAGTCTGCAAAATGGGTGTGATGATTCCAGGCCCTCGGGGCTCAGGGAGGATCAGACAGCTACAAATACCTGCCTGACCACCAGGTCTGAACAGATCAGGGGTGCCACCGCTGTTCAGTGGACAGGAACTGATGCTGAAACAGTGACCCTGCTACTTTAGGGTCCAGAGCCAGACGGGACCCTGGCTGGGACAGCTGCCTCTCCCCGGAGACCTAGAGAGGGAGAATGGAGGTGACTGGGGTGGCGTCAGCAAGGAGCCTGGGGAGTTGGGGGCTGGGGGCGTTATCTACAGGCGGGGATGGGAAGGTGGTCCCTCAGGGGAGGCTGAGGAGATTCCGCCCCAGGGCACTGTGCCTCTGCTCCAGCCTGGACACAGCCCTTTTGTGGAAGACACGTACCAGGGCCCTCACAGGGCCTTAGTCCTCCCGCACTCTCTGCTGCCCCCAACAGACCAGCAGGATGGGGGACAGGCGCCGGGCAGGGTGGGGGCCGTCACACATCCCCGCAGGGTCTCTCCCTCTCCTGCCTGGTGCTCCGGGCTGGAGAAGGTCTCCCAGGGCTTGTCCATGCCACTCGGAGCAGAGTGGCAGAGACGGCCGTAGAGGCTGTCCCCCGACCCTCTGCAGTGATGCAGCCACTGCCACACCCGCCACATCCTCAGAAAAGCCCTGCTAACCCCGGAGTCTTTCTTGGCTGTGGGGAGAGGCAGGCTATGGCACATGTCTCTGGTTTTAAAAGGAGGCCGTGGCTCCACTATTCCGAGGGTGACTTCTGGCTGGACAGGGGATCCCTGTTCCATTCAGACAGTACCTCCCCTGGATCGCTTCCCAAAGAGATGGGGAGAGGGAGTCGGGGTGCTGCAGCGGCAGCGGGGGCAAGGCGAGGCTCCCCAGTCCAGGGCTGTGATGTGTGTGCCAGGGCTCAGACCCGCGGCCCCACCCAGACGGTGCCGCCTTTAACACCTAGATCCCCCAGGCCCGCAAGAGACCTACTGGGTCAGCCCGTCAGGTGGAGCCTGGGAACTTAGGTCTTTAACAGGTTCTCCAACAGTCCTGACAAAACCAGATTCTGTCTGCACCCCCCCAGAGAGGGCGGGCTCACTGCTTTGCACAAGGCTGCCCTTTCCCTCTTTGTTTTTTTTTTTTTTAAGATTTATTTTATTCTCATTCAAAAGAGAGGGGAAGAGAGAGAGAGAGAAAGAGAGACACATCGATCGATCGGTTGCCTCCCACATGCACCCCAACTGGGGATTGAACATTTAACCTGGGCATGTGCCCTCACCGGGAATCAAACCCGTGACCTTTCGGTTACGGGACGATGCTCCAACCAACCGAGCCGCACTGGCCTGGGCGCCCCTTTCCATCCCCAGCGGGTTCCACTGTGAAAAGCTCTTCCTCATCCTGAGCTGAATCTGCCTCCCCATGATGTCTGCCCGCTGCCATCACCCCAAACACCCTGGCTCTCTCTGTCCCAGCGACAAACAGCCCCAAGGAGGTTTAGGGTGGGATGGTGAAGGTTCCCTTTTGGCCTCACTTTACATAATCTGATCACCTACCCACCAGGGAAGGGGCTTAGAAAGCAAAGGGGGACCTTCAGGTGGTCCGTCCAGCCCCGTCAGGCCAAAGGTATTCATTCCCCTGCGCAGGAGGGTGCTGGGGGTCGCTGACGCCCCTCCTCGGCCCCTGCCTGGGGCATCCCCTCCTCTCTGGAGGCTTCTGGCTCCCGATTTGCTTGCTTGCCTCTAGTGGAACTAACTGGAGCGTCCTTGAAGGCAGGGGCCACAGCCGGGCCTAGAATGGGTGCCCGGTGTCCAGTGGGCGCCCACGAGCGTTTACTGGCCCCCAGCTGCATGCCAGGCTTTGTGCCTGAAACACGCCACCGGGATAGCCTGGTCCTTGCTTTAGGGGGAGAGGGCAGTGTCCACAAAGTTAACATTCAGAGGCAAAACAGGGCAGACTTCTGGGGGGGAGTGACCGAGGAGCTGAGACCAGAGAGAGGAATAGGGCGTGTGTGTGGCCAGCGAAGAGTGGGGACAGGATGTCCCAGCAAGGGCACTGGCGGAGAGGCCTGCATGAGCGGGCTGGGGACGGGAGAGGAAGTCCTCACGGCGGGCACTACCGACGAGGAAAATGCCCGTCTGCTTCTTCTGCCGGGTCAGCCTCGCCGGCCCTGTCCCCTGGCCACTGCTCGGCTGGGACAGATGGCGAAGGCAGGACCCGAGACCACAGGCCCGGTGTCGGCCGGGCCCAGGCTGCCGCTCGGCATCCGGGGCTCAGCGTTCCGGGGGCGGCCGGCCCGCTGCGGCTCCCCATCCCAGGCCGGGCAGCAGGAATTAAGCGGGCGGCCGAGCCCGAGCTCGTCCTTATCTCGGGGAGACAGTTGTTGGGAATCACTTTGACTGAGTGGTTTTGTCTCCCCGCATTTTCCACTGTCAGGCGGCCTCGGGCCATGGATCAAAGGCGCGGCGGCAGCAGCGGTGGCAGTGGCGGCGCAGCGCACAGGGAGGGGTGGCTGATCCAGCCAGATCCCCCCTCCCACCCCCTCACTGCCCCCACCCCTGCCTGGGCCCAGGTCGGCTGGGCCCCCAGAACCTGCGCCCAGCCCAGCCTGCAGGCCCAGCGTTAGCGAGCTGGACACGTCCGAGAGATGAGAGGGAAGGCACTGGGAAAAAAATGGAGAGGGGGACGGGAAGGAGGACCGGGTGAGGGGAGGGTTGAAGATGGAGAAGGAAGGTGTTTGGGAGAGAAACCCGGAAGTGAGAGAAGGGGTGGAGAAGAATGAGAGAGATTAGGGGAAAGAATGGGAGGGGGCTGGGGGCTGGATCTGAGAGGAAGGAAAGGAGGAGGGAGGAAAAGAGGGTCTGGAAGAAGGGGTGGGCAGGGAGGATCCGGGCTGCAGAGGTGTGGGAGGCTTAGGAGGGGGTGGTGTTCCTGGGGTGAGGGGGAGAGGGGCTGAGGGGGAGGGGCTGGGAGAGGCCAGGTACTGGGGGGAGGAAATGGAGCCAGGAAAGAAAGCAGCAGAGGCGGGGTGCAGAAGAGGACCAGAGGTTGCTTTCCCACCAGCTGGGCCCAGGAGAAGGTTCTGGGATGAGGGACTGGCTGGAGGAGAAGACAAGTGGGATGACAGGCCTGGCTGGGCTAGGGGTGGCGCAGAGGCTGCCCTCCCTGCAAAGCAGTGCTGGCTCTGGCCGCTCAGGTGGAGACAGCAGTGCAGAGTGGGCGACTGGCCGAGACTGCACAGGGGTTAGGGTGTGCACTCAGGCCCAGCTCTCTGATGCCCGGGGGACAGGGGCCCGGCTCTCTGATGCTCCCAGAAGCGCCAGCTGCCCCAGCAGAACTCTGAGGGCAGCTAAGAACACCTGTCCCTCTCAAATGTTCACAGCTGGGGAGAGGGACAGGACAGAGAGGGGGCCAGGTATGAGGGTCAGCAGAGAGGGGGAGGCCCTGGGGCTGAGGTTGGGGTGGGGCAGACGCCAGATAGGGAGCCAGGAAGGAGCAGGGGAACTCAAAGGTTCCAGGGGAAATTAATTCTGCAACAGGGCCCTGGGGCTGGGCCCTGCACCCCACTCTCTGTACGTCCTTGGGAGCCCCCATCTGCAAATAGCCACCCACATTGTGCTAGGCACCAGCGAACACGCTTTGCATATATCGACTCAGAGAGCTCTAGGAGACAGAAACCCCGATTAGCCCCACTTTACAGAGGGGAAACTGAGGCAGAGAAGAGCCTGTTTGGAGTCATACAAGCAGGAAGTGACCGGGCTGGGGACTGCGCGCAGGCCCAGGGGACCCCAGAGCCTGTGTCTTGACGCCCCTGCTCTCCTGCCTCTTAGGGCCCTGGGAATAGCCGAGTCAAAGTGCAGAAGTCACCAGCAAGTGGGAAACAGACCATTTTTGTGACCTGAACTGCGGAATGGCATGGTTCCTGGGGCCGGTGGGTTCAAGTCCAGGTTCTGCTACCTGTTAGCAACTTATCTTACGCAAATGATTTAAACTGCTTGGTGCCTCTGTGCCCCCATTTGTAAGACAGAAGTGATCGAGGCCCTCTCCTTTTGAGAGAGGTGTTCGGGAGATTAAATATCACAGCATCTGGCCTGTGGTAAGTGCTCAAAAAACCCTGAACCATTACTATTGTGTTTGCACAAGTACGTTTGCGATGCTGATAAAGCGGGACAAATGCACAGTGAAGGCACAATGACCCGTCAGGAGGGGGTGAGGGCAGGCTTCCTGGGAGGGCCCAGCCTGGACCGACAGAGGAAGTGGGACCGGGGAGCTGAGGGCCCTGGAGGAGGAGGCCGTGCAGAGATGGCAGCAGGTGCACAGTCTTGGAGCCCAAGTAGGGCATGCCCTGGGGGGCCCTCCAAATCTCCCCGTCTCTCCTGCCTGGGGCCTTGCCTGGCCTCCCGGGTCCAGTTGCCGGCCATCCCGGCGGCCTCCCTCCCGCTGGGGACCCCAGGGACGGGCCTGAGCAGCTCCGATCCGCCCGCCGTATTAATTGCTAATCTCCCTCATTTTCTTCCCCTCTATCTGCGGGGACTGTCTCGTTCGGAGCCCCCGTGCTAATCAAGAAGAAGGACAAATCCTCTATTTGCATTCTTTCCCACCCAACCAGGCAGCTCTGGACAGTTAAACGGGAAGCCAGCAGACCCAGGCTGCGGCCCCAGGAGGGTAGGGAGGAGGTGCAGGAGGGGGGCCGGCCCCGCCCGCAGATCTAGCAGCTGTGACTCACGTGCTCATACAAAGAACTCTCAGAAACCAGACTCTGAGCAGGAAGGTTCCTAACTAGCAGCTCGTCCACCTCTTTAATTGCACAGGTGGGGAAACTGAGGCCTAGGGCAGGGAGAGCACACAGTGGGTCAGAAGCAGAGCTGGGAGGGAATGCAGGTCTCCTGATGTTCCAACCAGTGACCAGGCCTGGCCCCGGCTGATCCAGACCTCCAGGCCCAGATAGCTGACTTCACTGGCCTATGCAGAGAAGCCCAGCAGGCCGTCGCTGACTCAGTTTCTAATCAGAACATCGACAGCACGGAGGGAAAGCTGTCCCTTAGTAAGCTCTTGCTGTATGCCAGGCACGGTACTAAGTATAAACAGTCTCATTTATTTCTCATAATCCCGCAAGGTGAGTAGTAACATCCCATTTTACGGATGAGGAAACTGGGCCTCAGAGAGCTCACGTCACTTGCTTGGGGTCACAGAACGAGTCAGCAGAGGGTCCGGGATCCGAATCCTGGTCCATGTGACCTTCCACTGAGTCCGTGATGTATCTGATTCAGACACTGTTTCCGAATTCCCCGTATTATTGGCTGCTGTCTGGTCTGCACCAACCTCCTATCTCTTCCTGTTTCCCCCTGAACCAATCCTACCTCCCTTTTGAGACTCCTCTTCCAGGAAGCCTTCTGTGGCCACACCTTCCCTTCCCCAAACTCCTCTGCTCTGCCTATCCTGTGGGACCAGAAATCCCACTAAATCGTCAACTACTGATTCTCTCATTGCTGGGGACAGGGGCGGCGTGAGTACATTCTCCCCCCAGATATACTTGGTAAGAGCAGACAAAGCCGTGTGTATTTCTTCTCTGAGCCCCCCTGTATGCGGTGCTTGATAAATGAATTTGAAGGGAATCATGTAATGACATTCAAGTGCAAACTAAATGATCAGCTGCCTCAAAAGGCTCTTGGGAACAGACCACGGCTACGTGTTATCACTTAGAACCCACAGAAACCAGACTCTGAGCAGGAAGGTTCCTAACTAGCAGTTCGGCCATCTCTTTAATTGCACAGGTGGGGAAACAGAGGCCAAGAGCAGGGAGATCACGTAGTGGGTCAGAAGCAGAGCTAGGAGGGAACTCAGATCTGCAGCACTCCTGGGGGTAGTCAATGGTGCTTGTGGACCTACTAAGTGCCAGACACTGAGTTCTGTGCATGACCAAATAAACCACCTTGCACCAGCTATCACTGCCTCACCTGTGGTCCTACTAAAGACTGTGGTCCCTTAAATCGAGGGGTCCATGGAAGTATCCGGGTCTCCCCTCCCCAGTTGTTTAGGCCAGGAAGCAGCAGAGAAGCCCCTGCTCATACCTTCTCAAGGTGTGGAGTCCCGCTCACTGCGCCTGCTTCAGTGGTGGGCAAAACGGGAGGCCCAGCTGGCCTCTGAGGGCAGCCTTCAACCTTTATCTCTTGTCCACCCTCAGGGAGGTGGGCGCAAGATGCCATTGTCCCAGAATCCCACCCGGTTCTCTAAGAAAGGAGAAAAGGCCAGGGTTCTCCCCTGCCCCACCCCTCTGCTGCTCCCTCAATGACAAAAGACTCCAAAGTCACTCAGAAGCCAGACGATAAGCCGGGTCCCCCAATTCCTAGCATAACCTGTTCATGGGAATGATGTTCCCCCTCCCCCGGCTCGCCAGCAGTCTGGAAAGCTCCTGATCCCAGTCTCGCCTCTCTCCCCCACCGCCTTGTTTCCCTCCACCCAGGAGAAGAGGGAAAGAGGGACAGAGACATAAACACGGGTCTGTTTTCACAGGAGAGGAGGCTCTGTCCAGGCCTCTCCCTGCGGGCTGCAGCCAGGCCTCTGACTGGCAGGAGCAGGTGGTTTTGTTTGGCGAGGAACCGCCAGAGGGGAAATAGCTCGGCTTTTCCCACTGAGGTGGGCTGACCGTGGGCAAAGGCAGAACTGGATGTGAGAGCAGGATCTTGGCATCATCTGTCTCTCTGGGGGCTGGAAGGGCTTGTGGATGCCCAGGGCTCCCTGGCCAATTCTCTGAGCCCTGTAAGCTGGCTTGGACAGGAGTCAAGAAGAAGGAGCACTCGGGGGTAGGGGACACCTGATGAGCTGAGTGGCCAGTCCCCACAGCCCTCAGCTGGTGCCCCAATCAGGGCTGTGATGAGGGGCTGGCAGATGTGGCTGGGGGCAGGGGCGCCTCTGGGTGCTGGGCTGGCGTCACTGGGCATGCTGGGAGCCAGTTTGGCTTCAGGTCCAAGAGAATCTGGCCACAGACTCTTGGCCCTTTCCACAAACTGACCTCTGACCCCACACCGTCACGGTTGGTCATGGTGAGAAACGCTGAGAAATGGTGAGAAATGGGTGGGTGGGTGGAGTGACTCAGTGAGCTTTCCCTAACCCTGGGAAAAGCCACTTGGAGCCAGTGTCCGTCCAGTGGGAGCCAGTCAGTCCTTCCATCCCAGCCCCTCCTTGCCCAGAGCCCTGGGCGGGGGGGTGGACAGCGTTTCCGGTGCTTTCTGCAGAGCGGGGTGCTACCTGCACCCCAGCATCCTCTCTTCCCAAGACAGGGGGCAGCAGAACACTGCTCTGGATTGGAAACGGACTCAGTTATTTTTCAACCAACTGAAGAAAGTGAAGGAGAGAGAGAAGGGAAGGGGGAAAGAGATGGAAGAGACAGGCTGGGAATAAAGCAGTGCTGGAAGCCAGGGCATAGATTGGAGGTGCGTGGAGGAGAGCGAATGCACGTTTATTAAGCACCTACTATGTGCCAGGCACGTTACTCAAATTCCCCTTTAGTCCTCCTGGTACCCTGGAGAGGTAGGAGTTATTGCTCCCATTTTCGGACGAGGAAAATGAAGCCCAGAGAGGTTAAGCAAGCTGCCCCAGGGCCACAGAGCAACTTAGGAAGTGGCAGAACCAGAACTTCAACCCAGGGCTGCCTGTCAGCAAAGGCCACACAGTTCCTCTCGCCCGGGGCCTGAGGGAGAGGCCTCTCGGGAAAGGGAAAGCCTTGGAGAGACCCTGAGAAGGTGAAGGGAAGGAAGCGGGAGGCAGAAGAGCCACAGGGAAGGGAGGAGAAGGAAGGGCGGGCGAGGCCCAGAGGAGCGCTGGGCTGGGGTTAAAGCCCCGTGTTCCTACAACCTGCTAAGCCGGAGAAATGAATTCTGATCCCTCCAAAACCCAACCTTGGGAAACGTGCGAGAGAAGGAGGGTCCCCTTTCAGGAGAGCGGGAAATCCTCCACACCTCCTCCCAATGCCCCGGTAATGCCAGGATGTCCCCAATCTGCTTTGAGGAACGGAGAGATTAAGAATAATAAAAAAATTGCAATAAAATGTGTGTGAAGGAGGGGGTAATTGTGGACAAACGCAGCATTCAAATTCATTTTTCAGCTCTTTTACACACCATTTCAATCTTATTTTCTGCTTGTTAATGAGATCTTGTTGCCTGGGCTAGGCAAAACCTTCCCATATCAGGACGTAATTGCACATAATTTTCTCTCCTACCAGTGATTTGCATCAGTTTTTTAAAAAATTCTGGGCTATTTAACACCCTACACTCCCCCTCCCTGTCTCCCTGCCTACAAATCTCCCACTCCCTCCTCCTTCCTCGTCCCTGGTCCAGCAAGACTCATTTTAAATGCTTATTATAAACGCAGTGTCACCAATAAAGGGGGGAAAACACAGAGACGAAGTCAGAGGAGAAAGAGGAAAAGGAGTTTCCTGTGCGCATTATGTGAGGGCACAGCTCAGTTCCCCAGAGAGCGAACTTGAGCTCGTCCTGCTGAGGGTCAAGGGAAGGAGCAGCGGTCTGGGTCAGGCAGGTCTGTCTTAGACTCGCCACTGCTCACCTGCTCTGTGGTCTTCAGCAAGTTACTTAACCTTTCTGAGCCTGTTTCCCCAAGTGGAGGGTTTCTGTGGGGCTTGAATGATTTCACAGAGGCCAAGTGCGGATATGGGATGTGGCACCCCAGGGGTGTGCGGCTGATGGGGTGTCTTTCCTTGCTGGGCCGGCTCCCCTGGAGGCCTTGAATGATGCCAGGAGGGCAGCGGTGGGCATCTGCTGTCGAGAGGCAATCCGGGGACCCCATTCATCAGAAGTAAAACTAAAGCCTTGAGCTTTATTTCTCCTGGGTTCAGGAAGAGGGGGAAGCTCTGACCCTGGCTGTGCCCCTGTGGCTGCAAACCTCAGCTTTCCCGTATGGACCACAAGACCGTCCTCCCCGGGCCGATACAACTAAATGGTATTGTGGGCTCTGCGGCTGGACCATTCGAGTCCTAGCCCTGCCACTTCCCAGAACCCACCGTGGGGCCTGACACGTGGTAGGGGCTTAATAAACATGTGTTGGATAGAAGGATGGATGGATGGATAGAGGATGGGTGGATGACCCTGGAAAAGTGAATTTCCTCGTCTGTAAAACGAAAGTCACAAGAACCGCCAAGAGCCCGTGAGGGGAAGCAGGTACAGTGTTTAGCCGTGTCCGTGGCTGGCTGATCATCAGCGTTCACGCCACACTGGCTGTCATCAGTAATTGTGACGAGTACGGGACAGGACAAACAGGCTGGTTTACTGTGATGGTGCCCAGGTGATAAACTGCACCCTTAGAGAATGTTTTTCATTAGTTCGCTGGGGGGGGGATTGTAAATACATAAATCCCTTCTACACATTCTTTCGTGTTAAGCTTCAGAGAGAAGCAGAGGAGACACGAACGTGGGACATTATGAAGGAGCAAAACAAGCGGTGGTGGCAAGACAGAAATGCCCCCTTCCCAAGAGGCAAGGGTGTGGCTGGGCCCCGGGGCCCTGGGTGGCAGTCCCAGATAGGCCACTGATGGTGGGATGATGCAGCGTTCTCTCTCCCTCCTGGCCTCAGTTTCCCCTCCCATTCTGGTCCAATCTGCATGTGAAACAGCTTGGGGGTAGAAGGGAGCTCCAGCTGCCCCCTGGGGGCACACACACAGGTCCTGAAGAAGCCCCCTGCCCAGGGCACCCTGCCTCTGGTCTCCGGCCCAGATGACCCTCGAAATGGCAAAACCTCACACCTGATTCTCTGCTTGGGAGCTTGGATTGGCGAGTGCTGCAGCTGCGAACGATTCTGGGTGCCTGCCTGTCCCATCGAAGTGGGGACTCCCCAGGAGAGGGCTGCGATACCACCATCACACCAGCGCCTCTAAGGACATGACCTCCTGAGGACAAGACCTGGATCCCTCCTCTCAGGCCAGGAGCTATGTCTCCCCCATCAGACCTGAGGGATCCCCTTTACATCTCTCTGCCCACCACCCCTAGAAGCACGCCCTTCCTGAGATTCCTACATGCGGGCCAGTGGGAAGTGATGAGTCCGCAGGTATCAGATTATCCAAAGCCATTCAGGTCACAAAAGGTTCCTTCTGTCCTAAGATGCCCTCAGTTGTTTTCCAAGGAACTGACCCTCAGCCTGGAGTGGAGGGGACAGAGTGGGCTGGGGGGTCTTGGGGTCCTAGCCTCCAATGAGCCAGCAGAGAGAGGGGTCTCATGGGCAGAAGTTGTCTTCCTCTCGGAAGGACCCAGTGTGCAAGGCTGGGACGTCCATGTGATGCGTGGCTGGCTCTGCGGGTGGGCGAGGGCCAGGCTAGGAGAGCAATAAGCCTTGTGGTTACCTGGACCCCTAGGAAGGCTCGAGTCAGCTCGGCCCATCAGCCCCCAACCTGTGGTCCTGGCCTCAGTTTTCTCGTCCGTGATACGGGTTGAATGAGCTTTCCCCTCCACGGAGCTGAAGGTACCGGCTTCCTGGGATGGTTTCTTCTGGCTGCCAACCAATCTCCAAAAAAGACAGCAGGCGGGGGCGGGGGTGCATTTCTGAGGCAGGAGGGTGAGAGGTTAAAAGCTCAGGCTCTAGAGACAAGGGCTGGGTCCTGGTTCTGTCCCTTTATCAGCTGGTTTCTCAACAGAAACCTTATAGGCAAGGAGAGGCTGGAAAGAGGTATTCAACATCATGAAAGGCAAGGACCTACATCCCAGATTGCTCTATCCAGTGAAATTATCATTTAGAATGGAAGGGCAGATAAAGTGCTTCTCAGATAGGGTCAAGTTAAAGGAGTTCATCATCACCAAGCCCTTATTATATGAAATGTTAAAGGAACTTCTCTAAGAAAAAGAAGATCAAAACTATGAACAGTAAAATGACAATGAACTCACAACTATCAACAACTGTACCTAAAAAAACAAAAACAAAAACAAACTAAGGACTAACAAACTAACAACTAGAACAGGAACACAGAAATGGAGATCGCATGGAGGGTTACCAGTGGGGAGGGGGGAAAGGGGAAGGGGAGAATGGGGGAAAGGTACAGGGAATAAGAAGCATGAATGGTAGGTACAAAACAGACAGGGGGAGGTTAAGAACAGTATGGGAAATGGAGAAGCCAGAGAACTTACATGTATGACCCATGGTCATGAACTAAGGTGGGGGAATGCTGGAAGGAGAGGAGGTGCAGGGTGGAAGGGGATAAAGGGGAGAAAAAATGGGACAACTGTAATAGCATAATCAATAAAATATACTTTAAAAAAAGAATATTGGAAACAGAGCAGGGCCTGAGTCACAGGGGCTCAGAAAGTGAGCTGTCCTTGTCAGCACTGGCGGGGAAGAGTGTGGCGGGCCGTTTTATGATGCGGATTGTCTGTCTGCCCCACGCTGCCAGCTCCGCAGGGCAGGGGTCTCCATCCCTCCTGGTCACTGGCTGATGCTAGAACAGGGCGGGGCATGGAGCAGGCATCCGTAACTATTTGCTCCCTTTGAGTCAGGAGGGCTCAGGGGCAGAGCTGAGATGCTTAAGTGGCTTTTTGGTGAATTCGGCTGGGCAGTCTCTCTGGGCAGTCCCTGAGGCTCACAGCACCCCCACTGCCCAGGCTGGGTCTGAGAGGAAGGTGGGGTCAACCCCTGAGACGAGGCACACCTTCCCCAGGTGGCGACAGGCCAGTCGGTGTGACCAGCAGGTGCTCAGCAGGGCCCCCAACTTCACCCCCCCCAACATAATCCCTTTGGGCCAAGGCTACGTGGGCAGCGGTGGCAGCAGGGACCTGCGATTCCGTGTGAGGGGTTATGTGCCCGCCCACAGCCCAGGGGGGAAGCCCCATCCCACACTGGGCCCATCCTCTTGCCCAGGTGAGCTCCTCCTGTCGGGGAGGTAGGTCGTAGAAAATGGATCAGTCTTGGCGGAGAACCCTCTTGGCTCCCCAGACCACAGAGATGTGCTGAAGAGGTTCGAATGGGCCTGCTCAGACTAAGGAGGGAGTTTGCCAGGTGTCGGGGCTCAGAAATGCCGGGAACTTCTCCACAAGACCGGAACGCCCCCCGGGCTGCCCCTTCCTCCAGGAAGTGTTCGCAGCTTAACCCCGGGGTCTCGCGCTCAGAAGCACACATGGCCTGGCCCCGCATCCGCCCTGCACGCAGCCCCTCGCCCCTTAGCAGCTGTTCACCTCCCGGTCCCCTCTGCCCCTGTCAGACCCTCCATCTGTCTTCACACCTTTGGTGGGAACTTCTGGGCGAGTGCGCGTCCGAAGTCCGCCTGATCCATCACGGCCTCGCAGCCTCTCAGCCCTGAACGGTGGGGAGGGAGCCGCCGGGGGTTGGGCCGGACCTGGCTGCTCGCATCGGTGGGTCAGTTTCCCTCCCCCTTCCCGCCCTCACTGAGGTTCAGCGCTGGGCCCAATCAGTGCATGGAACATCCTCACTCTCTAGCCCCCTGCTCCAAACAACACTACAGAAGCCAGGGACCCCTGGTTCACTGGGCTGAACTCTGCCCTGTGACGGAGCGAAGCTTTGGGGGTAAACCTCAGCCCATGCTGACAGCAGTGGGCCGGGAGGAGCAGGGGTCAGGGGGTCAGGGGGCCAGGCGCCCTGAACTCGGACAGTGTGTGTGTCCTGGGCCCTCCAGCTGCAAAGTGAGGTGGCAGGCCACATCATCTCAGTGTCCCTCCGCAGATTTCCAAGTGATGCTCCTCCCACCTGTTTGTACCGCGAGGCCAGGCCGGGACCACGTTCTCGGGTGTGGGCACCTGGGTCTCTGCAGCATCCTTACCCAGCCAGCCCCGGGGCCCTGTTGTGCCTCCCCTACCTCCTGACTCTGGAAGGTTAGCTGGACCCCTGAGTCCCTGGCACTAGTGAGACGGAGGTCATGGCCTTGAATCCCAAAGAGGCTCCACTGGGTTCCACTGGGAAAACATTCTGGTCTGCAGGCTGCATTCCCCCCACCCCCCATAATGTGGGCCCCAAGGGGACTGGGGTCATCGCCGTTAGGAACTCAGCGTTCAGCTGCGTGTGTTACCGGGCACTCAACTCTGCAGGGACCTGGGCTAAGGGCTTCACGCAGATCATCCCACTCAATCTCCGATGACCTGTGAAACAGGTACTAAATTGTCCCCATTTCATGGGTGAGAAAATCAAGGCATAGAGAGAAGAAGGGAACTTACCCACAAGTAAATGATGGAACTAAAATGCAATTAGCCCTGAACTCCACACATGAATAGAGGCAAACAGGAATGAATCAAAATCATGTAGAAAATGAACATCCTTAGAAATGTTTTAGGACAGGGAGGAGGGGGCAATTTTTTCCTGACAAGGCCACATAGTAAATATTTTAGGCTTTGCAGGCCATCTGGTCTCTTTTGAAACTACTCAACTCTGCTGTTTAGAACAAAAACAGCCATAAATACATCAATGAAGGAACATGGCTGTGTGCTAATAAAACTTTATTTACAAAAACAGGCAGCCCGATGGACATGGCCACGGCGGGGAGGTGGGGGTTGCAGTTGACCTCCCCTTTGGCCGCTTTTATTTCAGGCATCAGGTCTCTAGACTAATTTATATTGTCATGGTAACGGAGGGGCATGGGATGGAAAAGAGAACTAACGTTTACTTGGTCCCTACTTGGCCGGGCTCTGTGCAGGCCTGACAGCACCTGAATGCTGTGAATGCTGAGAACATCTTTCTTACCAGGTTAGGGACGCTGTTTAATCGCTCTTTCGTTTAACGGGGGGGGGCAAACTGAGGCTCAAGAATGCTACCTTGCCTGACACCTGAGCAGCAGAGCTGGGATTAAAACCTCCTCCAAGCCTTCCCCTTTCTATCCCCCTCGTTCAGATAAGTTTATATCACACGTATTCTCAGCACACAAGAGAGGAAGGTGTCTCAGAAGGTGGGAGGCAGGGTGAAACCCCCCCCTTGTGGATGGCGGAGAGCCTCCTGTTGCTACAGAAATGAACTTACCAGTTCCCCAAATTCACTAAAACTTCCAGCATCACCAAGTCCTGCTCCCCAAACCCACAGCTACCCACTGCAAACCCCAGCATGGTCTTCCCCACTTCATTTAAGTAGGTCCCAGGACTTCTAACAGCACCACCAGGCAATGAGTGACTTAACCAGCAACCAATCACATGTGAGTGAACAGAGTTCCAAGACCCAATGGGAGGAGAGTTTTCCCCATGGAACCCAGCCACAATTCTTTCCACCAATAGGACATGGCCCTGCCTTTCCTGCATGGGTCACTCCTGGTGAAAGGCGGGAGATGGAACACAGGGTGGGACCCAGGAAGGACTCCGGGTTCTAGAACAAAGCCCCAGCCACTGTCAGCATCCCACAGGAAGTGGTGCAAAGGCCCCACCAATGCACGCTCTGACAATGCCCGACTTCCGTGGACTGAGCAGCCACGAGGTCGGTTGGTGGCCAGTTTCACAAGCTCGGGGTGGCTGTCCGGCCAGGAGCAAGTCTGAAACACATCTGTTTGTTTCTGGGCGGCGAGAAGTGTGGAAGCGTGTTACAAAAACCCTTCTTCTGCAACCACCACTGAGCCACCCACGTCTGCAGCTTGCGAAGATAAACCCAAGGTGAAGGACCACAAAATATTGACAAGCAAAGGTATTTAAACCCTCTCAAGGTACCCAGCAGCCAGTGGCTTTGTGGAGACCAGTGACTTTTTCCCCAAGGACAGCGAGCCTGGGTCACCTGGAGCCCTTGAGGCCTGGGCTGGTGGGGGTCCGGCGACAGGACCTTGGGCAGAGGGGCGAGGCCACCTACCTGAGGGGACAGGCCGTTGCTGACAGGATTCATGTGGTTGGAGGGCGCCGCTGGGTTCATGAAGCTGTCAGAGTAGCTGGAGAAGCTGTGGCGGGCTCCGTAGGCAGAGCTGGTGTCCGCGGCTGCTGCAGCCGCAGCCAGCCCCCCCTGGTGCATGGTGGACGGTGGGAGGGGCTGGGGCCGGTGCACGGTGCTGCCCCCATCTGTGGAGAGACCCAGGGGAGGGCCTGAGCGGGTGGCTCACCTTGGAGGGTGGGCCTCCCAGGGCAGGGAAAGAACCTCCTGTTTGGAAAGCAAGCTATGAGCTTCCTTTTCCCGGTCCCCATCCAATGGAGGGAAGGGACCTTCTTTTGATACCTGAAATGGGACAAGCTGGCTTCTAGGCAGGACACTAGGGACTGGCCAAGTCTGGACTGACGGTCAACTAACATTCCAGATTACCTCTAGGCAACTGTGCACCAGCCCCACCGCTCAGTGCTCGACACCCATTGGGAACCTAGTAGTTACCTGGACTGAAAGTCAGACCTTGTGGGGACTCTCTGTCTGAATCTATCCAGGTCTGTCTCAATAGCATTTTGTGAGCATCGACCACTTGCCAGGTACTTTTACAGACACTAAGGGTATGAAGCAAGACTATGGTTCCCATTTTATAGATGAAGAAACTGAGGCTCGGTGGGGCAGGGGCTCTTGTGCAAGGTGACAAGGCCAGAGAGTGGTATGGCCAAGGTTTGAACTGCTGTCTCTGTTCCTAGCGGCTCAGCTGCTATTCTGCTCTGTTAGGACCCCTCCGTACAGCCTTCCAGCGGACGGGACCACCATCCTCCACAAAGGTTTCATTTCTCATCAAGAATCCCAGAGAAGGCACCCTGCTTCTCTCCTCAGCCTCCAGCGCTCCAGCCGGTCTGCCAGCCCTTTAAGAGGAGGCCGTCAGGGCTTCATGGGGCAGCCGTCAGGTAGTGGGGTTCTTAATGTGTGCGGGGGCGGGAGTGCCGAGGGGGGTGGGAAGAGGATGGGAGGGCGCAGTTGGAGACAGGATCCAAGGAAGGGGGGGGAAGAACCCTTCTCCTCCCCCAAGGTGCACCACCTCTTCTGCATTTGAATAAGGCCCGGAAATTCATGCGACTTTACAGTGTGAGAAGCTCTGTTCCAAACGTGGACATGGAAGTGACCTTGTTAATCCTTGCCTGGATGCTCTATAGCCTGTTGGCAGAGCCAAGAAGTTCAAGGGCAGGACCTCACCTTTTTTGTCCTAATAGACTGTCCACGTGAAAGCAGACAAGGGGTCATAAACACGGAACCCTTCTCGTTCCTTCTTTGTTAAGGACGGACGAACTGGGCGGGCCAAGGGTGAAGGGACAGAAGGGCATGGCTAAGATGCCGGGATGCGGCTCGGGCACTCACCTTGGGAAATGGTGGTGGTGGGGTAGGTGGAGTCCGGCAGCTGGTAGGGGGGCAGTGTGGGCATGCCGGTGGGAGGGAAGCCCCCTGGCAGAAGGTGGTTGAACGCCGCCAGCTGGTTGGCTCCTGCCTGCTTACGCCAACGGGCGCGGCGGTTACTGAACCAGACCTGGTGGGTCGAGAGTGGAGAACAGACCCCTCAGCCCGGCTCCGGGCAGAGAGCTGAGACTCGGCCAGAACCAGTGCCCCCAGCCGTCACCCTCGGTCCAGCCAGCATGATCTCCCACGGGAGGACATGCCCCCCCTTCACACTGCTGAGGACGGTTTGCAGAGAGCTTTATAGGCACGGTCCCCTTCTGTCCTCACGACCTCCCAGGGAGAAGCTTATTATCATCACCCCCATTTCACAGACAAGCAAACTGACACCCAGAGAGAGTGGGTGACTTGCCCACGGGACAGGCTGTGTGACTCTGGGTACAGTGCTCTTTCCATGGCAGCTGCTCCTGCCCCGAGGGATATCAGCAGGTGACTGTCCTTGTTCCCACACATGCTCAGCCCAACTCCTGCCTCCCCAGGAAGCCCCCAAGGAGGAAGCCACACATCCAGAACCCACCTGAACCAGCCCTGCCTGCCAGACTCAGATGTGAAAACTGATTTTTTGTCTGGCGCCTGAGGCCCCACTTCGCTTATCTGGCCAGGCCCCCTCAACTGGGGAAACCCACCTGCCATGGACACAGGGGTGTGTTTAGCACCGGTGGAAAACCAGGTAACATCTCTGAGACTCCCTGACCTTCAAGCCCTGTGCTGGCGCCGCACATGTCTGTCCATAGTAGAACCTCAAGACGTGGCCTCCTGTTCCCATTTTACAGAAGGGAAAACCGAGGCTCACACAGGTCGAATGTCTTGCCAAGACCACACCAATAGTCTTCAGTGATCTGAGGCTTGAACTTAAATACCTGCCCTTCCACAGCCCACTTGTCTGAATCTGCGACAAGTCTGGGCTGGGCCAGAGAGAGGACAATGAGTATGAGAAGCAGGGGCTGTCCTGAGGGGGCTCTTCTCTGCCTTTGAGCTCTGCACATGCTATTCCCTCTACCTGGGACACCCTTCCTGCAGCCCTTTCTCAGGAGGCCTCGAGTGCGCTTCCTCACACAGTTATCTGTTTTCTTGGGCAATGCTTCTCCTTGTCCCTGCGGCTCCAGGCTCTGGGGGCAGAGGCCTGCCTCCCTGGCTCAGCGCTCCGTGGGGGCTCAGCCAATACTTGCTGAATGGATGAGTGAACCAGGGAAGGCAGAGATGGCTGTCCCACGGCTGGGGCTACAAGGCTCAGCTGGCAGCCCCTGCTGGTGGGGAGAAGACCCTGACCCCCCCTGGCGAGGGACCACTTAAGACCCCCAAACCTCCAGACCATGCCTGCTGACACGCGGGAGGGGAGTCTCGTTGGGCAGAGGGGCGCTTGCTTGTCTTTTCTCCCAGGGGAGAACAGTGTGCAGCTTCCCAAGCTGGATGGACAGGGCAGCCGGCCCTCACCAGTGTAGGATTCACAAAGAAAGGAGTCGAGGCAGCTACACCTGGAGGGGAAGCTGGAGGCCAAATCAAATGGAAGGCCTGGCTCCTCCCCGCTTCGACGGGCCGGAAGGCTTCCCCAGGGGTGTCCTGGGCTGGGGCAGGGGCCGTTAGAAGGAGGCTACCTCTGAACTGGGAGGAGTGGGCGGTGTTTCCGGTCCCCTGCTTCCTTGGGGGGTGTTTTAATTCAGCCTTCCCCAAAGGGTGGGGCTCCCGTCATTCCAGACACGGACATTAAACAGCACTGAGCCTCGCCCCTTCTCCAGGCCTCTGGTCTTGGCTCAGTGCAAACGCATCCTTCCTGCCTTTTTAACACCGAGAGGAGCCTTGGAAGGTGATGTTTTCCTAAGGGCCTCGATCATACCTTTTCTTTGTGTATATTTCCAATTGCCTTCCTTTTATGAGATTCAGATATACTTTTATGTTAAAATGCATTGATTTTATAAAAAGAACAACGCGGGTCATGTGAAAATATGGCAAAAATCTTGAAGATGGGTGGAGAATAACTTAAGTGTGGGACACGCTATTCTAGTTGGTTCCACGGCAGCTGCTCCTTAGGGGTGGGTCAGCTTTTCCTCAAATGAAGATACGAAATAAAGTAGGAGGCATTCTTCCCCCTTTCCTGCCTTTCCCTGCTTTTCCTCCTTCTCTCAAACCTCCGCTGGGACTCTGAGCTGAGCTCAGCAAGACACCGGGAGAGATGTGCACAGGCTGCAGCCCTAGCTGCCCTCTTCCGGGGCACACAACAGGCACCTCAAAGAACTGTTTCCTTCCAGTGCAGTGACAGGGTGACAAATGAGCTGCTCTAGGGAAGGGCTTCTAACTTCACCTCTCAGAATCCAGGAGGGCTTCCTGGAGGAGAGGACATGCCCTTTGCTGTCAATTCTCTCACCTTGTCTTCCTCTGTTGTCCTATTTCCCCAGGGCTGCCTCCAGTCCAGCAGGTGCCTCCCGCCTCACAACGTACAACATGATGGTTAGTTACTAGCAGTGACTCTGGAAACTGACTGCTGGGTTTGAGTCCCGCCTCTGATTCCCAGCTAAGATGGGCACATTCCGTTATCTCTGCGTGCCTCCGTTTCTTTGTGAAATGTGGCTAATAATAGCCCCCACCTCTTAGGTGGTTCTGGACCTCAAATGAGTTAATAAGGGCAAAGCGCTCAGAACAGCATCTGGTAACTATCGATCCTCTGGAAACCCTCCGATGGCTGAGCTGGGGGCGCTCTTAGCCAACAGTCAGTGCCAGGAAGTCATTCATTTACAGACGGGGAAATGGGGGCTCCAGGAGGGACCACGGCAGCCTGGCACCCCACGCAGAATCCCTGCTCACTTTCGGTCCTTCCCTCCTCCCCTAGCACTGGGAGCAGACGCCGTAGGAGGCATCTGCTTGCTGGGTTGAATGTTTTGTCTGGACCTTTTTCCAACGCAGCACAGATGGAAAGAACACGCTGAGCGGACTTGGGTTCAAGTCCTAGCGCACTTGCCTATATCTGCGTCTTCAGGAAGTTACTTCTCTTAGATTCTCTTACATTTCAGATTCCTCACCGCTGAATGGAGAGACTAATCATACCTCCCTCCCTCTGGGGGTTACGGTGAGGATGAAAAAGATATTGCATGTGAAGTGTTGAGCATCGTGCCCGGCACGTAAAAAGTGCACGATACATAATATCTAGTGTTGTGAAAAGTTTGGTTTAAGTTGCTAATTAGTGAGTCCCTCTAAAATGAGATTTGGTTCAGGGTGGCCTCTGCTTCTAGAAGAATCACAGGCGCAGGGTTCCTGGCAGCCGGACACAACGGATTTGTTTACCTCCACGGAAGGCGTGTGCAGGACTGGGGCCAGCCTCCTGCTGTGTAAAAATGCAGATTCCTGCAGAGGAAGTTACTGGTCCCCAGGCATGTGTCCTTCTGCCCGACACCCCTCTCCCCGCCCTTCACGGTGGCTCTGGCTTTCTGCAGGCTGAGACAGGGGCGTCTCCGCCACACACCAGGGGTGCCACGTAACACCCTGCAGGCTTCCAAAGCGGGGCTGGAGGGGAGCCAGAGGGAGGTAACACACTTGAATCATGAACTCCACCCGACACGTGTTTACCTAATAGCTTGTTTATTCGAATGTCAGCTCCATGACTACAGATTTCTGTCTGCTGAATCCCCGGTGCCTAGACCAGTCTCCGGCACATAGTAGGTGCTCAATCAATGAGTGCCAGATGAATGAACCTGGAGTTTCAAGGGTGGCCAGGATTGGAACCATCAAGAACAGGTGGAGTTTTAATAATAATGACAGCCCCCACCCCGCCTTGTGGAGCTTCTGTGTGCCGGCCACTTTCTGGCTTTGCGTGTGTACGTGTGTGTTTCCATGCATCATGTAATCCTCAGATCCTACTCTTGTCATCTCCATGTGGCAGGTGAGGAAACTGACAGCGAAAGGAGGAACTGGTGAAGCTGGAATCCACACCTAGGCATCTGTCTCTGAGACCACTCTGAACCACTCCACTATCCCCTCCATCTCCCGGGGCCATGGAGAAAAGATGGCATGCAAATAAAACTGATTGTGAAAAGGGAGGTTTGGGGGGCTGGATGAAAAAGGGGAAGGGATTGAGAAGCACAATTTGGTACAAGATAGTCACAGGGATGTAAAGTTCAGCATAGGAAACATAGCCAATAATATTGTAATAACTGTGTATGCTGACGGGTGGGTACAAGAAATATCGGGGAAATATTTTGTAAGGTATGTGATTGTCTAACCACTATGCTGTTTACCCGAAACTGATACAAAATAATACTGAATGTAAACTGTAATGGAAAAATAAAATTTAAGTTAAAAAAATGGCATAGGATTGCAAAATCCCTGAACCATAGACTTAGAATCAGAGGCCAAGACTTCGAAAGTATAGAGCCGTAAAACCTAAGCAGTGCTCAGGTGGCCTCGAGGTCCCTGCCACGCTGTCCACAGCAGAAACCCTCTCTCCAGGTCTCTGACACACTGAATGTGGCACTTTTGCTTGAATACTTCTCATAACGGGGATCTCATCATCTCACGAGGCAGCCTTGATTGTCAGTAAGGATCCTAGCACTTTAAGGGGCCTTAGTGACCATTTAGCTTGATTCCTTTATTTATAAATGAAAAATTAAGTCTCGGGAAAGGAAACCAACCTGTTAAGGGCGACACAGCTGATCAGAGGCAGGCACCCATGGGAGCCGATACCTGCGGCCCCCCGTCCTGCGCTCTCTTTTCTGCAGGCCACTGTGTGGGACTTAGGACATTTCCTGGTGGCCCTGGTTCTACCCTCGAGGCCTCTCAAAGCAGCCAGGTTCTCCCAAGTCTCCTGCTCTCCATTCCTGTCTCCATTTTTTGGGGGGTTACCTTTATTCATTCTTTTTTAAAAATCAGCATTTATTGTTCTTCCCTCTGCAGGGGAAGCGCTCGGGCTATGGGGGGAAGACCCAGGCCCGCCCCGGGAGAGCCCAGAGTCTGAGGGGGGCATCAGCATGTGGAAGATGTCTGTCCTGGCTGCCCCCTCCCTGTGGGTTTATCGGGGCCCTAGCTGTTGCCCCTCATCCCAGCCCCCCTCCCTCCTTGGACCTTGAGTGACACCTGCTTCTGGGCCCCCTGGGCCAATAAAAGCGCTGCCCTGACAGCCAGGAAATTTTACAAGGAGCAGTCGGGCTTCAAGGTGGTGGGAAGCAGCCGAGGCCCCCAGACGTGGGAATGAGAAAGCACCCAGGAATGTGCCCAGGAGAACAGCTGCAGCAGGATCAGAGCGGGAGGGAGGCTGGCGGGGGCAGGCTCGGGTGTCACCCGTGAGAGGAGGGGCGGGGGTGAGATGAGCTGGCTGCTGCTGCTGCCCACCCCCGGGGGTCTCTCTCCAAGGCAGCCCAGGGCCCCCCACTCCAGGAGTGGGGGTGGGGAGGTGCATTCGTTCCTGGAGTGGTTAAATGTTGCTTTGCTTCCAGAACTTTCTCTATTGCTTTCAAATTCCAGGCTCTGAGTCAACTTCTTGTTCCTGAACACAACCGGGGGGCTGGTGCCCTCCAGGCCTGAGTTCCAGGCCCACTCGGCCCCTACTCAGCTCTTCACCGCTGGGCCCGTCAGGGCTCCAAGCCTCAGCTCCCGCACCTGTGGCCTGGGGCAGGACCACACTGAGTCTGATGAGGTGGCCTGAGGTTCCACCAGGTCCATGCACAGCAGGCCCTGGGATTGCAGAGGGTGGGTGCCCAACAAGGGGCTGGCTAACCTTGGACGGAAGCGCCCCCGTGAGCATCTGGGGCGGCCCCTCTACCTGCCTCCCTCTTTCAGAGAGAAGACAGGCCAGGAGTGGGTTCCCACTAGAGCTATGCATCGTGACCTGCCTCCTCCACCACCCAGCCTGGGTCCTTCCCAGCTGTCCCCAGGCTCTCTCGCACTCAGAAAGGACTGTAGTCCTCTGAACATGACAGCACAGCCTGGGGACGATCTCTCCCCTCCCACTCTCCCTCCGCACCCCCACTGGTTAGGAGCCACACACTTGAGAGTGTACGTGTGGAGGGGTGTTCAAGGTCTGGACAGTCTCCCTCTGATGCTTCTAACCCACCAGGAACAGGCCTGTCCAGTCTGCTTGCATGCTTCCCATAACGGGTAACTCATCACCCATCTTAGGGAGCTAAGCCTGTTAGAAATTTTCCTCTGAAGGACTTCCACCCCTCATCAGGGATGTGGAGGGCTTTATACTCCCTGAGCCCTCTCTTCCTGGCTGAACTACTGCCCTCCCTTCCTTATTGCTTCCCTTCCTTCTTCCCTTCTTTCCTTCCTTCCTCCCTCCTTCCCTTGAGTTCCTCTTCTCTTCCTCTCCATGTCTCCCTCCGTCCCTCCTTTTATCTTTTTGAGGTGCTTGTTGCCTGGAGCGAAGAACACAACCCAGCAGCCCTCCCCGCAGCCCCTGGCTTCCCTCGGGCTGTCTGCCACTCCATCCGCCAATCAACACTTGTTGCTCGCTTACTCAGCATCAAATGCTGGTGGTGTTACTTGTTTACACAGTCCTCAGGCCACCTGCTGCACAACTCCCCGGGGGCCCAGGGAACCCTCAGGCCCTGGCCACCCCACCCTCTCAATTCCGGGCCCTGGATTATGCCCGTGGGGCCAACACCTGCCACGCTTGCTCACCTGGACACGCGCCTCGGTCAGCTTGGTCCTCTGCGCCAGCTCCTCGCGGGTGTAGATGTCGGGGTAGTGCGTCCTCTCGAAGGCCTTCTCCAGCTCCTCCAGCTGCTCGGCCGTGAACGTGGTCCGACTGCGGCGCTGCTTGCGCTTCAGAGGCAGGTCGGGTTCTGACTCCACGTCTGAGCCCTCGTCCAGCCGGTTCCCTACAGCCGGGCGACAGGGAGCGGGAGGGCGGCGCCTGGTGAGATGGAGGGGTGCTCTGTGCCCACCTTCAGGCCCAGCGCTGCAGCGAGGATCAGGTCCCAGGGGAGCACAAGGCACGTTTATCAGGGGGAAGAGAAGGAAGCACCCTCCATGCCCAGCCCTAGGGGACTGGCTAAGTACTTTAAGGTACAACATTCCTTAAAGAAAAAAGAATCCCCTGTAGCTGGGCATTTAGGTGATTTCCACTGACGCAGAAGGATATTTCCACTGTGAATCGCAGTCAGGAGTTGGTTTCACAGTAAAAAAAAATTTGCCCAAATTTCTAGAACTATAGTCTCCAAAAGGAGAGAATTTTATGGCATGTTAACTGTACTTCAATAATGCTGACTTTAAGAACAAGGCCAGGTACAGACCAGGGTGCAGAGATCAACCCCACTTTTAGAAAAAGCGGGGACGATACATTATGAAACATTACAGTGGAAAGATTCACAGATGTGAACCTCAGGGTGACAGAACTTGTGTTCCCTTCTTTGCACTTGTTTGTAGTTTAGTATTTTTTAAATGAAGACACTACTGCATTTTGGGAAAAGATTGCAAAGATGACGGAAGGGAGGGAGGAAGGGACGGAGGGAGCAAACGTAACAGTGTCCTGTCCCCACCCCTGTTATTCACGTTGGTTACCTGAGCAGGTCTAGGCCCTTCCCACAAGGGACAGCCTCCCCCACCCCCCACAACCAAATACAGCCTGATGTCACCTGGAGGCGAAAGGAAAGGCATTCCTGGAAGGGGGAAGAGCACGTGCAAAGTCCCGGCGTGCCGAAGGGCATGATGGGTCGTGTTATCACCGGCTGCATCCACAGCTGGGAACTCATCCAGTTTGGGGCAGTGCCCCCCTGCCTGGGTCCCCTTCCCTCCTGCTGCCTTGACCATTGGACAGTCACGTCTGATTGTTACTGGTCACTGCCAGGCTGTCCCGGACTGTGACAGAAAGGGAACCAAAGGCGAGGGGCCCTCCCTTCATCGTCGCCTGCCTCATCCCCAAAGGTGGAGGCTGGAGTCGAATCCAACCCCCTCACCCACCCTTCCCCGGCTGCCCAGCAACCCGGCACCAAGAGGACCCCATGTTGGGCACAGCTGGCACCCTGGGCACCTTCCCCAGCACGTCTGGGGCTCTGAGCCAAAGACAACTAA
>CM052542.1:9638796-9665430 GCA_028533065.1 Trachops cirrhosus | reverse complement strand
GCTGCGGGCTGCCCCTAGAGTGCAGACACAAAAATCAAGCAGGAGCATTGGAAAAGCAAGCCAGGCGTCCTGCCATGGGGAGGCGTGGCTTTAAGGGAGGCCACGCCTTAGAAACAAAAAGCTTTACCTGGAAGCACACGGAACAGTCTTCCCCCCTGCACATCAACCCCAACGCCATCAGCTGGTTACTTCTCCACCTACTGCTGCCTCCAGTCGCTCCAGGTTAACAGGCAAATGGCCATTGGTGAAGTGCCCGCCCCGCAAACCGGCTACAGGTACCCAGCACCCCAGCCGAATGACAGAGCCGTTGCCCTTGGCCAGTATCGTTCAGTTGGTTGGGTGTCATCCCACAAAGCAGAAAGTCACCAGTTTGATTCCCGGTCAGGACACGTGCCTGGGTTGCAGGGTCGGTCCCCAGTTGGGGACCAAGAGGGTGCAAGATGCTTCTGATCGATGTTTCTCTCTCACATGGATGTTTCTCTCCTTCTCTGTCTCCATCCCTCCCCCTCTCTTTAGAATCAATAAAAAGAAAAGAAAAAGATCTTTAAAAACTGACAGGATTATTACCTTGTCCAGGGGAGGGTTCCCAGGGAGCTTGGAGACTAGCTGGAAAGACTAGGCAGCTCCAGATGAGAACCTTGAGGTTTGTCTCTGACTTTGCCTTCAACTTGCTGTGTGACCTTTGGCAAGCCTAAACCCCCCTCTGGACTCCATTTTCCTCATCCCTAAAAACAAGAGGTCCTCCTGGATCTCCAAGAAGAACCCCGAGAACGTCTGGGTTGCAGCTGACTCATTCACTACTGCACACTGCAGACCCCAGTAGTGTCCCTGGCACAGAGCAGGGTGTTCAGCGAAGGCTGGGTGGAAGAATGATTGATTGATCTGGGTAGTGAGGAGCTCCAGAGGGGTCTGGGATTCTAAGCTGGAGGTGCCGTGTGAGCTACAGGACACCCTGACATCATCTGACTCCTGTGGGCACGGGAGAGGTGGATTTTATCACTCTTACATTCTGCCTGGGCCCAAGCCTGCTTCCCAGGAATCCTCAGGCCCTTCCTCTTTTCTTAGGGGAAGGGGCTAGGGAGGCTTCACCCTCCCTTCCCCTCCCCTCCCCTCCCCTCCCCTCCCCTCCGCCAGTCACAGCTCCTGCGTCTCAGGCTGGTCGCTGGGCAGCCAGAGGTCTTTCATGGCACATTCTCCCGCTGCCCCCTCCCCACGCTCTCTCCCCAGCAACCCCACCCTGTCGTGCCCCCATCAATCTAGCGCAGCCCAGCCTCTCCAGCTGGCCTGGCTGGGCCGTTCCCAGGCAGAGCAGGTCCACAGTGGAAGGTGGTGGAAAAATGTGGACAAATTTCTGATTTGCAACACTCTGGGAAAGAGTTTATTGCCATTGTTTGAGGACGAATGTATAAATAAAGCAAGGCGAAGATTGCAGGGGGAGGCTGATGAAAGGCAGAAAACGAGAAATTTTATGGCCATAAGAAGCGTACTCTAATGGTGATTTTTGAGGCACTGGACCATGGTAGTTACTTAGCCAAATGATCGCTGCGAAGCTGGGCAAGGCGGCTTATTTCTTAATTACTGTTACGTATTATGTCAGGCGGATGCACAGCCCTGGAAAACTTGGTCCTGAAGCAGACACTGGCCAGAGCCTGGTCCCGGAGCCTGGACGCTGGTGGCTCAGTGGAAAGGCCATCACACGCTCCCATCAAGGGCAGGGGTCCCCCTGAATCTGCTGCCCTCTCCCCCTGCCCGGCTCCTGCCCCCCAGAGAAACTGCCAAGAAGAAAAGAAGCCAAAGAAAGACTCAAACTTAGGGCCACACCGTCAAGACATTAATCCGGCCACTCAACACACAGTTCTGAACACGTGTGAGTGCTGAACCAGCTGGGGCTGACAGAGCACAGAACGAAGTGCATGTGATGCCGGCTTCAAAGATATTTGCAAAAAGCAGCGAGGGGCTCCTTTGGGGCTCCCTGGCTGTCATCTCTGTGCAAAATAAATCCGAGGGCAGGACAGAGATGGAAGGAGGCAGCTGTGTAGTCGGAAGGGCGTGCGGGCACAAGAGGGATGGCTGTGACACGGCTGGGTCGCCTCGGCCAGGTACTCGGCCTCTGTGAGCCTCTGCTTCCTCACTTGTGAAAAAAAAAAAGGGGGCGGGGCTTGATCGTCCCTTTGGGTCTAACGTCTTCCAGTTCTGTGACTCTAAGGTTCTGGGATTCTCCCGCTCTCGGAGTCGGTGAGGTTGACTTTCCAAAGCTGCTCAGCCCTTGCCTGGTTGAACACTTTTGTCTGTTTTCACGGGGTGGCTTCCGCCACGTAATGCAGTGACAGAAGGAAGAAGCGGTGACAGCTTGTTGCAGGTCTCCCGTGTGCCAGGACTTCCACGGGCGCTGTGTGCACTCACGGCACCCTCACGATCATCCCAGGGGAGCACGTGCAGCTCCCTGCCAGTGCTCTTTGGGGACCGCTCGAAGGCACAGGGACCAGCTCAGAGGCGAAGAGGCCAAGCCCCCCTTCAAACCCGGGTGGGTCCGGCGCCAGAGTCAATGCACACACTTGAGGCAAATCCAGTGGCCGCTCCAGCGTCTCCAGGGCATCCCCATCCCCTGAGGGACACAGATCACGGGGCCTCTGTGGGAGCTGCGGATGCAGAGCGTGGAGCCTAAGAAGTGGATCTCCCACAAGTTCCCAGGTGAAGCTGCTCGCTGCTTGCGGGGGCCACAGTTTGAGAACTCAGAAAAATAGTGACAGCTAGAAAACAAAATGCTGTTCTACAGAAAGAGAAAACCATGCAACTTCGTACTGATGATCAGAACGGACACCGAGGGCCTGAAAGGGAGTGCCGTGCCCTCAGCCCCAGGGGGCTCCGAGATCTTCCTACCCTGGAGGGAGGGGGTGCGGGAGAGAAACTCGGCCCAAGGTATGGGCAGCCAAGGGCAAGCCTGTCCTCTCCGTGGGCCCTGCTCCTGCTCCTGCAAGGTGACAGGGTCATCGGAGTCTTGGCAGACCGTGGCCCAGGGTGCCCGGAGCCCTGCCCCAGGCCCAACCTGCCCCCTGATGCGCCCCCGCTTCTGAACCCACCTATTATCACCCCTTTCTCTCCACCTGACTCTTACTTAAGTCCTCTTTCCCTCCCCCACCATCCGTCCCTTCGAATTCAGCAACCACACGTGTCCCTGTATTAGCAAGGGGCAAGAGCTGTCACAGTATCAGCAGAGTGACCTTCAAAAGGCTCAAGGCAGGGACCACGCCCGACACCTGCCCGCTCCGTGACCCATCTTCCAGCCTCCCGGCTTGGATAATTCGGAGGGGCGATATTTCCTCCCCAGGAGGACACGGATTTCCGTTCGTTACTTTACTCCCAAGGCCCAGAAGAGGACTTGCCCATGGGAAGGGCTCCACATGCGTCTGTGAAATGAGCGAACGAGAGAACGAAAGCCCATCTCAGAATGAGCGCGGCGCCCCTCCCGTCCGCCCCGGCCTGTGCGACCACCGCGGTGCTCCAACAGAGCCTCGGACGGTGTGCTCTTCGCACCAACGTGACCGCCGGTGAGCGTGCTGGGATCGTCCCGCACAATCACCTCACTGCAGACGTAGTTGTGCGACGCCAGACACCTGGCCCCCACCGAGAGCCCCGCCAGCCAGCTGAACCCTTCCGGAGGGTCAGCGCTCCGCGAATGCACACGGAGGTACTCCACTCGACTCCCCGGCCGCGTGCAGATGTCTGGTCCCCGCCGAGGCGGGCCAAACGCGAACGCGGCCTCCGCAGCCTCCGTTGCCCGTGGAGTCCCCGGCCCCCTGGGTTGAGAGCGTAGCTCGCTGCAAAGACATCTTTGCAAAGGGGTTGCTGGAGGGAGCCGGTTTTTAAAGGATTAAAATTCAATTTGATCCCGCTGCTTACGCCTTTTCTAGTTTGATGTGTTTTTGATAAAAAAATTTTTTTTGATCAATAAAAATAAAATCTGTTACTCGCACCCTGGGGCAATTATTGTTCTGGGTCCAGTTTACTGAATCTTGATAGAATAAATAATGTTATTTTCCCAAAATGTGGCCAGCCAGAGGTTAGTCGCATTCAGCTAGCAGGGAGGGCGTGGAATCTGAAAACATGCCGGTTCTCAGAGAACAAAATCGCGTTTCTACATATTTGGGGGTGGGCGTGGGGTCGGGCTTCCCAGCTCTGAAGAACAAGTGGTCCTCTCAGGACATGAAACAGGGATGCCGAGCACTGGTGATGTGCTTACCTGGTGCCAGGTGCCGTGCTTGGCACGCATAATTGGCACACAGAAAGTGCAGGCCCCACAGGCTGGTTTTCCTAACGTTAAACCAGACACAGAGAGGGGCAGTGACTTACCCAAGGTCACACAGCTCTATAGGGCTGTGCCAGGACTTGAACCCAGATCCATCAAGAACCTGAAACCACATACAGATCCACTTGCCATCCGATCTCCCTTTCTCTAAGTCTGGGCAGGGGGAGGCCTTGGAAATCGCCAAACATTCACCCGCCACTGCTTCCTTTTCTACATCTCTTTGCCTCCTTCCCTCCTCTCCCCCCAGCACCATGCTGTGCTTGCTCCAAAGAGCCCTGTCAGGGGCCACGGAAAACATCAGCCCTCCAAGGCCTGGGCTGTGCTTGGTGGGAGTGGATGCAGCATTCGAGAGATGGACAGATACCCTGGGAAGGTGCCGGGTCCTGTGTTTGAGAGACAGGTGTGGAGGGGCACACGTTACTGTCAGCCGTGGTCCTGCTGGGTGTGCACGTGTGTGCTTGTGCGCCTACTATGCCGTCGACTTTCACTCTCTGTCATGTATTTCTGAGCAAAATAATCGATCTCCTCAAGATGAATCTTAAATGTCCTGCAAGAGGTTGCAGGGAGGAGCATGGATGGGTTGGTGACCCTAGGAGGCCAGGGGACCTGGTGGGTAGATTCAGAGCGCAGGTGGGGCAAGGGATGGGAGCTGGTGAACGGAGGCTCCGAAAGCGAAGGGGATGACCGGGGTGCCTGGAGAAGCAGACGGTGCGGCGCTGGAGGAGTGGAGGCTGGTGACCGCGGTGGCTAAGAAAGACCAGGAATCAACAGTCCCCAAGCACCCAGTGCATGTCACTCTCTGCCCACGTATCCCTTCATCTCGTCCTGACAACTATACCAACAACGAAGGTTCCTCTTCCTGTTTTTTAAATGAAGAAACGGACGCTCAGGTTAAGACACCAACTCAAGGACATCAGGCAGAGCCAAGATTCAGGATTCGAATCCAAGCCAGCTGAGGCTTCTGAGATGCTGGGAGGGAAAAGGCACCCCCCCTCCCGCCGCCCCAAAGCCCGACTTGACCCTCCCAGCCTTCCTCCCGTGCAGCCCACGGGCGCTCCAGCCCCCACCCCCAGCGTGCATGCCCTTGCAGGCCTGGCTGCCTGCCCTCTAATTAGATTCCCCTGGAAATAAGAGTGCATTGTACAGTTCTGCTAAAGGCAAACTGATTTTACAATTTCTTTTCTTTCCTCCTCTTTAATAACTCACAATGTCTCAAGGAGGTTTCACTTATGGCCTGCACACTGGAAAATTATGCTGTCTCTCATGTGCTCATTTTTCTCTTGAGGAAAATTGAAAACCGGATTTCTCCTCCATCACTGGCCCCCTCTCTTGGCCTGTCTTGTGCCCGGAATATTCTAGTCATTCCCCAATTGCCTCCTTGGCCCTTTTCTCCCTCGAAAGCAGTCCCCCCGCCCCCCGCCTTCCTGCCCCACAGCTTGGAAAGGCTGGCAGCCGGGACTGATCTGGGGATCAGTGGGGAGTCTTGCACAAGTTTGGCGAGCGGGCAGGAGGGAGGGTGGCAGGCAGTGGGGGTGCAGAGTGGTTCCCCCACTTTGAGATGCATTTGCCTCCAGAGAACTGGACTGGCTCCAGCACTTTTGAGGCAGGAGTTGGGTGAGTGCGGAGCCTTTATTGGTCCCATCGGGTTCCCGTTACGTGTCAGGCAGTAAATTATAAACAAATGCCTCCCATTTCCATTTCTGAAGGCATCTCCAGCCCTCCACATTTTAAGGGTACATCCTCTTAAGTGGTGCCTGATGGGACAAGGAGCCAGGTGCATGGTGTCACACAGGCCTGGGCTGTCATCTAAAGAGCTTGCAGCCCCCACCAGCGGGCTGGCACCCACTCTCCAGGCCCTGGAGCTAGGCCAAAGATGTCATGTGATGGACAGACGAATGGACAGACAGATGGATGCCCGAGGGGCCTGCATGTCTGGGCTCCAGGTCAGGTCACATAAATTAGGGCCCGAGAGCTCTGGCTCAAGGGGAAGCGAGAGGGTGGAGAGGGGGCTTGCTTAGGAACAAGGGCTGGGCTAGGGCCACAGCCGTGGGCTACAAGGTGGGGGAAGGGGCGCGGCAGGTCCCTGGGCCTGGGCACTCAGGGTGTGTGGGACAGAGTGTCTTTGGCACCCTGGGCAGGGCAACGGAAAGCCGCCCCACCCTGTCCCCACCCTCCCCCCATTTCCAGCTCCAACTGCCTCTGCACCCATTATGGGGTTTGGAAATGGGACATTTGGCCACACCTATGCAAATCACTGATTTCACAATCTCTGGGACCCCAGCCAGGCACCAAGGGCCGGGTACTTATCACCTCATTTAATCTGGGCACTAGCATGCCTGCTAGACTCTGCTACCCCCACCTTCCAGACCAGGACTCTGGCCTGCAGGGAAATCACAACCAGGGATCATTCCAGCCCACCAGAAGTACTTCTGGGGTGCCAGCCGCTGGTTAAGGGCTTTTGGGGGACGAGCTCACTTAAGCAACGTTACAGCCCTTATTATTCCATTTCTCGGCAAGGAAAGCAGGGCTCAGAGAGGCAGCGGGTGGGTCTATCTTGGGTCTGGAGCAGGCAGCAGCCTCCCTGTTTAGGACAGCTTCCCCAGGTGGACTCGGTCTCTAATGTCCGTCACCTCCTTCTGGTCAAGAGAGTCAGTCCGTTCAAGCTGGGAGCAACCTGAGGATCGTTCAGTCGAAACTCATTGTCTTACAGATGGGCAAAGGGCGCCCGGAGAGGTCTGTGACTAGCCAGATGTCACAGGGCACACGGCAGGTTGAGGGACCCGCAGACACTCCCAGGGTGTGTCAGCAGTAGGAGGCGGGGGTGACAGCAGGCCTCCGCAGGCAGGGGTCCCCTCAGGTGTCTCTAGTGTGACCACCGTTCTATCTAAGTCCCAAGGCCACTGACTCGGGACACGGGCTCTGCAGACGCCCTGATTCCCCCTGGGCCTCCCCTGCAAGCCTGGAAGCAATGTCATTGGCTGTCACCCCCAGGCTCAGGGGGTTCCAGACCTGGGAGGGGGGTGGGAAGGAGGAGGGAGACTGAGGCCAAGTACCGGGAACTCAGTGGTGTCTGGCCCAACGTGGTGTCCAGAAGCATCATGCCTTTGTCCCTGATGTAGAACTACAGGCTACCAGCAGGATACGACTTTGGAGACCAAAAACTGGGGGTTTGAATCCTGGGTGACCCGGGCTGGTCACTCAGCCTCTCTGAGCCCCAGGATCTAGGAGGCAGGTGAGTGCCCAGGCAAAGCCAGTGTCTGAGGAAAGGGGGGCAAAGGAGAGACCCCTGTCCCCGCCCCCCATCCCTCCCAAGGGCCCCCAAGGAAAACCGACACAGGCGCTTGCCACATCCTCGTGGGCCCTAACTTGTTGCAGGAAGAAACCTGAGGAAGCCAGGCGGCCTGGGGAGAGACTTGGCGACAGCTGAGTCACTGTTTGCCAAAGGTTACCTAAGATGTGTCTAAACAAGAACCGGCTAGGGTTCTCCTCCAGGGCCTCCAAACACACCTGCTTGCCCCAACCAGGACAAAGGCATGTGCCGGTTCAGGAATCACCCCCGCCCAGAGAAAAGCTTATGTAAATGTATGCAAAATACCTGGCAAGGAGCAGGCACTCCATGAATGGGAGCCATTATTATTTTAACAAGCTTTTCATGAACACCTACTAGGTACCAGGTTTCCCTTCTCATCGGACTTCCAGTTCTGATGTCTCCTGGTTTTTGCAGGTGAGGACTTTGAACCTGGGAGGGCACAGCTAAGGCATCCATGTGGCTGGACTATCCACAGCTCTGACTCTGGGCCAGGAGTTCAAAACCTCGTCTCATTCACCCGAATCAGCTGGGGAGCTTTAAAACAGACTGCCCCCCTTTCCGATGCAATGGCCTGGGGTGCAGCTGTGATTTTTAAAAGCTCCTTACTGTGAATCTCATGAGCAGCCAGGGCTGAGAACCGCTGCCTGAGAGCTCCCCAGTTCTGCTCCAAATTTCCCCATCTCCTGTTCAGCTCATGAGGCAGCCTGGTAAAGAGTGGGGATGGGGGGAGGAGTCATGGAAATTTCAGAGGAAGGGAGAGAACTGGGGGCAGGGGAGGGCGCGCGTGTCCCATTGTGGCTCAGGGAAGAAAAGAGCAAAGATAGGACCCTCTGCGCATCTCTGGGTGCTGGTTGGGCTGGCTCAGGGACGGGTCCCAGCTGAAGCAGACAGGTGGGCAGGAGCTCCTAGGACTGGGCTGGGAGGTCATTTACACCACCCCCTGCCTCTACAGAATGCTCAGAGCAAAGAGCTCCTCACCCCAGCTACTCTGCCCCCTCACCCCGGACCTCGGGCCTCGTGACTTGCAGAGACTAATGGGTGCGCATTTCCTTAAATCTGATCTCAGTCCTCCAAACACATCCTCCAGAGTCCATCTGCTGGACTTTGCCCTCCGTGTGCTCAACAGCTAGTGGGGGTCTGGCTTTCTGGGGACAGGGCTCCCTTTAGGAGGCTGCTGCAAAGTCGGGGTGTGCACAGATGGAAGCATCCATCCTTCCCCTGCGACTCTGAAGGATGCAGGTGAAACCCAGCACGGAGCAACTCCTCCCCACCCCCACCTTTCTGTAGGATTGGACATTCAACCAAGAGCCTCCAAGTGGGTGTTACTCTTCTCTCCCATTTTACAGATGGGAACGGGCACACACAGGGGTAAGGCAGCTTGTCCCCACCACCCCACACACAGCTAGCTGCGGTAGGCTCAGGACTCAAACCCGGCCCCTCATTTTGCTGCTGAGCTGGGGCAAGTGGCTGAGGTCCTGCCATCTTCTGATCTGCATCTCGAGGGAATGAGGTCAGACCGAAGGAAGGACTGCCCAACCTCAGTCTGTCCAGCCCTGAGCCTGCAGGGAACCAGCTGCCACAGGGAAGCTGGAGGAGGTCCCAGGGGGGTTTCTCGGTGACTCCTGTCCCCTAAGCCTACCATGGGAGCCAAGCTCCCCGATGCCCCCGCCACCATGCAGTCTGAATTTTTCCCCAGGTGAGTCGGAGGGGAAATTCAATCCAGTTTGCTTTTCTCTGAACTTGCCAAAAGCTTGTTTGCTCTGAGAGGCCCATGAGGCCTTGGCTCCCCTGGTTTCAAATAATTGACGTTCAAAGCCTGTCTTCAGGTGGAACGCTGCCACACACCACCTGGCTGAGGGGATGAGCCTCGAGGACTCTGCCAGGGACTGAACGGGGAGCTGTCTGGGCTCCGGGACCGGCCGGTGCCTCCCACAGTCGCCTCCGGGCCCGACTAACCCCTCCCCCCACCCCAGAGCCTCCCCACAGCCACGGGCTGGCATGAGTCTACTCAGATGGAGGCTATCCTGGGTGGCTAGTAGACAGGATGTGGAACTCGCAGGCGTGTTCACCTGTGCCATCAGCCTCTCTGGGGCTCAAGGCAGAGAATGCACCCCCGCACCCTGCAGCGGCATCTCTGGAGAGCCTGTGAGGTCCCCACAGGCCGCAGGGCACGCAGGGTCTCGCCTACGCAGCACCTAGACCACTGATTCGTGGGGGGCGGGCCTGAGGTTTGGAGCTGGCCTTCGACCCTGGGCCGCAGAGCTGGGTTTTCCCTCCAAATCACACGGGGCTGGGCAGAAGTAGGTTTGCAGTGGTTCGTATGGCAAATAGTACAATAATAAATAACAACACAAGAATGGAACCTGTGTTTTGCGTACAAACAACTGTAAACCTACTTTTGCCCAACCTGTCTGATTCTGACTGAACGGGCACAGTCTCTGGGGAAAGGAGGTGGGAATGACCACGTCACTGCTTCTGCAGCTGAGCTGCCCCCGGGCCTGCCCACGCCCACGTGTCCGGCTCCAGGCACAAGACACCTCGTTCCTCGTAGGCAGGCCACGTGCCGCACACGGGTGTGCTGACCAGGCCACTGGGGTTGACAGCAGAGCCAGTCACAACCTCTCTCGGTCCTCCCTGCTGACGGTAAACATAACTGGCCACCCGAGTTTACCGAGCACCGTGACTGGGCCCGGCTAAGCTGGGTGCGAGCCTACGTCCTCCACCCCGCACGACCTCTGTCTCTGATGGAGGCTCCATGCTGCACTGAGAGGCCCAGAGACATCAGGAGGTTTCCCCAAGGACACACAGCAAAGTCAGGATTGGGATTTGGATCCAGCTGCTCTGCAGCCTGGAAGCTTGGCCACCACCCCACACTGCCATGTTTTCAAGTCGCTGGAACCAAAGAGTGGCATCTCGGCTGGGCCTTGTCAAAAGGCTGGCATGTTCCCTGGCAAAGGGAATGTACTATCCTATCCCCCCTAAGGATCTGGGCTTCACCTGTCACGTGTCTAAGGGGACAGCAAGTGTCTAGGGGAGCAGTTCCCAGAATAGGGAGCTCCTGGCCCCCGCTTCCTCGTCTATAAAGTGAGAAGAGCACTAAACGGTCCCCAAGTGCTTCCCCGCCCAGGTCTGACACCCCATCGCTCACTGCGTGACCCTGAGCGATGGAGGTCACCCTTTTGGCCTCAGTTTCCCCCACGTGTCACACAGGGTGACAAGGCTACTTCGCAGAGGGTGTGAGGCTCACAGCCTTGGAAGAGCTTTATAAGCTGTAATGCGCTGGCCACGGCGAGGGCGGCGACAGCTTCGTGAAGGGGCTTCCAGCATGGCCGCCCCACCGCCGTCCCCGGGAGCAGCGTGCCTCCGCCCTCCCCCACCGCAGGCTTTGTCTCCCCTCTTCCAGGTCACCAGCTCCCCATTTGTTATGCCCCCTCCTGGCCTCCTTCAGGGCTGGAAGGCTCCCCTCTGTCTTCGGGAAGGGAGAGCCCAGATGTGGCTGCAGGCTGTGCGGGGGCCAGGGGAGAGGTTACAGCTGCCTCGGGGGAAGATCATCCTTCCAGCAGGATGGAATCTGTCCCAGCCCTGTCGCCAATTAGCTGTGTGACCTTGGGCAAGTCACTTAACCTTTCTGGGACCTCTGCCCCTCCATCTGTGAAAGTGAGAGGTGCTTTGGACGAGATGCTTCCAGACCTGACATGTGAAGAGGGTCTGATGTAGGAGAAGCTTTCTTTCAGCCCCCAAATCCCCATCTTAGTGCAATGATCGGGTGTGAGTTTCAGGATCCTCGACTGGGAAAGGGAATTGTAGCCGCGGATCCCACGTTCCCATGGCCAGGGGAGGGGGGTGGGTTTACACAGCCTCTGTTTCTTCCCCATTCCCTCTCGTCAGGAGGGAAAAGGCATGCGGGAGTCCTCTTAGATGGGCTGGTGGTGGCTGGCCTGAGCTTCCAGGCCGGGTTAAAGTCACACAGCTCCTCCCGGCCTGTCGGGAGGGTGTCAGCCCTGCTTGCCTGTCACCACGGGGCCCGGCTGTGCTCCTATCTGGAGTCCATCCTCCAAACTGAGCAGCTCTATTTCAGGATGGGGCCAACTGCTCTGCACGGCCCAGAATATTCCAGATTCACATTCCAGCCCTGCTACTTTCCAGAAGGAGGCCTGAAGTAACCTTCTGCTTCTCTGGTCCTCAGTCTTAGCATCTGTCCAGTGGGACAGCAATGGCTCCTTGGGTCAACAGGCGACAGTGACAGGCACAGGGTGAGGCTCATTAGTTCTCACCAGTCAGGTCCACGGTGACAAAGCCCACGGCTGAGGAGGCAGCAAGGAGGAGGCAGCCTCCCACTCCAGCCTCCACAAAATGAGGTCCTTGATACACGAACTCTAAGTCGAGAACAATGCCTAGCACACAGGCCCACTTTCTCCAAATGGGCATGGGTGTGGGAGTGCATGTTCCCTGCAGAGGACTGTGTAGACCAGACTCCCGTACTACCCACAGTATGTAACTCTGGGAAGTGGAAAGGAGGGGACAGCAGACTTTTTCCTTTCTATACTCTTCCAGCATTTGACTCCCCCCCCCCCGCACACACAAAAAGCATGTCATTCTTGTGTCATAAAGAACGAATACAACGTTTTTGGATGTTGGAAGCCGGGTTGGTTTGTTCTTTCTGACTTTTGGCAGAAGTCCGACCGGAAGCTGCAGCCTCTCTCGCAGAGCAAGAGAGGAAGTGACTGAGTGAACCGCCAAGAGAAGGAGCACAGAAGCCAACTGCGGGACCTCATAAAGGTCACCTATGCTGTCCCATCACCGAGGGTCGCTCAGCACATCTTTCAAGGCGGCTGGGGCGGGCTCATCATTCTCAGGCCCGTTTTGAAGACAAGGTCACACAAGCCCAGACAGGATGAATCCCTGGTCACACGCTTCAGAAGTGCTCACTTGAAACTTTGGGAAATCAAACTCTCTCTCCCCACATTCGGGGTCTTCCCAGCCCACCCGCCAGTAGCTCATGGAAGAGAGAGGCTGCTGCTCTGGCCGCTGAGCACCCACCGGTCCCCAGTGAATTGCCATCCTGTTGTCCAGCCCCAGAGCAGGGTTCTGAGGATATGGGGGCAGACAGAGACCAGGCTGCACTTGACCAGGGACTGAAAAATAAATACGGCCACTCTCCCAGCTCCAGGCAGCTCGCGTCCACCCCTCCCTGCAAATGTTCTTTGATTCCAGACCAGGCTGGAGTGTAAAACCAATAAAGCTTCCTGTGCCCATAAACAAACAGGCGGCCGTTAACCTCCCCCTCCCAGCGCCCTCGGCCCACCCCCTGTCGCTCGGAGGCACAGTCAGAGGGCAGGGCCGAGCGTCATTGTCCCGGTAATTAATTGCGGTAATAAGGAGCTGTACTGAGCTTCAAAGGCCAGGCTGGGCCTGGGAGCCCGGGCCCTGGGCCCTGTGTGCAGCCAGCAGCCAGTGTGGGCACCAGGCCTGCCTCGGGCACCAGAACCCTCCCTCTGAGGACCTACTGTGCTCAGGGATGGCACCGGGCACTTGGCTTTTTCCAACTGTGTGAGGTGGGCATCCTTCAGCCTACTTGACAGATGAGAAGACTGAGGCTCAGAGAGCCTGTTTCTTGCCTGAGGTTACAGAGGAAGCGGAAAAGCCACATTTGCTGGCCCGTCTCCCCACCAAATAAGGGGGCCCTGAGGGCAGGGATGCTTCCGTGTTGTTCTCTGCTTCGCCCAGCACCAGGCACGTGCTTGGTGATGACAAAGACTTACTGATCCACGGACCTCAGAGGGTTAACTGCTTAAGCCCGCAATCACCATCCCATCCCGTGCCCACCCACCCTGATGCAGCACATCTGTCTTCCCCTTTTCCCTCGAGCACCGCCGAGCCCCTACTACATACGAGGCTCGTGGGAGCGGCTCTCACCTACGCGAGCTGGCCGAGTATGCTTAGCTTCATCTTACAGGTGAGGAAACCGAGGGCCAGAGAGAGGACATGCCTTATTTGGGGGGTCGGCCACCCACTTCTTCTCTCCTCGTTCCACCTCCTGAGCATCCTCGCCCCACCCCACTCCCCTAACCGCCCCCCTTGGCCATGTGCTTGCAGTCCTGGACGGGCCCCACCTCCGAGCCCCTTCTGGTTTTTCGCTCAGGATTCCTGAGCCCACGGAGCCCGCTTGTTTATAGCCCTGCCTGCCCTGTTGCCTTGGTCCCAGCTCAGGTCACCTCTCTGGGGTGAGTGGCAGCTTTTGAACGTGTTAAATACAGGTTACCGGGGTCAGGGGTCACAGCCCTTCCTTGGGGGAAGGTTGCCTCGAATCATCCATGAAATAGGGACTCTTATCTTGGGGGGAGGAGGTGTGGGCTTCGTGTCTGGATTTCCTGTTTCCTTCCCTCTAACTCTGTCCTGAAGCCGGAAAAAAGTAAAGGTCTGGGGACAAGCAGAGCAGAAGCGAAGGGAGGGACTGAACACCGGTTGCAGGCCCGCTTTGTTCCGAGCAAATTCAGATTTCAGTGGCATCTCCTCTGTTTCACAAGTGGGGTGACAGCACCCCCAAAACCACCCAGCCGGCCAGTGGCCAAGATGGGACCGGAACTCGGGCTGGTCTAAAGCGACGGGCTGAGCTCCTGCTGTCAAAAACGAACGTGGGTCCCCCACCATGGGGGCTTCATCAGGCGGAAGGGGGGCCCAGGTACCAGTGGGAGGGCGCCCCACTCAGTCACCCAGCACGGAGCGCAGAAGTTCAAGGGTCCTGCCCCAGGTAACGCCGCACACGCACAGGGCGCGCCACACTTTTCCTCCCTCCCCACCCAGCCCTTGACCCCACTGGATGGCGATGCACTGGGAGGGGCGAGCCAAGAGACTTGTCCCAGAGCCGCAGGGAGCAGGGTGACCGGTCGTCCCAGTCTGCCCAAGACTGAGGGTTTTCTGGGACGTGAGACTCTGGATGCTGAAACCAGGACAGTCCCAGTCAGTCACCACCGCCCGCCCCCCAACCCTAGGAGGGAAGGCGGGACGCAGAGGCCAGGCTCCTCTGACCCCTGAGACAAGAGTGGTTTCCTCCTGCTGCTCCTTCCCCTCCCTCGCCGTCACTTTCCCCAGGGAAGACCCAGCAGGGCGAAGGAGCACACACACGCTCTCCGGCTTGCCTACCAGGGAAGCTGCTCAGAAGGCGAAGGGTCTGCGATACAGGCCTGATTCCCGAGCCCACGATCGTGGGGGACACTCCCTTTCAGCCCCCTTCAGTACCCAATGGAGACAGGTGTCAGATGGGGGGGAGGGGAGGGAGGGGGCTAGCCTCGACCCTCAGCAGAGGCCTGGTTGCCCCTCTCCCCTACACTGCTCGCGTGTCTCAGGAAAGTTCCAGATTTAGGAAGATGTACTGAGCACTCGCTCTGCATACAGCGTCGTTCTGGCACCGAGTAACACGCAGCGAACTAGTCCTCACCCTCCGAGAAAGTTCTGGTCTGACCCAGGAGAAGGAAGCCCAGGGCTAACCTCAGCAGGACAGTGAGTCCGTAGTACACACGTGGACACACACACCAGGACAGCACACATGCCACATGCATACACACGAAGGCACACGTGCACACCACACACATGCACATATCTGCATCCACGCACTCATAATTGTGCGCACTCATGTGCACGCCCCCCCATCCCGTTTAGAGGGAATTGGGGGTTTTCGCCGACTGTGGCTCATCTGAGCCCCAGCGCCTTCTCCCTCAGCAGTGGTCCCCAAGAAAGCCATCTCCCAAGGCCACTTCACGTCCCAGCGCCCCAGCCAGCTCTCCCACACCCTCACCCAGTCCCGTGTCCCGGGGTTCAGGCCCCCTGAACACGCTGATTCCCTCTGGGCCGACCGAGTCGTAGCCACCGATTCCGAAGCCAGCCACATAACTGGGGGGCAATGTACTTTTCTTCTCCACCCCTGTCCTGAGTGCAGCGGCTGAAAAACGAGTCAGCCAGGCCTGGAGTTACAGCCCTGCTCGAAACTTCCCTGAGGAAGACACTTCCCCTCTCCGCTAGCTTTGCCATCTCCATCTTGGGGGGAGTAACACCCACCTTGACGCAAAAGTCCCCATGAGCCATGACACACTCAAGTTCCCACCGCGGCCCCAGGACACAGTAAGCGTTCAGTAAAGGTGGTGATTATGATGAGGACAGACGGGAAGACACAGAGGCGGAACCCCGTTCTCTCCTCCAGCAACACCCACCCTGGGGTCCCTTCAAAAGCATAGGCAGGCTGTGCTCAGCAACATATGGCTGGAGGGCCGCTGGGGGAGGGGGCAGGAAGGAGGGGGGGAGGAGGGCAGGTGGGGGCAGGGAGGATAAGGAGGAGGAGGAGGAAGGGTGTATTTAGCAAAAAAGAAAAACCCACACAAAACAGACAGAATTCCAGCCGATTATTCCTCCCGCTGCAGATGTACATTAATGCAGGCGAGGTGGGGGGCGGAGCTTCGGGCTGGGGAAAGAGAAAACGCTGGCAGTCCTTTTAACAAGCCGTTGTCTGGCTTGATCTTGTCACTCTAAAGAGGGCCATTGAGAGGTATTCATGCGTCGGCCCTGGGGCGACAAAAGGGCCCAGTATATATACTGACTGCTCAGTTGCCTGCGGGCCTGGGGCCTTTGTCTAACCTCCCCTTAATAAACTTTTGGGAAGAGTTCATCAATCCGCCTCAATAGCTGATGTTCTCATTTTCAGAGAGAGAAGAAAAATAGCAGAAGGCCGGCATGGGTTGGTTTGTTGTTTTTTTTTTCCCCCGAAAGTCATTCTCAATGAGAAGGGGAATAGGACAGAGAGGGGGAGAGAGCCGGCAGACACCCCACTTTAAAGGGAAAAAGAACCCATCACAACTGCAGCCACAAATCCTAAATGGAAGCCCAGACAAAACGGCTATTCATGGGGCCTGCCGCTGCCGCCATCGGAAGGTCTGGGGCCGGGGCTGGTCCCCGGGGCAGGGGCCGGGAAGGCTGAGGTCCTGCTGGGGGAGCCGGGCGGGAGCAGGCGTTTCTTAGCAGGAAAGTGTGGCTTCGAGGGGACGGTGGGCAGGAGCCCTCCCTGCAGCCTCTTGTTTCCACCGGGGGTCACCTGGCTTCCTTGCCCTCAGGTGGCTTTAAAAACGAGGGGTGTTTTTGTATTTTTCTAAAATCAAGGGCAGAGGAGCCCGTTTTTCCCCCTTTAAGCAGTTTTTCCTTCTCCGAATGAGGCTTCTGCTTCTAAGACCACACACGTGAACGTATCTCCTCAGGCTGGGGTGGGGTTCAGTCCCCAGCCCCTCTCTGGGAAGCCTACATTCCCCCCACCCCAAACTCACTCTAGAGTGAGACCTGGACTGTACCCGGGCGCGCCACGCTGCTCGGTTTGGTGCGGGAAGTGGGCTGAATGGGCGGAGGGGCAAAGGAGAAAGGATAGTCCTGATATGCACACAGGGACAGACTCGTATGTGTTAACTGTCTCACCACAGTCCTATTTTTAACATGCATGTATGTTACCGTACTCATTTTACACTTGGGGAAACCGAGGCTCAGAGAAAGGACCCCTGCTCCAGAGTCCCATAGCAGGAAGCTGAGGTCCCAACCCAAGTCCTGTCAAATCCAAACTTCCAAGTTCTAACCCTTACACTTTAAGGTGCTATTAATCATACTAGCTGCCAGAACTTGCGCTCTTAAAATGTGCCAGGAGTTGTTGCCCGTTATGCCCGTTATGTTCCCGACAGCCCAGAGAGATGAGTCCTATTATCAGAATACCCATAGTACAGATGGGGCGACTGAGGCATGGAGCAGAAGGCACTGGCCTGCATCAGAACCAGGAGGGCAAAGCCAGTTCTAACTCAGGTCCGACTCTGGGGCTGGGCCTCAGCCCCCATACTGTTCTGCCTTGGACGAAAGGCAGATGCGGACGAAGGGAGGAGATGAACAAGCGAATCTGGCTTCTGCCCCCGCCAAGCCTCCGAGATGGGCACTCCTAGGGCCTGCTTCAGCATTGCAGTGAGCGTGCCCACACACACACACACACACACACACACACACACCCCTCTCCAAGTCTCCCCAGTGGCTCCAGTTCAATGTTTTACAGGCCTAATGAGTGTTGACAAGTTTAATGAGTTTGTTTTAAAGAAGGGAGGGGGGACCTGGTCAAGTTGAGATTTCCGAGTCAAATGAATTAGCGGAGGCCGGCAGACTTTGGCTGACAGGCCTGGAAACCCTCCCGCGGGCTGCAGCCCTGAGCCACGGACCCACACTCCCCTCGACGGGACCTGGGCCCGGTGCCCAACACTGGGGGCTCTGGGGGCCTCCGAGTGGCCCTCGGGTGCCTGGGTCCCAGTCGAAGCCCATCTCTTTATCCCGCAGCCCCCCTCCCAGCCAGCCCTCCCCTGGTGGGCCTAGTGGGCCCCCCTTCTGCTGGACTCTCCTCTCCCACTGGGTCCCCAATGAGAAATTTGATTCAAACCCAGTTTGGCACTTGTTTGCATATTGATTGCGTGGTAATTAAGTGGCTTCATCTGCGGAGGGGACGCGCCACCTGCATTTCTCAGCTTCCTAGTCATGGGCTGGGACTGGCCACAGACCTTGTTCTGACCGTGCAAAGTGGAATCCAGGGAGACTGCCTCCTGGCTGCTAGCAGGGAGTGATGCTCGTGTTTGTGTAAAATAGAATTCTTTATTTTGGGGGTGATGAGATGACTTGGGAAGGAGCTTGCACAAACCCGACCAGCTAGATGAAATAGCAGAGTTAAAATTAAAGCATAATACTGATGCCAAAATAAAGGACGATATGCATTCTGGTCCATGTCACTGGGACATGGTAGGCAAGAGCAAAGCATAATTAGTTCTCTCTCTGGTCCCTCCTGAGCCGCCTGGGGGCTGACCTGAGTCTGGCACCCAAGGCTGGAGAACCCAGGATTCACGCTCCTCCTGCCTCTTTGTCTAGCCCCGGTCTTGGGCGAGTGACTTGACCTCCCTAAGCCTCAGTTCTCTGATCTGTAAAATGGGATTAATAAAACCTGTGACACTCACAGGGTTGTGGGGCTTAAGGGACGGTGCCCTGCACCTGGCAGGCCCAGCACAATCCCCAGTTTGCTCTCCGGAGCTGCACCCCAGCTGGAAAGGAGCACCGTCTCTCTGGTTGTCACGGCCTTGCACATTAGCACAAGCTACCTTCCAGCCCACCCAGTGGGGTTTGTTTTTTCTTTCCACTTCCCCGGGCAGCCCATGGTGTTCTCAAGTGGCAGCTGCCACCCTTACCGATCACCGGGAGGAAGTGGGCGAATGGAGCCTGGGGAAGGAGAAAGGCATCGCACCCCTGGGCTCTGGTTTGCTTTATCATGTCATGTTTTGTCCTCCATGCAGGAGAACGGAGTCGGAGCGGACACATCTCAGGCTGGGTCACAGCACCCAGCCGGGAATCCAGGGCCCCCCTTGGCTCTCTCTCATATTATTTATTGGATTTTTCCCCCTGGGGGTGCCCCTCCCCTTTTTAAACTTTCCCCTAATCTCTGGTCTAAGGCGGTGGACTTGTGAGAAGGGTTCTTTCTGTTGAGAATTTCTTAATAGACTCTGTCTTCCCCTTCCAGCTGGGAGGATGAGGTGGGGAGTGGGACAGGACATGAGGGCAGGGAGGGGGATGGGTCACTCCAAGTCCAGCGGGCAGACCCTGTGACCCACCTCTCTGGACCGGGCTGCCACGCCTCTCGGGCATTGCTTCACTTCCTAGGTCTTCCCATTGTTCAAGGCTGAAGCCAGCTGCAGGCCTTAATCTTCGGCCTACTTGCAATCCCGCAGAAGAAAGGCCCTGGGGCCCGCACTGCAGGGCCGGGCCGGGCAGGGGGCCTGGGGAACGGACAGAGGCTGAGACTCCAGAATGAGCATGTGACTGCATACACATCCGTCCGCCAGGCCCCTGACCGAAGGCGGCAGCACCTCAGGCTGGCATTTAAACCTCTTGTTGCCACTTAAACCATTCCTAGGGAGCAGGGGAAAGGGCTGGATTTCGAGGTCAGCCCCGATGGCCCTGGCTGGCTCAGCCGCTTACTGGCGAGGTGACTTTGGGCAGAAGACTTGACCTCGCTAAGCTTCAGTTTCCTTTCTGTGAAATGGGGGCAGGTACATTCAGACGGTGGACAAATGCGCTGACCTTCACCTGAGCAGCGTGGAATCGACATGGCCCCACTGGCACACACATCCCTTATTCTCCAGCGACACCCGGGGACATTCGTCCCTCGGCACCAACAGAAGCACACCCGTATCGACCCAGTTACACACGCCTAGACACATTCACGCTGCCTGTCACAAGGACAAACCCCACACCCCAAGCACGAAGACAGAGCTCCCCACCCGGTCTAACGAGGACCCACTACTTCCTGACGCCCCGACACGATTCCTCGGCAACCTCGCGCACACCGTAGAGTTGCAACAACAAACACACACGAGAAAGAATGCTCCTTAACAGAGATCCCAACAGCTACCTTCCAATGCCTTCCCAAGGCCACCTGAGACCTCTCGGTTCATAATCTCGCCCGCAAGTCAGAAAGGTGGGCAGGGCACTCCATGAAAGGAAACATATCAGCAGGCCCTCTTAATGAAGCTTCCGTGAAGGACAAGCCCTTTGCTCTAGAGAGAAGGGAAGCCACTCCTTGGGGACATGGGACCCTGAGAATTACTGGAGGGCATTCCATAGTCAGATGCTGGAAATGTTTGCTGGCCAGAGAGCCAACGTGTCGCAGCAGTAAGAGTCTGTGGCACCTGGATTCAATTGTGGGCTCCGCCACGTGCTGGCTGTGTGACTCTAAGGAGCTGAGCAAACCTCTCTGAGCTCTGCTTTCATCTGCAAAGTTGGGATAGTAGATACCCAGGGGCAGGGCTGGGGGGTTGTGAGATGAGGCATATAAAGCACCTGGCACAGTTCCTGACACGTGGCGAGAGGTGGACAGGTTGCGTGCGTACAGGCTTCCAGTGAGATGTACCCGCTCATCTGGTGCCCAAAGGGCTGAGGCGCCTGCTTGTGCCTCCGTTTCTGTGTCTATAAATGGGCATCTTAATCACGCCTTTTCCTAGGTGCTCTTGGGAGGAAGGATTCCAGGAATTCATTCCTACAAGGCACTTAAACCAGGACTTAGCACGCAGTCAGAGGACTTAGCACGCAGTCAGCTCTCAATGGGCTATTCTCCTAAGGAGGATCAGTAAATGACTGGCTCATTCCTGCCATTCAGGTCTGAGATCAAATACCACTTCCGCTGGGCAGGCTTCCCTGATAACTCATCCACCATCACTTCCCAGCTCAGTCACTTTGCCCACCTTCTGAAAGTGTTTTTCTATTTGCAGACCTGCTAATTGCCTGTCTGCCCACAGTGGGTACGCTCCATGAAACAGGGCCTTGTGGGGTTCGAGGCTGTGCTCCCCCACTTCTGGGAGTGCTCATACATTGTTGTTGTGAGAATAGAGCGGGAGTCCTAACTCCCCCTTTCTGGGGCACTGGTGTGGCGGGGGAGAAGGTGCAGGCGGAGACTCTCCCTTCTCCTCGGTCCCTTCCCCCGCTGCACACACCCCACCCTTTGCGAATGGGAATGTGAGCCCACACTGCTGACCAGCCTTTCCGCTATAGCTCCCGGTTCTTTGCTGTTTCCTGCCAAGGGGCGGGTGAGCCTTGATGGGTTTACCTGGGTGTTAATCCCCGGACAATCTCCCCTTGCCTGACTGGACAGCCGGCCCCCATTCTTGTCCTGGGTCTAATTAAGCGCCTGAAATGCCACTTCCCCTTTCAAACCTGGCTGCTTTCTCAGGGGCGAGGCAGGTAAAGCCCAGCCTACGCTTTGAAGCAGAGGAAGCCTGAAGCCCTGGCAGGTGCAGGAAGGGGAGGGGGAGGGACTGACGGGCCTGCGGGGAGCGGGGAGGGCTTCTGCCTGCCCCTCCTCAGAGAGGACAAACACCTGCAAAGCTCCTAATTCAGGATGGGTCCTAGGAGACCCAGAAAAAGCTAAGGTTCCCCGCCCAGGGAAATGCATAGATCCTTCCACACATACACAATCGAGAATTCCATTCTGGGGCTTTGCGGTCCCCAGGTTAAGTTCACGTGATGCCATTTTAAATCTATGTCTATATCTGCCCTGACTGGTGCAGCTCAGTGGGTTGGGTGTCGTCCTGAAAAGCGAAAGGTCACCAGTTTGATTCCCAGTCAGGGCACGTGCCTGGGTTGCGGGTTGCATCCCTGGTCGGGGTGCATACGAGAAGCAGCCAATTGGTGTTTCTCTCTCACATCGATGTTTCTCTCCCTCTTTTCCTCCCTCCCTTCCCTTCTCTCTAAAAAGAAATAAATACAAATCTTTTTAAAGAATCTATGTCTGCGTCTAGATAGGTGGATGGACGGACAGATACAATATAGGTCTAGATAGATAAATGCAGGCAGCTGTACTACCCCAAACTCAACAAGATTACCTCTAGGGAAGAAGGATTCTCAATTTTAACATTATACACTATTTGCTGATTCGAAAGTTTATAAGCGCATATCACTTTTGTAACAAATCTTTCAAAAACCTGCGACAAAACTATGCACACACACGTTTGAGAGCCCTGATAGAAGAACAGCGTGCCTCTGACTTGGGGAATTCTCCTCTTAGAAACCTTTATGGGTCACCTATTTAGCACAAATTACTTCCAGGTCTTTAATCTCATTGTCACTGGGCACTTCCTGTGTGCCAGCCACTTTTTTGGTGTTTTAACTCATTTGTCCCTTTTGTGATTTTTATCCCCATTGGGTAGATGAGAAAACTAAGGCTCAGAGCGGTGCAGCGACTTGACTTGCTCTGGGGACCCGAGCAGGAGGCTGTGCCTGGCTCCCGGACTCCGAGTCCAGTGCTCTTGTGTCCCCGAGGCTGCCTTTGGGTGTGAGGGCTGAGGGCCCAGAGCCGTGGCAGAAGTGGGTGTCAGGGGGCCAACCTCAGGGTGTGGGCAGGTGCTGGGGACAGCAGCAGAAGTGGGGGCCTTGTCCTGTCCGCTCCCTGGTTCCTAGCAAGGTGCCCTTGCCGATCACACCCCTTCAGGTGACAGTAATAAAAAGCAAGGGACCCAGCAACTCTGGAAGAACGTTCCATTCTTAGTGCTGGGTTGACAGCCTGGAGTCCAGGTCCCTGTTCTGACTCTGCTCTCCATTTGCTGTACAACAAGGAACAAGTCCCTTCCCCTCTCTGGGCCTCCGTGTCTCCATCTGTAAAACTGGATGTCACCCAAGACCAGTGGCTCTCAACCAGGGCAACTTATCCAAAAGCCGTGGTCTTCAGACGTCCCCAAGCAGAGAACGTGCTCAGGCGGGCTAACTTTGCAAAAACACCCGAGTGACTCTGGGGCACACCCTCCTGCCCTCCTGGCTCACAGTACTTTCCACCTCCCACACTCTGCATCGGATCCTCCTCGACCCAGCCCTCCACGAAGCCCCAAGAAGGGACCTGCCTCCCCTGGTCACCCAGCAACCCGGGCAGGTAGAGCCCAGTGTCTGGAGGCCGCCTTGCCTGTTCTCCAAAGAGACCTCCCAGCCAGGAGAGAAAGTTCTCTAATCAGGAGAATGGAAGAGGAGGGGGAATCATTTGTCACCAGATAAGCTGTATCAGCTTATCTCTGAAGACCAATAACCACGGCCTGGGGCTCTGATTCCAGGCGTAAACAGTGTCTCTCTCCACCCCCTCCTCCAGAGTAGCCTCAGATAGGAGGTGATCCCAGCTCCTTCCCAGGACAAAGCCCGGTCTCGCAAGTCTCCTCTGTCCGCCGGGAGCACGCTGGTTTTTCTCCTCCAACACATACACACCCAGGGTATCAGAGCTCAAAGGACCTTCCCCGGCAATATCACCTCCTGCTTGGAACCCCAAGGTGCCATGGAATACAGTTTGAAAACCGCTGTGCTCCTCGTGCCTTGCCATTGTTCAGACAAAGGGGCAAGGACCAGAGAAGTTAAGTGGCTTGTCTGGATGTACACAGCAGTTAGAGCAAAAGCCAGGGCCACTCCGTGGGCCATTCACGGGAAGGTCTGAGTTCCAACCCTAACCGCCATACTGCAGTTCCTTTCCTTCTGGGCTTGATTTTTCCTTGTTGCTAAAAGGACTTTTCCCAGAACACGAAGACACCCTTCAGAGGGCCAAACCTCTGGCATCTGTCAAGTCTCAGGATTCTGGCAGGTGCCCATGGGTGCTGGGAGTTGGGTGGTAGTGGGGGTTACTGGCTAGAGCCACCGTCCTCTGCGACCTCAGTTTCCCCCTCTGTGAAATGGAACTTACAGAGGGTGACGGACTGCCGGGAATGGAAAAGGGCCATACTTTGCATGGCTACCCCCCCCCCTTCAAATTCCTGGAAGCAAGACTGCAGCCTACTCTGCTCCCCTGGAGCAGGGCAGCTGCCAGCAGTCCCTACCTTTCCCTCTTTCGGACTCACTCACGCCACGCCCCCTGGACCTCAGCTTTTCCACCTGTACTGACCAGATGACCTCTGAGGCCTGTTCCACTCTGACTCACCCTTTGGAATCTCAGCCTGGAAAGGAATTCCAAGGTTCCTTTAATTGACCTTGTAGCCTGCCACACCTTCTGCACACCTGGGTCTCAGGTGGGAGGAGTCTGGGAACAGCTGTTTCCCTCGCTCCTCCCACTCGAGGCTGGGCCTGCCCTCTCCTTATCCCCCTTCACTCACCCTCTGCTTTCCATCCCCCCTCTGCACCTTTCTCTCTCTCTGTCACCGCATGAACCTCCTAGCTGGCCTCTCCTGCCTCCGTTCTCTGCTCAGTCCATCACTCCCTTGCCAAAATCCCCTCCTTGGCTCCCCACTGCCCTCAGAATAAGTCCTAACTCCTTCACTCAGCCTGGAGGAGCCGCGACCTGGACTCCAGGGCAGCACCCCAGCACAGCCCACGCCACGAAGGGCTTAAGAAAGACTTGCAGGCTGAACGAACGAAGGGTCAGATGCCTTCAAAGCACTTCCGAGTCATCCCACCAGGACTGAGACCCAAGAGTGCCCCTATTTTCAAGGGGCGGGAGATAGTTATGGTTGGAGGAGGGGATGGGATGGGGGGACTATGTCTCGTACCCTCACCTGCCTTCTTTACACCATCCCCTTTACTCATCACCTAACCTGCCTCACACTCTGTTCACCAAAGCTGCCTGGCCTCCACCCGGAAGGGGATGGGACTCATTCAAGAGCGGCTGCTGGGTCCCCAGAACCGGCTCTGTTTCGGCCTTCTGCCCCTGCCTTCTGCTGGACGAGGAGCTGCCCACAGGGGCCACTTCCTTCTCTGGGATAAGGGAGGATGCTGCTCGTTTGCACCTGGTTGCGCACCTGTCCTCACCCCACCCCACCCCAAGTCTGGTGGTCACTTCAAGAGGTGCAGCCCCCAGTATTTCTCAAGTCAGAGGGGAGTGGCCTCTAGAGTGAAAGTCGCCCCGGGGAAGACGGGAGTGGAAGGGATTGGAGAGGAATATTTATGCGGCCTCCAGGGTGCCCTGCCTTTGATGTAATTATATTTACTCTTCCCCAAGCACTTTGAAGTTGTCATCCGTGGGGCCATTTTGCAGACAGGGACACTGAGGCTCTGGGGCACCGAGGCTCTGGGGCACCTCATTCAAAGTTACCCACGTCTTTCAGGCTGGGGGTGGAGCTCCCCTTTCTCCTTCATCCTCACCTCCCTGCCCCCCCACTCAAGCACCTCCTCCAGAGCACTGCGGAGGAGTCGCCACCGCCCACCAGACATCAGGGATCGCACACCCGCAGGTGGCCGCAGCTGGGATTTTTGGAGACGTTTGGACACAGCTCCCCGGGAAGGGAAGGCCTGAGAGTTAGGGCCGGTGCCCAAGTCACGAAGCACTTAAGCCCAGATAACCTGCTTCCCTGGGTGTAACTTTCTCCTTTCTTTCACCACCCCCTCCCAAGAAAGTCACCAACTCCAGGCAAAGGCTGAGCCCCGGCTCGCCCTTCCCCCCTCCCCCAGCAGGCCGCAGGGGCAGCTGACCCAGCAGCAGCTCAGCAGAAGAAGCCCTCTGCCAGGCCTGGCTTCCCCTAGCCCGGAGCTGGGGTTTTGTTGTGGGGTTTTGTGCGTCCCGTTTTGTTCCGTGTCTCCGCCCCTGCCCCCGCCCGCTCCCCCTCCGGGCTCCCAGCGCACCCGCTCTTGACTTCATCCACTAAGTCAATAGCCCGGGCGCGGGCGGCCACTCCCCCAGCTCCCCCCGCCCCGCGCCGCCCCCCGGTTTTCTTCTCGGGATAATGGGGGCTCTTTGTGGTCTAATCAGCCTCCTGAGGGGCCTGGAGGCCGGGAGCGCTTCCCCCGCGGCCGTCGGTGAAAATGAAAGCGGGATTAGGCCGGGGCCTCGGCCCACAGCATAGTAAAGCGCCACCAGGCATTCGCCCCTTCAAAGCCCCTTTCGGGGTTTGGTTACTTTATTTCTAAAGTTGTTTGTATTTCTAAAGTGGCCATTGAGGCGCGAGCGGGGACTCGGCCGAGAGGGCGGCGGGGGGGGGGGCGGCAGAGGAGGAGGAGGAGAAACTCTTGGAGCCTCCCTCCCCACTGCTTGGACCCGCCGACTAGTTTCCTAAGCGCTTTCTGGGCTCTCATTTCCTCCTGCGCCGAGGCGGGACGAGGGGCCCGTACCCCAGTCACCAGTAGGGAGGTTCATGAAGCTCCACATGAGCAGATGGGCTCCCCAGATTCAACCCCACCGCAGCAGGAAGGGGGAAAAGGGTTTGTAAAGCGGGGAGATGCAAAGGGGCGTGTACACTCTTCAGCCGCGGCTCACAGCTGAGCGCATCAGCTAAACCGCTTGGGGGTCGCCTGTGCGGACCACGGAAGGGAAAGTCCCGACCCAACACAGTCTGACCTCCTGAGAGAGAGAAATTGAACCCTACTTCTTAAAGAAAGTTCTAGAACTCCTTTTCTTAGGGTTCCTTCCCAGCGCTTCCAGTACATCCCCAAAACACCTTTGCAACATTTCAGAATCTTCCCCATCGCCCCAAATGGGAGCGCGGAGGGCAGAGATCTCGAAGTTCGGTATTTGCAGGCAGTT
>CM052542.1:9597744-9638296 GCA_028533065.1 Trachops cirrhosus | reverse complement strand
AGATAAAGCTAGTGCGAACTCCTAGGACAAGTTTCCAGGCAATGAGGGCTTGACCCCAGACCCGCAATCTCCCCGCAAAAGTATACACTGCACACAGTCGACTCATACACTCTGCAAAACTTCGCCTGAATGTTGCCTTCTCTCCACCTCCCCCAGCCACCTAGAGACTGCCCGTGTGAACCCTGACCCGCAGCCACAGTGATCCCTCTCCACCTGTCACTCGTGCTGAAGCTTAGGACCTCGGAGAGGGCCCCACGGAGCAGACATCCACTCACTTGTCTGGGGCTCCGCTGTCATCTGGGTCCCACCGAAAGGACCCCAGAAAAATTCAGGGTGGAGTTTTTCCAAGCTACAACTTGCGCCCGAAGCCCCACCCCTTTTTCTGTCGCGTCTGCAGCCTCTTTGATCTTAAGTCTTTTAGGGATTCAGACAAAGAGGGCAGTCAAGGCGAGAGGCTCCGGGGACCCGCGGCCGCCGCTCCTCCCTCCTCCGCTCGCTCCAACCCGAGGTGCTGCGAAGTCCTGGCTGACGCCTGCGATTCCCGAGGTCAGGCTGGGGGCTGCCTGCCAAATTCAGCCCCTGCTCCAAACACATCCCAATGTGCTCACACACACACACACACACACACACAACATGCACAGACACCCGAACACAGGGACAGCCCGGCAAGGAGGCAGGCGCTCTGGGATATCCGGGTAAACACCTCACAAACACACCCTGGGGCGTCTTTTCCCTGTGGGCTGGCTTAATTTCCGCATCAACCACCTGGCTCAGAATGCCATGAAAGCAGGAACCTTCCTGTCTCAGGTATTCCTGGATACGTAACGCAATGCCTGGCACATAGTAGGTGCTCAGCAAATTTTTACAGAATGAATGAAGATATTTGAGCCCACTGGAAAATCTCTTTTCTTTCCTCTCTCCCCTCTCCCTCCCTTCTCCCCCTTCCTTCCTTCCTTCTCTCCCCCTTCCTTCCTTCCTTCCATCTTTCTTTTCCTTTTTTATTCCTTCCTTCCTTGTGACAGACAAAAGGGGAGCTCAGTATTTGTACTTATCTTTGCATGTAACAACCTCAGAAAAGACCCTTCCAACAACCAAAGGGCGTGGGTGGGTGGGGAGCAATGGGCTGTGCTGTCCTTTTAGGAAAGGGGAAGAAGCAGCAAGGGCCAGGCTGAGGGCAGACTCTCAGCCTCATAACCGCCCCCCCTCCGAACACTCCGTCCATTACGTTACCCCATCAAGGGCTCCTGCTTCTGGAATCAGAAGCTCCTTCAAGAATACTGGGGTCACCAAGAAACATGCTTATGTGGAGTTCTTAATGGAGTGTGGCCCCTAGAAGACCAGAGACCCCTTTATACTGTTCGCAAAGTTCTGGCTGCGTGAACACATGTGAATGATCAGTTTCCTAGGTGTTACCAGTTTCTTAGGTTTTTATCTGATTCTCATAGGGGCTCAGGGTCCCCCCTGCCCCCCCCACCAAAGAATAAGGATCTTTGTCTTAACCCCATTCTGGGGTTTTTCAGGGGAGGAAAGAGACCCAGAGAGGTTGAGCGAGCCCCAGATTACATTGCTAGTGAGGGGCGGGGGCAGGACGAGCATTAAAACGCTGACTTCCTGGGGTCACTACGAAGAAGCTCTTTGCCCTTACAGAGCCCCCCTGCCTCGCACAGCTGGGTTCAGGTGGAGACAGGGACAGAGGGCCCGCTGAGGTGGGAGTCGCCAGGAAATGTGGGTGTGAACGCGACCCAGCGCAGTAGGAAGCCTTGAGCTCATTCCGAGTTGTAGCCTTAACCTTACTCACCCTGCAGTCTGCAGCCTCCAAAGCTGCGGAATGGGGATGGGGGCCTCCGTGCCATCCTTCCCAAGGCTGGCAACTTAGAAGGGGCCGTTGCAAACAAACAAACAAACAAACAAACCCACAAGCCCAAAAGGCCTTGAGCTTCACTCTCTCCGCAGTGAAACCTGGACTGTCCTGTTTATTTGGCGCGGCTCTAAATAAGGGTTCCCCGCCCCCTACATCCCCTCGTGCTGAGTCCCGACAGAGCCAGGAGCAGGCCGGCCCCTTCCCAGCACCTCTGGTCGGAGTGCGGAGCCCGGGCCGCCCTCCCGCCCTGCTGGCCTGACTCGCTCGCCTCTAATTAAGCGGCGGGATCGCAGCGAGCCGCCGGGCCGCGCTGTAATATGATGAACTGCCTTTGTGCCGGTGTCACCGAAAGCGCTTTCTGATAAGGGGAAGCCACGGAGGATCAAAAGGACGACAGCGGTTCGCCCGCCTCCCGCCGCCCTCCGGCTCTGCGCGCTCGCCCTTTCCGCTCGCGCAGTCCCACGGGCTGTCTCTGGGTCCCTCGGCCTCTCCTAATCTGCCCGTCCCAGGGCCAGCCTTTCCCCGGCTCTTTCTGTCTTTCTTCCCGTTGCCCGGAGTCTCCCTTGACCCCTCTGCGTTTCTCGGCGTCTGCAAACGCTCTACTCAGAGTCTCCTCTCCCGTGCTCGGTCTTTCTCGCTCTGAGTTTGCGCGCGCTCTCTCTCCTCCTCCTCCCTTTTGACTCTCTTTCCTCCCACGTCTGTGGCTCTGTTGGCCTCTCTTGGTCTCGGCCCGGGTTCAGACCCAGCGCACCCCCAGGGCCCAGGGAACCAAGTCTTGGAAAGGTGCGTTAGTTGACCCGCAGTCTCGGGGAAGTCCAACCAATCCGCAGCAGGCCTGCAGAGCTCCGCGGCCCTTGGCACGCCACCCTCACTGCGCTCCCCAAGGGACGTCCAGGAGAGCGGAAAGGCTCCCTGCAGTGCCCTCGAGGGTCTCTTTAGAGTGTGACCCGGGGGGCACACAGCTTCCCCTCATACCTCTGGAGGCTGTGGCTGCGGCCAGAGACGCTTTTCCTCACCCCCAGGGCTTAAGTTCCAAGTGCAGCCGACACCCCCCCCCTACCCCTTTGACATTAGCATCCTTAACCCCCTTCCTTTGGCTCCCGCTTCCCCTTTGCCCTCGACCTCTTCTCTTCCTCCTCCAGGCCCCGCCCCTCGCAATCTCCTAGCCGCCCCCCACCCCAAACACCCCGCCGCGCTTTCTCCGGACTCCTTCCCAGCCTTGCCTCCCCTTCCCCCCACTTTGTTTGAAGTTTTGGAGAGATCTATCTACTAATGGCGAAGTTTCCCCCTTAGGTCACCGTTCTGCTTTGATTCGATTTGGGAAGGCGAGTTCCCTCCCTCCCCCCGCCCGACCCCAGCCAGGGCCAATCGCTCCGCAGCAGGTCAGAAAGCGCTGACCCCACTTCCACCTTTTCCTCTTTTCAGTCCGAGTTGGGGGAAGGGAAGGCTTAGAACAGCAAAAACGGAGGGGGCATCCTAACCTTCCAATCCCCTCTCATCCCCATCCCCAACTGGGTTTCCTAATTACCTCATTAGTCTGGAGTGGGTGAGGGAGAGGAGCTATTTTTTTCTGGAATTCATGGAATGTCCCCCCTCTTGTCTCGGCCTTCAAGGCCCCAAAGTCCCTGGAGAACCTCTCCTTTGGGGTTTCTAGTCCACGTTCTTAATAGCAGGAAGGGAAGTTCACCAGGCACTGTCTCTTCTGGGGTGGGAGTCCTGTTTGGCTTTAGGCCACAGCTTCCAGAACCAGAACCAGAACCAGAACCAGGGGTCCTGTCCATTTCATGCTCATATCCTTAGGTTCCCATTAGGTAGGAATGAAGCCTCATCAGCTTTGCTGGTGATGGCAAGTAAGAACTCCAAAGAGGCAACCTGGAAGGAAATCTCATTTGCTCAGCCCTCTCTCCTTATATAAAACTATATGTTTTTATACAATATTATTTATCTATCATGTAATGTGTAACAACGATCATTTTCAGAAATTCTTTTATTAAAAAGGCCCAAGTAATCACCTTACTGCTTTAAGGCGACTGTTATATGTGCTTTAAAATCCTTCCATGTAAATTCCACTGAAAAATTTGGAAAGCTGTGACAGGGGAGGGGGCGGTGAGGGGGGGGGAGGTTAATCCGGGTTTAACGCTGCGATGCTGTCTTAGGACCAGGGTTAGCCTGATTGCGTTATCTCTCCCCAACATTTGAGACGCCCACATTTCACCCAGCCAAATAGCTTGGAGAGCGGCGCAGATGGCTGCCGTGGTCGCGCCTCAGGAAAATGTGTTATTAATATCTAAATAACTTCCCAATACTGTCTGGTAAATCTCTCCTCCACCGTTCCGAGTGATGAATTCGTTTGAAGTCTTCCCCCAGCCTCATCTTTTCAATGTCTCTCCCTCTCTCTTCTTAGCCAGGCTTATTTCAAACTGGTAAATATCTAATTCCTTTAACGGCTGTGCCGTGCACGGGAATCTTTTAGGTACAAAGGCCTGGAAACAGCCCGTGCGTGGTGGTGCGTGCCCAGAGGTGAACAGAGGATTCGCAAGCCCTGGCAGCGGGGGACCCCGCCCTGTTTAGAAATGCGGTGGGGAGAATGGCGTTGCGTGGAAACCTCAGTCTGGGAGCCGAGCCCCTCCCTTGTGCGCCCCTGGGACCCTCCCGTGGTTTCCCGTGGTGTCCCAGAGGTACGCCCACCTCCAGCCACCTCCTCCCCCTGCCCCCGGCCCAACACACGGCTCTACAGCGGCTCTGGCCCCTCACCCCACCCCCAGCGCTCCAGCGGCTTCCCCGGGTCTCTGGGGCGGATAATTACCCTCCGCCGGCCTGTTCTCCCTTGTTTAAAGTTTGTTTTCTAAATGTCTATTAGATTATATTTGTTCATTCCCCCTCCAATCTTATCTCTCTCTGTCTCTTCTCTCCTGGCCCGTCACACTCGATTTGGGCGCGAGTTTATCTGGCAAACAGTTTGCGGACTTTGTTATTTGCCGCGGGTTCTGGGGCTGGAGCGAGCGAGCGCCAGTGTTTGCCTTTGTAATAGTTATCTCATTGTTGTTCTTCCTTAGTCTCAGGTCCCTCCTCCCCTCTCTCGTCTTCGGTCGGGGGGATGGATGGAGGGAAGAAAGGGGGAGTCTGTCTGCCCAGCTTGGACTCGCCAGGAGTCCCCTCCCCCGGGTTATCCCCCCACTTCCACCCCCGTCACTAGGGCCCAGCGAAGCCCCCGCCCCCGCCCTCTCCCCCTCCGGTCGCACTGAATATCCACCACCCTGCTCTGCCTAAAGCCGGAGAATTGCCTGACACCCTCCCATTTTCCTCCGAGCCCCCATTATGCGAAGCTGATCCCACTCTGAACAGCTTCAAATCCCGCCTGGACTCTGTTTGATTAGATTGCCAACCCGGGGTAATCCTTTGATTTGGTGGAGTGTCAATTACCTTTCTCTAAACACACATTTACAGAGGAGGGAACTTGTTGGTTTCAATCAATGCAGATTGTTTCTTGATAAATGGACTATCTTCTTCTCCTCCTTGCTCCCTCTTCCAAGGCCTCTCTCTCTCTCTGCGTCCCCCTCCCCTTCCCCTTCCCTGTTCCATGCTATCCGGTAAACAATGCCCCTTCCAGGTGTGAAGCCAGGGGAAAAAAAAAAAAACAGTGCGGGCGGAGGGGAGCTGTGCCCCCCTTCCCCTATTCATTCGCTCCCCCGGAGCCTAATTAAATTTGGCAGGTCCTTGTACACACAATCAAAACAGCTTCCTCCTGTGTAGCAAACGACCGAAAACCGCATTAGCAGCTACCGCCGCTGCCAAATTAAATTGTTTCCCACCTCCTTTTACAAGTGTCTAAAACCGACACTCGGGGCTCTCCCTCCTTCCCGATCCGTCTTCGTCATTTCCCACTCAACACCTGTAAGTTTGCTGCTTTAAAAACAAATTAAGGGAAAATGAAAAAAACCCACAAATCTGTCTCTCTCTCTCTCTCTCTCTCACACACACACACACACACACACACACACACCCTCCAACCGGACCTCAGATGATCTTTTACACCGAGGAAGTGAGCAAATTCTTTCAGATTTCACCCTGGAAGAAAGTCCCAAAGCTCCTTCCCCCTAACACACTACAAGGGTATTCACACCCACCACCCCCTCAGGAAAATGCACACTCTTCTTTTTTAATCTTATTACTCCCCCCGCCCCGCTTTTTTTCATATTAACTTTGACCCTGCTGGGCTTTCTGCTGGAGAGAACAGCGTGGAGACTGATCTGGTCAGTTTCAGATCAATGGACCCAAGTTTGTACACTGCCAGACATTTGAGGCTTTGGCGTTATTGTTTGTTACTGGTTGTCACTGCTTCTATTACGATCATTGCTTATTTCTTCACACTCCCTCAGTTCCCACCGAAGGGTGGTTCGACTCTGCAAACCCGTCAAATTTCCTACAAGAGTCTTCCTGGACTCAGGTTAGGAAAATCTTGTTCTTTTCCTTCCCTCCTCAAATGCTTTCCCTGTTGGGTCCCTGGCCTGTCTGCCCCCTGATCCTCTGAGAAGGGGTGAGGAGGAGAGGATCCAAGTGCATGAGGGCAAGGAACTGTCCACTTCCCTGTCCAGGTGAGCAGAGCACGGCTGCAGCCCCTATCTGCAAGCGGTCTGTGAATTCTCACCACCAACAATCCTAATAACTCAGTCTTAACAAGGATAAGAGCAAAAAAAAATATGAACAGCCTCATGAATATCAGCCCAAGGGGAGCAGGAGTGAGCTGTTCAGAGATGAAAGTGCACAGAAATAAAAGCTCAATTTAATCTGCTTTAAAACCCTTCAACTTAACGTTTGTGCTTCAAACTCGGAGAGTGAGGACTGATTGCGGATAAATAGTTTCTTACCATGCCTGGGAGCTATTACACCCCTCTCCAACACAGTTTCCCATTCAGCAGTCCCAGTTTTCATTACCAGCTCTAATAAGTCTTAACATTATTAAATGCCAAGCGGACGATAGGAAAAAACGGACTCAGGGAGGGATCTCTCTTTAGCGCTTAAAGAGGAGAGCTCTTAAACCCCTGCTTTGGAGGCTCCCCGCCATGAGTGGGGCGACCCACGGAGCAAGCATTTGTCAGGATCGGGAAACCAAAACAAAGTTTATGACTGTGCACCCCTTCCCCGGCTCTGCCCATGGGGCCTCTCCGCCTCTCCGCACCTGGTCAGCTTGGGTGGAGGTCGGGAGGTCTTTTCACCTTTAACTTGGCCATGACATGGACGTCTGCGGCCTGGGAGAGAGATGAGAGGCTCCAACCGGGCAGTTCACTAGGGTGCCCACAAAGTGGCCCAGGTACCACGCCGGGAGCTGAGACCATCTGCCCACAGATGGGCAGACAACCCCACCGGCCCGCTGTCCATCCACACCCCTCCACAACAACACACCACACACGTACACAGGCTCTCGCTTGCTCGGAACACCCCCATGTACTCTGATCCAAAGGCCCGTGGGCACACAGTCACGCTGAGAGACACAAGGGCCCACACGGCCATCTAACTCAGTCACAATGCCCAACGTGCCCACTGCCACTCAAAGGCGGCAGAGCTCTCCGGACACCAGGCCCCCGGCTTTTGCTTCATCCTGTAACTTCGCAGACTCGGGGCCTGTGCTCCCAGCTTCCCCATCTGGAACTGCCAGGCTCCTCCTTCAGCCCTGGAGACTTCCTGGTTCTCTGCAGGAGAAACCTCTCTCCAGCGAAGTCGCCTGTTCGCTGGTTTTGTAAGTCCAGACCTGCACCGGAAGCCCCCAAACTCCTTTGAGCCAAAGGGATTCCCCAAACCACACTATCTTTCCATCCTCTTCATTTCCTTTTCTTCCTCAAAAGAAATTAATCTATTGTGCTTCCTTACAGACTAAATTGGGCATATCCCCGCCACTCCCCTCACACACACCTCTAACATCTCTCCAAATAAAACCAAATCTCACACTTTACCCGGGCTACCTCCCAGAAGCAGTATCTGCTGTGCAGTATTTGGCCGTGAAAGCTTGTTTGAGTTTTATGTCTCCCACCCCACAAAGAAGGCCAACTAAGTACCTTTTCAATACAGACTGAAATAAAGACTGGGTCCCCCCAACGCCTCCAGGGGTGCCAGGGCTCTGGGCGGTCTCGGGCGAGCCACGGGCTGCCCGGCAGCGGCAGGGCCCCTCCCGCCCAGAGGCAGCCCCTCTGCGGGCCCCGCACAGTGGGATGCCAGGCACAGCTCGCTCCTTTTCTTCCCTCGCCCTTTTGTCCCTGGTGGGACAGGGCTCCACTTGGGGCCCTGAATGTCAATAGCCTGCCCTGTCCCCAGCTCCAGGCTGCTCTCACGCGGGTCTGCCTCGGCCCCCTCCATCTTTCCCCCTCCAACCAGGCCGGTGGGGGCTGGGCCCGGCTGGGCATTGTCTTTGGAAGCGGGCTTTGTCTGTGAAGTTCATCTTCAAGGTTGGGAGAGGCAACTGGAAAGAGACCTGGGCTAGGAGTTCACAGGAGGCAAGGTGTGTGTGTCTGGGGGGGACTCGAGAAACTTCTGCAGGGAAACTCCAACATAATGCGTGCTCTTTACAAGTTTCTGCACCCTCCCCAAAGCCGCTGTTTCGAGGGTTCGCACGGCCCCTGTCTCTCTTGCTGCCTGCCGTCTCCCTGCGTGTGTGTTTGGGGACCTGCTTCTGTTCCTGTTGGTCTGCAACGGAGTCTTCCATGTCTACGTCTCCCCACAGGCTGAGTGAACGCACGCTTACCAAGTCTCAAAGACAACTGCAAGGGGAGGAGTTTCGAGGAAGGGCTTTCCCTTCTGAAACTGCCCGCCTGGATAAAGGAAAGCGTGATCTGCCCTGGCCGGGGCACGCAGGCGCCGGAAAGAGAAACGCCTTCCCTAGCTGGTCTCCAGCTGGGCTCCGACTCCAACTCGCGGAGCGGCTGCCCTGAAAGGGGGAGAGGGCGTGTGGAGCCCCGATCTCTCTCCTTCCCTGGGATCCTCCTGTCCAGGCTCTGGGAACTTGGCCTCAACTCCTGACCCCGTCGGAGCAGAGCACCTTAATAGTTCACCCTTCTGCCTCCCCTGTCCCGCGCTGGGCCCTGACCACGCGGAACAGAGAGTTAGGCGGCGGCCCTTGCTAATTTTTATTGATTGCGGCGGTCAGTCATCTGTCAGGCGGGGTTTCAAGGGACCGTTTAGAGAGCGTGTGCGGGTCTGGTTAACAAATTCACTTAGGGAGCCGCAGGCCGGCTCCTCCTTCCTCGCCCCCTCCCTTGCCCAAGTTTCCTATAAATAATAGATCGACACAGGGACCGGCAGCCAAAACGCCAGCCCCGGAGGACACGCGCCCGGGAGTCCTCGGCTAGACTAGGCGCGCGGTCCTCGGGCGCTCGGTGCACTAACCTGCCACCGCGCTCCCCGGGGACTTAAGAGGCCGCCTTCGCCCCGTCTCCGCTCCCTGTCGGCCCCGGGGCGCATCGAGGGGGTGCCCTCCGCAAACCCGAGGGGTCCTGGCTGCCCCGGGGCTGCGAGTTCTCCCGATCGAGTCCTGTCCGCCAGTCTGGGGCGACAGAAGCGAGACACTGGCCTGCACGCTAGCGGCGCGGTCCCCGGGGAAGTTCCCTACCTTTGTCGCCCAGGATGCCGTCGATGCTGTGTTTGGCTTTCTTCTCGCCGTCGTCCTCTTTCTTGTCCGCGTCGTCCTCCTCCTCTTTCTTCCCGAACTTGATTCTGAGCACGCGGCTAATCGAACTCACTAAACCTCAGAAATTCAAAGGCAAAAGAGCTAATATAAGTTGTTGGGGCAAGGGAGTGCGGGCCACCTGGGCCCCTGGAAGCAAGTCCCAAAGCTCCTTCCCCCGAACGCACTGCAAGGGCATTCACATCCACGTTTAAACCTTTACACCTACTCCGAGGTACGAGTGCAGCCAGTCACCCACGTAGGGAAGCCTGATTCACACTGGGCACTCACACGGGGGCCAGACTGGCAGAAACACCCACCTGTGCATTCCTACACACCCTCGCACACACATGTACCTTGCACTATTACATGCCCTAAATGCACTCACATCCACACCCACTTCCCCAGAAGCTCCCTGGAGGCAGGGACCCCAGCCCCGGCCGCTGCCATGCCACACTCAGGTGCGTCCCAGCCGTGCAGCCCGAGTGCCCGGGCGCACACACACCTCAGGCCACTTTCCCTCTCACGGGCAGCACCGAGCAGGGCCTCCACGTTTGAGACCCACTGGCGGAAATGGTGCCTGGAAGAAGGGGCTCCAGGGAGCCCCCCGGAGATGAGACCTCCTGGGTCAGAGCCTTGTCTAGGCCACTTCTCTGAGAAAGCGCTAGGGAGCTTCTGTTCTCACCCAGCCTCGTAGGTTAACTTTTTGCCCCTTCCTTCCTCCCTTCCACTTCCTCTTTTCTTTCCTTCTCTCCTTCCACCTTCCTTTCAGTTCTGATTGCGTCCTGTGCCCTCACTCTGTCTCTCGGCCCTCTTGCTCCCTTTTCCTCCTAACTTTTCTCGGAGTTCCCCACCATCCGCCACCCCTCCACACCCAGCCCGCATCCTGGACGGAGCCCTGGCCGGACTTGGGCAAGCTCTGCAGGCTCAGCTGCCTTCTCACCTGAGGGCACGGTGCTGCGGTCACAGTGCCCATCCTTCAGCAGCCGGTCCCGGATCTCCCAGCTGAACATGCCTGGGTTTTCCCTCTTGTACTCCTCAATCTTCTTCTCCACATCCGGAGTCGCCACCTGCTTCAGAGGTGGAGGTGGGAGAGCAGGAGTGGAAAGATGGGGTGGGGGGAGGGAGATACTTTTAATACCAGCCTCCCAAGAGCCCCAGGCCAGGCTGGTGGCTCTGGTCACCATGGCCCTCTTGTGACATTGCCTTTATGCTTTCCAGAAACCCGTTCTGGCTCCCAGGAAGGCCTCGGGATGGGGTGGAAGATGGGGTAGAGATAGGTAATGAAAGAGAAACCTGACCAGGACCCTCAGGATCCCCCTCCTCACTATTTCAGGCAAGACTGAGGGAAGATGATCCCTGGTCTGGGCTGGCGACAGGGGATTGGGACAGACACAGACACAGCCCAGCAAAGACTCATCGACCTCAGAGTCCTGGGCAACCTGGACCTCAGTTATCCCCATCCCTGAGAAATTCAAACAATGGTGGGGGGACACCCGGGGGTGGGGACACTCTCCCGCTGCCAGGAAGCACACTGTCACCTGGTGCTACTGGATGGCATAGAGTAGTGCAAGGGGCCACAGCCCGGACCCCGACCATGGGGAGGCCTCCCGCCGGCTCTGCGGCGCAGACACTCACTCTGGGCTTGCTGCCGCCGATGGCCCCAGGCCGGATGGACCCGGTCTCCTGGTAGCGGCAGAGAATCTTGGAGACGCAGCCGTGGGAGACACGCAGCTGGCGGGAGATGACACAGGGCCGAATGCCATGGTGGGCCATCTCCACTATCTTGTGGCGGATGTGGTTAGGCAGGGGTCGCCCGTTGATGAAGACCCCACCAAGCTGATTGACCCGGCCTTGGCCCAGCGGGGTGGACACTGCAGAAGGAAGGGGGGATGAGGAAGGAGAGAGGCACAGGGTGAGGATGGGGAGAAGGCACTGGGTGCACCCCTTGACTCCAGTTTTTCTTGAGCCCCAAGACCCCTGACAGCTCTGAGCTCCCGGCATTTGGAGCGGTGGCAGTTCGGCAATTGGAAAAAGAAAACTGTCATGAAGCTGAGGGACGGTCCTGCAGGGGTGGAGAGAGGGGTCACTGCTGGCCACCCGAGTCCCCCCAGGTGCTGTCTGCCTCCAGCCCTGCCGCACTGAGGGGAATGAGGACACACCTGGAGGGTGTGAATGCCTCTGAGCAGGGACGGGAGAGAGACCGAGGCAGAGCCACGGGTCCGGTGGGGCCTTGGAGGCTCTGGCACCGAAGGGTCTCCGTGCCTCAGGATGCAGCTTGGGCTGCAGGTCTGCCTGCCTCTCAGACACGCCAGTGCTGGGCGAGATGTCGCCCATCTGGTCGGTCAAGACTGATGCATGTTGTTGGGGGCCAGAAGGGGCTGATCCACTACTAGTATTTACAGCCCCTGCCCGGGCCACAGAACTGTCCTACCCACAATTGCATAGCTGAGGACCAGTGACATAACGCTGTTGGCTGCTCCCTCTCGGGGCACCTGGCTGCCCCTCCAGGGACCCCCCTTGCTTCTGACCTCCCTCAAAGCTCTAATTTCGTTTTGGGACGACTTGGGGGCACATGATCCCTTGTTGGCCGTGTCCTAAATCAAATGCCCGCTTGGCCCCAGAAATCCCCAAACTGTCCCTGCAGGCTCTGCCAGGCTGGTACACAGAGGCCAGAGTCCCCGGGTGTGGGTGACCTCGGGAACCAGGGAGACGGGCGCCCCTGGTGTGTGCTGGGGAGGGAGATGCCTCGCCTCAGCAGCCTTAATGCAAAGTCTACACAGTTTCCCCGCAGAAGATTGGGGGACACCCGGTGCACTAATCCGGCCTCGATCCCCCCAATTTGGGGACTCGGCGGCTGCGGAGATCTGGCAGATTAGAACGATTTCACAGCCGCCGTGGTGGAGGGAGCCGACAGTGTAATTGGAAGGGAGGAGGCGAGGAGAGGCTCGGCTGCGGAGCCGTTCCTACCGCCTCCTCCCTCGCTCTCCAGGTGCCCCCACCTCTCTTTGTAAAAGTGGGTGTCTGAAGCCACCCTCGGATTTAATCAGAAATCGTGCGTCGCCAAGCCAGAGTCACTCGGTCTCCGTGGCGGGATATGCCATTAGCTCTCGAGAGCTCTCGAGCGCCCAACTTTATATTCAAGAGCCTCTTGAGCGACCGGCACTCGGCTCTCCTCAGTATTCTCCGTCATGTTGGGCAAATATTGTTCTAATCCGCCGCGCGTCCTCGGCCGCCTGTTTTACTTGCATTCGCTACAGGAGAGGGCGACGGCAAATCCCCGGGCCGGGGCGCTCTCCCGCCTGCGCCGCCGCTCGCGCGCACTTGATCACGGAGCCGCTCTCTTCGCCTCCGTCTAATTCAGGGACCCGCGCCGTCTCGCAGCCGCAGGGACCCCCCTCCCCAGGCCCCTCCCTGCCTCCCTCCCGCGCCTCAAGCACCGGGGGGCTCCTATAATTACAAAAAGAGTAATTACAAAATAAAAGTCGCACCTTTCTCGAGCCTCGTCTCTATGACACTCGGGGCTACCTACCCCCAGGAGCGGAATGATCTCCCAGTTGGCAGGTTGAAGACCTTCCATTAGTTTCAAAAGAAAACAAAATAAAACCGCAGCAAAGGGTAGCAGCGGCACGCTCCCAGCCCTTTCTCCAGCCGGGAATCGGTTCACCGCGCGTCCTCGCTGCTCACCCCGGTGCCGGGTATTTAGGAACGAGACATCACAAAGTGAACGCTTTTCCCCTTGCCTGCACATCGCGGTGCCCTCTTAGCCGTCTTGAGGCTCTCTCCTGGGAGATTTCCAGAGTTGAGAAGCCCGAGCGAAAAGTTGTTTTTTTTTTTTTTTTTAATTGGGAGGGGGGATTCGTTACTATTTATCATTTCTAATTAGTTGGTTTCCACACCCCAAAACTGGAGTTTCTGATTGTTGCTTTGGAAGAAGCGGATAGCCTTCCTCGTCTAGACATATAAAATATCACACATTGTTGGTATTTCGAAATAAGAGGGATTGGAAGACCATCCCGAGGTGGCGAGAACAATTCAAAACGAGAGTAGAAAGCCCGTATCCAGGGAACGCAGACGGCGGAGAAAGAGTCCCGGGGGCGGAATAGTATCTGAAAACAGTGGCAAGAACCGCAATTCACGAGGACCTGAAATTTACTAGGAGCCCAAATCTACGCGCTCAGCGCTGCGACCAAAGGCCAGAGCCCCGCGACCCACGCGTCTGAGGCCGCGGGTTAGCGAAACCCACGCGAAACCCGACAAGTGTCGGTCCGGTCAACTTCCTGGGTCTGACGCCCGGACTTGGACCCAGAAGAGAAGGGGACCCCGTGCTGTGCGGGCGCTGGCGCCGCCACCACCCCGTGGAGGTGGCCACCTCTCCGAGGACCTCGAGTTCCCGGCGGAGGAGCGAGGAGTGAGCCCGGCGCTCTTACCTTCCAGAGGGAACCCGGTGCGTGGGTAGTTCTGCCCGGGAGCCGGCCGCATCATCCTCGGTACGGTGCCGGGAAGGGCCGCCATTCTCGCGCCCGCGGGGGACGAATCCGGAGTCGGCAAAAATCGCTTCCCGTCCGTTCCCTTCACCCCTGCTGCGATCTCTTTCTTTCCTTCTTCTTCTTCTTCTTCTGCTTTTTTTTTTAAACCTCTTCCCGCTCCCCTCCCTACACACTGCCTACCCCCACCCCCCCACCCCCGCCTGCAGTCTGCGCGTCCAGAAGCTGGGGAGGGGGGCGAGGTGGAGGCGGAGGTTGGGGGAGGGAAGGTGGCGACGAGGAAGTTCAAACAAACAAACACACCAACCCCAAGTGCGCCTGTGCCCGCTCCGCTCGGCCAGAAGTTGTGCGGGCGGCCGCGCCGGGCAGACCCGGGGCACGCGGCTGGAGTCGGGGCCCCAGCCTGGGACTGGCGAGCGCCGCGCCCTCGCGCTCCCGGCCGAAGTTCTGAGCCGGAGAGGCTGCGGGGTGGATTCTTTTCCGTATTTATTTATATATTTATTCTCTCGCTCTCGCTCCCCCCTCCTCTCCGCACTCCTGTCCACGCCTTTCTCCAGACCACACTCGCTACTCCCCTGCACACCCGCTTTCACACCCCCGCCCCCAGGACCCTCGGGGAGGGAAGAAGGTGCCTCTCAGGTTTCGGGGCTTGAGGGGAGGCGACGGGGTGACGAGGGAAGGCGAGGGGGCGAGTGGTTCTCTGGGTAAGTTGTGCAAAAGTGCGCCGCCGGAGTGCGAGGAGGAGGAGGCAGCGGACGGGATCTGATAGGTTCGGACTTTTCTTTTATTTATGAGGAGGGAAGGGGGCCGCGGCGCAAGGGAGCCGAGAACCAATAACGAAAAGAAATCGCCAACGAATATCTTTTTTTCCCTCTTTTCTAATCCTCAGCTCGACCTGGTTTGGGGGCGGGGGGGGGGGAGAATCTGAACTGCCCGTTAAAACAGAGGGAGCAGAGGCGGGGGGGGGGAGAAGGGAGAAGGAGCGGGGCCCACTTTGTCCGAGTGTCTGCTTTTGACGAATGGGCCGGAGCCGAAGGGCGCCCGGCCCCCTGTCGCCCACGGCCCCTCTGGCTGCATGGGAATGTCTGCCTCCGGCTGGCGGCTCCTCCAGATTCTCGCCTTGTCCCTGGCCTCCCAGGGTCGGAGTCCGCCGTGTGTCACATCTTCTCCTTCATTTCACTCACACGCCGAATTTTCCGCGAGTGGGGCTGAGGGAGACTTCATGGAAGCGATTTAGGACTTTCTCTGAAATACCGTCTGAGCCCCCGGGTCGGCTCTTGCGCGGCAGGGTCTAGTGCTTAGAGACTTGGGTCTAGAGCTTAGAGAATTGGGTCCTGCCAAGGGTTCGGGACGCACCTCTTCGTCGCCTCCCCGCCCCGCGTCCCTCGCCCATCTCCAGCCAGTTAGAACCCGTCCTCCCCTCTTGGCCCCCAGGCCACACCCAGAACCCCTTTCCCGGCAGGTAGTTCGGTTCCCTGGAGCTGGACAGCAAGTGGGTGCCCGGGAACCGGGGAGCCGGCTGGGTGGAGCTGGGCAGCGCCAGGTGCCACCCTGACTTCGTCCACTCTGCGCTCCTCTGCTCAGAATTTGGAGGGGGGGTGTCCTAATTGAACGGTCAGGAGTGGGGGTGGGGTGATCAGAGGTTCCGAAACGCTGCGCTCTCCTGGGCTGGAGAGACTAGACGCCCCAGCCTGGACACTGAGTCCTGGGGGCGAAACGCCCTCCCAGCGGGGCAGGACGCCACGACTGCGGGCCTTTTGTCTCCCCGGGGAAAGAGTGTCTCCAGCCCAGTGCTGGAGGCAAAATACAATAAAATAAACCCAGCCCCCAAACTCGCCCCCAACCCCACCAGCCCGCCTCCTGCCCGCCCTCTCCTAGCGCTGGGGTCAGCCTAGTCTTGGCCTGGGGGGCTTTCCTCGGGCTGGCCCCACTGTGCTCCCTCCCTCCCCTTTTCCTCACCTGTGACCTTTGCCCTCTCAGCATGGGACACACTCCCTCCTCTCCTCTCTCTCCCTGCTGGGGGGGGGGTGCTCCTCAGGCTCTTGGTGGGGGGAGGCCCTCTAGGAATGAAGGCCTACTGAAAAGCTATTAAACCCATCCCCTCCAGTGGCCCCTGAATTGAGAAGGGGGAGGCAAAGTAGCTTTAGCATTTAAAAGGGGGACACCAGGGTGCCAGGCTGCCTGAGTTACAGGCGCCCTAGGAAGTTTCCTGGTTCCCTTTCTTCATTGCGGGTGCCACCCCACTAGACCCACGGCCCTCAGGAGAAATTGGGAGATGAAGTTTGAAGCCACAGAGTGTGTATGTGGGAAAGAAGTTAGACCTGAGCCCTCTTTCCCTCTCTTCTTGCTGGGGAATCTGGCCTGCCTTGACCCCCAGAAGAGGCGATGTATTTCATGTACATGCACATATATGCAGATACAGACATGCATGTGTGCATGTAATGTGTGCCTACAGGTGCAGATACAGACACATGCGCACACACAATAGGCACATATATGTATGCAAATATAGACGCACATGCACAACATGTGTACACACATATGCAGGTACAGACATGCAAACACACACGATATGTGTACAGGTGCATAGACACACACATATGCAACGTGCATGCATATGTGTGCAGGTGTAGATGTGCACATGTGTGTGATGTGCACGTGCATATAGGCAGATATGCATGTGTACATGTGCTTGTAATATGTGCATGCACAGACACACGTGCAACATGTACACACAGATACACACGTGCATGCATAGACATCCACGTGTGTGCGACACACATGTGTGCAGACATGTGCACACACATGTATTTGGGACACACATGTATTTGACACACACCTGCATGTAACACACATGTTGCACCCATTGTACATTCACTTATTTGTTCATCAATCACCGATTCGTGTTTGTGGGTGGACGGGGCCTGTGCGTCTGCGTGCAGGTGAAGGTGGGTTTGTGTCCAGCCTGAGTCTGTGTTTTTATAAGTGAGGGTCTCTGTGTCCGTGTTTTGGACTCTCTTTCACGTTGCCTTAGCATAGCTCCACGTGCCTTCAGGAAGGTGCAGGTGGTGTTTTGGTCAGTCCCCTGGGAGAAAAGCGCCCTGGAGCACAGCTGGCGGGGATGCTGGACGACTCTGTCCTTCCCGTCGCCCGTGTCTCCTGAACCGGGCGGGGCAAGCATACAGCAGGACCCCGAGATTAAGGGCCCACCGATCAGCTGCTGCTGGACACATTGGAACCCCAGGCAAGTGGGGGACCACCTAACCCTTGGCATGGTTCCTGCCCTCTTTGGCAGCTGACTGGGAGCAGCAGGTCTAGTAGCAAGGGAGGACCCCCGCACCAGCTGGCTCCCTCAAAACCAGTGCTGCCGGTGCCAGCCCTGCATTTGCACAGCTTGGGGATTCCTTGGGCTCCTGCGGGGCAGGCGAGGGGGAGGCAGGGGGGTGTCTGTTGGAATGAGCGTGGCCGTTCTCGCCTGTTGGAGACCAATTTCACAAATGATTTTTGCAACAATTAAGAAGTGTGGCGGGGTGAAATGGCAATTTCACATCCAGCAGGGAAAAGGGGGGTTCACCTGGGAATGGGGGGCGGCTGCAGCTGGAGGTGGGGGGAAAGTCCCCCTCTCATTTCCCCTTGCTCACCTTCTAGTCCCAGTCTACCCCCATAGAGACCTTAATCAGCTCCCAGGACCCCCAGTAGCTGCTGTAGGTGCCCAGGGGTGCCCGCTGCATGTCGGGTGTCAGGTTGGGCTTGGCCTGGAAAGTTTTCCCTTCAGCTCTTCACCCCACCCTGTCTCTTCCTCCCCCCTTCTTCTTTTTCTCCCCCACCTCACAACACACACACACATACACGTCACACACTTTTCTCTACACGCCCCCCCCCCCACCACCTGCCGTCTGCTTGTCCATCTCTTCTTGTTCGTTTCTCTCTCCTTGCCTTTCCGACATCTCCCAGCGGTTTCCCTCTCTTAGTCTGCTCATCTTGTCCACCGCCTCCCCCATCTCCATGGTTTCCTGAGGTATGTCAGCCCCCATTGCTCTCTGGGCTGTAACTCAGACCTGATTCCCCGGGAGAGCCCTTTGGTCTTCATGGAGCGGGGCAAAGACCTTCGGGAGGGGCCTTCTCTGCATTGCATCTACTTCGGGCTCTGGAGCATCTCCAGATCCGGCCCAGCCAGATCCCAGCACCCGCGGCCCGCAGAAATCACCCCTGTGCTAGTGCTCTCTGGCTACATCACTGCCCGCTACCTCCACCTCTCTCTGTCTGTACTGAGATCCCCCCGCCCCCCACCACACACACATTTCTAAGGGCAACAACAGTGCCAATAGAGATTCTTCCTCCCAAGTTCCCGAACTGAACCTTCTAAACCCAATTAAAATGGGGAGGAAGAACTCTGGCCTGAAGATCAGGAGCCAGACCCCAGGTTGACGTCGCTGGGGAAGCTGGCTCTTCTCTGGCTGCTCCCGCCCCAGAGTGCGAATGATGGGAAGTGTGGGATGACTTCGGACCGCTGCTGGCCCTCCCTGTGCCCTGCCCCCGCGTGCCCAGTGCTCCCTTCTCCCAGCCCGAGGGGGAGAGCCCTCTGTGTTTCAGACCTCTGGGATGAGCACTTTGGGGAAGCGATTGCCCAATAAATCTTCCTTTACAGGGTGATAAATCCACCTTGAAAACCTGGGGTTTTCATTTCAGTGGGCCTTTTGCATTTTCAGAGGCTCCTGCCAAAGACATCGACAAACGGAATTATTCAGTCTTCAAATGTTTGATAATGAGAGAGCAGGGGGTGGGAACTGAAATGGAATATCCTTGAACAAAGGACCCTCTGGAGGTTCACTCCAGGTTCCAGAGGCCGGAATTTTTCCTTGCCACGTTTGAAGAGGCACCCCTGAAAAAGAACACCTTTTCCACACTCCCCCGATCTTTTATTATTATTTTTCCTTAAGAAGTAGCTGTCTTCAAAGAGAGACCGGAAATGTCTGCCCAAACCTGAATAGGAAGGAAAGGGAAACGGCAGTGTTTTCTGGCTTGACATTTCCATTTTCCCCAGAAAGATAAAATAGAGTGTGTTGGGTTCCAGTTCTCAAGGTAAACAACAACAACAATAATAATAATCCGGCTTCTCCCAGGCCCACTGCTAGATAGGGTTTCCCTGAACCTCCCCCTTCCCTTCTCCCTGGCCCTTCCTCCGCCCTCCTCCTCTTGTTCTTCCTCCTCCTCCTCCTCCCTCTCTTCTTTCTTCTCCCCTTCTTCCTTCTCCTTCCCAGGCTGGTCCTGGGAGCTTCTTAGCTCCTGAAGTTCTGGAAGTAAATACTGTGAGGTTGATGCTTGGAGGGAGCTGCCGGGATGCCTCTCTTGCCCGCCTCGCTGCGGTGGTGGTGGTGGCCGGTGGCTGACTGCTGGGACAGCTGCCTCCCCCCCTCCTTCTCTTGTTCCTGTGGGCTTGGCTCTCCTGCTGAATGCTTTCCCACTGGCTTTCAGAAATGCAGTTAAGACCACCTTTACCGTGTGTTCCCCCATACCTGGAAAACTCTTTCCTCTGCCTAGTAATCCCTCTTTCCATTTCTGGTGTGGGAAAAGCACCCCCCTCCCAAATAGAAGAATGCCCCTCCAATCTGGTCCCAGTGCCCTAAAGGGTGGAGGTGAGTGTGTGTGCATCGGAGTGTCCGTGGAGGAATGTGAGGCTCAGAGCCTGTAGGTACCTGTAGCAGAGTATAGGAGAGCAGTGAGAGTGCCTGTGCTTGTGCATGTGTGCACGTGTGCACACAGGATGCATGTGCGCACACGCAGGCTCGAGGAGGTGGAGGTGTGTGCGAGATGGGCATGTGTTTCCTGGAACCTCTGGAAGTCTCCTCCCAAGCTCCCTGCCGCCTGAACAAAAGACCGAGTGTTGGATCGCACTGGGCTGCCTTCTCTGGCCCCTTTACATCACTTCTCCAAGTTCAGTTGCAGCGGGTCCAGCGTTAATGGGTTGTAGACTGCGCCCTTGGACAATTACCTTATCACGGTTGAACATCTATGGAACTGGCAAAGCATTTTCACCGAACAAATCAAAGGGGGGTGGGTAGTGGGGCCAAGCGCCGGCCAAGCGCCGGCCAAGCGCCGGCTGGCCCGCAGCTCTGACTGCGAGTGAGTTCCAGGGGAGCTCACAACCCAGACTAACTCTTTCTCCAGGCCCTCAGGCTTTTTTGGGGGGTGGGGCGGGATGGGAAGGAGGATGAAAAGATCAGATGCTGCTTGATCCCCATGTCACATCAGCTTGTTGCTAAGGGGGAGCTGACGGAATTGGGTTCCTTTGGTCTGCAGGGCTAGTCCTTCCTTCTCTCCTTGGAAGCCCCCTCCTCTATCACCGGCCCACTCAGTAGGGAGGGCTCTTCGTTGGGTGCAGGAGCGCTTGTTCTGTTTCTGTAGCCTGTGTTCCATGGTAGATGCTCGAGCAATATTCATTGGATGAATGAATGAATGAATGAATGAGTGAGTGATTGTAACGCAAGCAGGGTATCTGGACTCGGGAAAAGGTTGAGCGGCCTGGGCTTGAATCTTGTGAGGCCGGCGATTTGCCCCATAATATCAAACCTTTGATGTGCCGCATACAACACACACTCACACCTGCTCAAACGGGACTCAAAACGTGGCCGACCTGCGTGGTCTTAAGGAGCGGTGATGCCTAGTCTGGGTCTGCCGTCAGAGCTCAGGGCATGCTGGCTCCCTTGCTTCTTGCTTCCTCTGCAGACCGCCCTGGGGCCACTGCGTACTCATCTTTGGGATTCGGTGGTTGGGCTCCGTGGCTGGGAGAACACAGAGCGTGCTCTGTCAAGAACTGAGTTGAATGATCATAGCGCTCTTTGACCTTGGGCACCGATATTAATACCTAGCCTTTTTTGAATGCCTACCCCATGCCAGGCATCTAACAACAAGCCTTTTTAATCCCCAAGCTGCCCTGTGTGGTGGATACCACCATCTCTGTTTTACAGAGAGGGAAACGGAGACTCGGAGTCCAAGGTCAAACGGAGTCTCGTTCTAAGTCTCAGTGGTAGGAAAGTGGCTTTAACTTAGGCCTCCTTGACCCCAAAGCCTGTCCTCTTTCTTGCTCCCATTTTTTGGCTTGCTGCCTCAGTTTCCCCTTTTGTAAATTAGATGAACCCGGCATTGATCACAGAGATGGGCACAGGGCAGGCACTCAGGAGGTGCTATGGGTTGAGTGAATGAAGCTGAAACATTCTAACGACCGTGGGATGACCCAGGTGTCGGTGGGGTGGGGGCGGGGACTGCAGGACCACAGAATGCTAGAGCCGAGAGGGAGCCTTTGAAATGACCTTGTCCAAGGAGTTTGCAGCTTCAGGAACCCACCGTCCTCCTAGGGGCTGTGGAGAAGCCAGAAGGGCTTTTGTCTGGGCCCAGGGAGGAGGTGGCCAGTGCGGGGGTGCCAGGAGCCCCCAGCGGGCGCCAGGTCTTCATTGAAATGCATAGGTGGAAGGAAGAGGGCACTGCATATTTGTCTAGGTGAATTAAAAGCACAATCCCCATTTCCCAGAGGGAGCAGTTGGTTCATATTTATACATTTAGTCTTACAGGTGTAAAATAGGTTTCCTTTATGCTTATATAATAATTTTTCATTTGAATTTCAAGGCTTTATTCCCTTCTTTGGATTCAAGTCTTCCACCTGAACCCGATTCTCTCCATAACCATTAATTCCTTCATCATAAAAATGAATTCCATCTTATTCTCTATAGTGGCAGTTATAGCAGATCAAAAAGTGCCTCTGCAAAGGGGCTCCCCCCAGCTCCCTACCCCCACCCTGCTTCTACCACTGTGGTTTTCAGCTCGCCTGTCCACCCCACCCCCACCGGTGCTGAGTTTCAGAAACCAGGGCTTGGAGCGGAAAAACTTACTCCTCTTGCTCAGGAAGGGGTGTGTGTGTGTGTGTGTGTGTGTGTGTGTGCGCGTGTGCGCGCGCTATAGAAATTGCTCTTCAGTTTCAGAAAGGCAACAAGAGCAACAATAATAGTGGTGACTTGGTACTTATGATGAGCTAGACACTTTCTAGGCACTTGGCAGGTGCTATTAAATACCCACACACATCCATGAAGTAGGTACCAATATCTTGTACAGTATCATATTACAGATGAGGAGACTAAAGTCCAGAAATGTGGAATAAATTGCCTAGGGTCACACAGCTAGGAGGTGGTAGGGCTTAAAATTAAAAAATATATATATTATTAAATACTTCACGTAGACGTTATAACAGAATGGGCACTCAGAGAAGCCTGCCCTCCCCTACCTCCTTTTCTTTCTTTATGTCCCAGAAGACACCACAATGATGAATTTGGCACAAATCATTTCTATACATGCTCTAGTAAGCTGAATAATGGCCCCCAAGGACATTAGGTCTTAATCCCTGGACCCCGTAAATGTTATCTTAAAATGTAAAAGGCTCTTTGGTGATGGGACTGAGTTAAGGATCTTGAGATGGGGAGATTATCCTGGACTGTCTGGGTGGGCTTTAAATGCCCTCCCAGGTGTCACTGTAAGATAGAAGAAGTGGGGGACTGGGCAGGGTGGGAGAAGGTGCTGTGACGGCGGAGGCAGATGGGAGTGATGTGACCGTAAGCCAAGGAGTGCCGGCAGCCACCAGAAGCTGGAAGGAAGAATGGATGGCCCCTCAGAGCTCCCAGAGAGAGCACTCCCTGTGCCACCTTGGTTCTGGCCCCGGTGAGAGAGTGATTGGGACTTCTGGCCTCCGGAACTCTCAGAGGGTAACGTTCTGTTAAGTCATCGAGTTTGTAATAATTTTTCGTGGCAGCTACAGGAAACTAATACACGTGCTTTTATAATTTTACTAGTTATTTTCATTAAAATATGTCGTTTTTACAGTTTATATATGGTATCCTGTGGGCATCAGGCTGGAACTTGCTTTTCTTGCCCAATGTAATGTTTTTGAGATTTGCCGTTATTGACACAGCGGGATGAGGGTTTAGAGGCAAAAAGGAATCTGATCTGCCAGGCAGATGCACGCGATCTGGAACGGCCCCGTCTCGCCTCTGCAGGATGCTCTGTCAGGAGGGAGCTGAGGGGCTTCTGGCTGCCACGCTCCAAAAGGGCGGAGCCACACGTGTGCTCCCTGGGACCCCAGGTGTGGGGCTCAGGTGCGCACGGCTCTGCCGTGTGCCACGTCTCATTGGAGCATGGGGGAAGGTGTGGGGACCCGGTTGCAAGTGAACTCAGGGTCCCGTGTCTCTGAGACCTTGGAGAGTCAGGGGTTCAAAGCCATGAAGAGAAAGACGCCCGAACAGAACAGAGAATGTGTGTGCACACGTGTGTGCACAGGTGTGTGCATGATATGTACCCATGTACATGTGTGGGCATCGGTGTGGGCTCCTTGAGGTCGCAGGCACTGTCTGCCTCTCCCCCAGAGAATGAATGTATGAGTGTGGGTGTGGGAAGGGGGCTGGTGATCCGCCCTGTAATACCTGTATCTGTCTATATACGATCACACGAGCCGTGAGTGAATAGTCATATTCCGTGAATGAGGGTCCCCTTGGCACCTTTGTGGAGCCCTTTACAGTTTACAGGGTTTTCATGTTTGTGTTTTAAAAACCTGATTCTTGCCTCAGTATTGAGTGGTATAAGCCAGGTTATCATTATCCTCAGGTGAAGGCAGACCGGGATTAGGGTGGAGAGGCGGTTTTGCCGGTGTCACGGAGCATGCAGCTGGCAGAGCTGGGGGTTACAGGCAGGCGGGTCCAGCGAGTGGGGCTCTGCAATAGGACCCAGGCTTTGCGATGGGACGGGCTCCATCTTAATCTGGGGTGTAGCCCTCCCAAGCTGGGCTGCCTGGGGCAAGTTACTTAACCTCTCTGGGGTTTTATTTCCTCATTTAAGAAATGAGCAGAGTAGCACTTGGCTGGCGAGGGATTGCCAGAGAGAAAACACGTGTCCGGGGGCCGACTCTTGGCAGGGTGCAGGAAGGAGCAGCTTTTATCACTCGTCCTCAGCAAATATCACTCTTCCCCTTGCAGTCCTGGGCCACAGCCTGCATTCCACCAAACACTATCAGGGACATTCAGAGCAGCAAGCAGCCAAACCAGTTGGCTGGCATCTACTGTCATCACCAGGGGGGGTTGAGTTATCCCTTTTGGGGGCTCATTGGGGCGTGATGACCTGTGACCTGTGCAGCCAGCAGGGGTGAGAGCCCAGCAGATTTGGGGTCATCTAGGACTTCTGGAAAGACCGGACTGACCACTTTCCAATCTGGGGTTTTTCATTGTGTAGGGGCCAGTAAATCAAAGGGACTGCTCCAGGCTGCAAACTTAAAAGGGCCCCAGGCTGATGGAACTTGGCAGGGAAGATGCTGATGGGGGAGGAAGTTATGGCTTCCCTGCCTGGTTACCAAATGAATCTGATGGGAACAAAGTTACACCCGAGGGAAAGAACCCAGCAAAAATCAAATTGAGCGGTAAATGACAGATGGGAGCAAATGCGTTCAATATCTCTGCTGCAGAGGCTTAATGTCTTTGCTATGTAAAGAGCTCTTGCAAATCAATAAGGATGATGAACGACCCTCAGCGAAGGCCATGGACAAGCAATTTATTAAAGACATCGCGAAGGCTAGAAACACAAAAAATGGTTGGCCTTACCGGATACCTAAGGCAAGCAAATAAAACAGTGAGACACACGCTCACCCATAAGAGTGTCAGTTGTAAGACAGGAGATGATACCCAGGGTTGCTGACGGCTCTGGGAGCTGAGACTCTGACAGACTGTGAAAGACTGAATCGGTACCAGCTTCTTGAAGGGCGACCTGGAAAGTATGTTTCAAAAGCTCTAAAATGTTGACACCTGTCCTTGGGATATCGCTTTGTCCTTCCAGGGATTCGTCACGTGTACGTGCAGAGATATACCAGTAAATATGTTCGACAATTTTTTAAAGAAAGAATGTTTTTCTTAATCCTCATCTGAGGACATGCTTACTGATTTTAGAGACAGGGTAAGGGAGGGAGAAAGAGAGAAAAACAGGAGGGAGAGAGAGAGAGAGACATCCATTGGTTGCCTCTTGCATTCACTCTGACCGAGGACCAAAACCACAATCCAGGCACGTGCCCTGACCCAGAATGGAACCCCCGACCTTCCGGTTTACAGGACGATGCTCCGACCATCTGAGCCACACTGGCCAGGGCACAACTTTTTTTTTTAATAATAAGGAAAACTTAAAAAAACCACTTTAGCAGTAAGATATCGACAGACATGTTTTGAAACATTTACTTGATGGAATACTCCGGAGCCATCGCGGAGACACATCGTAAGAGGTAACACTTGCATGACGTTTCCAGGGCTCCACGCCAGCGGCCATCCTGAATGCTTCACACACGGTAGCTCTTTTAATCCTCACGACCACTGTTTGAGGCAACTACTAGTTTAGATCGGTGAAAGCATGAGGCACGGAGAGGTTACTGACCGGCCCGTGGTCCCTTACCTCGTAAGTGGCACGTACCAACGTGAACTCGGGCAGTCTGACTGCAGGGTACGTGGTCTTCGCTGAACCACCTCTCAGAATTTTTAAAGACCTGACATATGTTCATGAAACACTGAGTGAAGAAAGACAGCTTCCAAACCTGCATGATCCCCCCTCAAAAAAAAAAGTGATACGGATGCTTAGAAAAAAACCTAGAGGAAGGTGTACCCAGATGATCAGTGAATCCTACCTCTTAGGGTGAGATGATGGATGATATTTACTTTCTCCTTCTTACTTCCAAGCATCAAAAAAATGTTTTTTTTAGAAGGAGAATTGTAACTTGTAGAAATAAAGGCACCAGAGTGAGAATCATCACCATGAAAGGAAGCACCTTCGGGCCGTGTTCATGCCTCAGAGCCGTTACCCCAGCCCAACGTCAAGGCAAAGAAGTGAGATTCAGGGGTCCCTCCAATGTTCCCGTAGCCCCTGTGCCACCTGACCCCTTCTTTCCACTGAGTGTGAACTGCCTCTGCCCGACGACGACCGCTCCAGAAACACGCATTTACGGGCGGCCCGCCGTGCGCCGGCCCCAGGAGGCACCAGTGATGGACGGCACTGTTGGAGTGCGCGGAGACCTCAGGGGCCGACCACCTCTGCTCGACCTTGAGTCTTGCTCCACTGCCACGGGCTTCTGCTCCCAGATGAGTAGAGTTTTCTTTTCGCCCCCTTATCCCAACCACTCAGGTAGCTTCAGTGGCTTGGAAAGCTGACCCTCGAAAGGGTGGTCCCACACCAGGGGCATCAGCACATTTGGGGCAGTGTTAGAAATGCGGCTTCTCAGGCCCCCCTCGGATTTGCAAAATCAGAAACTCTGGGTGGGTGGGTGGGAAGCCGCAAACTGTTTTAACAAGCCTTCCAGATGATTCTGACGCTTGCTAATGTGGGAGAGGCCCTAAATCAGAGGGACCCCCTTGTGCCGGGTACTTAGTGTACTTGAGGATGAGAGGCATTTGTCATTTTCTCGGGTGCTCCCCCAACGTGGCTGGCTCTGCTAAACGCGTTTTTGAAACCCTGAAAATGGGCTCTGGGAAATGAGTCTGTTCTATCCTCCCCTCCCCTCCCTCAGAACGCTGCTGACAGCTGATTAATGGGGAATGACTCTCCAAAGATTTCTTTACATATATTAGGTTAGGAAAGGCTTTGAAAACTTTTTGTGCCAATTGTGCCTGCAAAGACTCCCTTCCTTGGCTCTCCTTGGGGATGGAGAAGTTGTCTCCTCGAAATTTAAACCATGACCTCTGTTCCCGCACCTCTCCGGGCAGTGGCCGGGGCCCCCACTTGGGCTCCAGCGTGGAGCCACTCGATGACCTCGGACAAGTCACTTCCCCCGTGGTCTGCGTTTGCTCCTCTGTTAAATGTGGGCTCAGATGGTTCGTAAGCTCCCCTCCCTGATTTCAAACCTGGAAACTCTCTTCCATCCCGAGTTTCCAGAGCTGGGCATTATTAAGACAGTTCACGGAGGAGTTTTCCACATTTCAGGGGCGGAATCCATGGAGCTGTAGGAGACAGTGTGTGTGCACGTGTGCATGTGGGTGAGTCTGGGCCCTAAAGATTGGGGTAGCCAAGTGCAGATAAAAGCAGCAGATTTTGGGTTACTTCATCTCGGGAAGGATGCTAACTAAAAAGCGTTGGCTGATACGGGGTTGTGGCGAATGGCAAATGTGGGCCGTTCAAACATTCTCTCTGAAAGGCAAACGTTTTCCATGTGCTCACGGACACCCATGGTTTTACATTAGAGCTGGGAGTCCATGCCGAAGCAGAGCTTCCTTGGAACGCACTGGGAGGCCTTTACATGAAGGGAGTCCTTCAGAGGCGAATTCTGTATCTTCCCTTCAAGTGAAAAGTGCAAACCCTAGCAGGGGTGTCCATCCCGCGGCCCAGGATGGCTGTGAATGCGGACCAACACCAAATCATAAATTTACTTAAAATCCTTTTCTTTTTGCTCATCAGTTTTCGTTAATATTTGTATGTTTAAATGTGTGGCCCAAGACAACTCTCCTTCTTCCAGTGTGGCCCAGAGACGCCAAAAGGTTGGACACCCCTGCCCTAGAGGGTGAGGGTGGGAGAGGGCAGTGGAGAGGTCCCGCTGAACCAACCCTCCCGCTTTGTGGGCGGAGATTTGGATCTCCCGGGACCTGGGTGGGTGTGCGGGGGTGTGGGGGCTGAGCCGGTCTCCTCCAACTGCAGGAGGCCTCATCAGTCCCTCTCCAAGGCCATGGTATGGAGGAGGTTGAGAAGTGAGCACCTACATTTTCTCGGTGGGCCACATCCACGGTTGGCAAGGAAAAGAGCATCCTTCTTCGTCTGCTTCAGCTGGGTGGTGTCCCCTGGTCCCCTGACCTGCATCTGGGCCCCATGTCCATCAGTTCCTAGCTGGCTACAGCTCCCTGCTCCCTCGGTCTCTGCCCAGGAAGGGGAGACTCCCTGCACTGACTGCTCTAGGCCCGCCCAGCTGGAAGCCGGAGCCAGGGGTCACGATTTCCTGTGGTCGACTCCGCCAGGTCAAACAGTTTAGAATTCATCCCCCGTGGTCCTATGTAGATACCAACTGTCATTCCCAAACCATGGAGCTCATAGTCTTAGTCTTCACCACATCTGACACTCCAGGGTTCAGATCCTCTGACACGCCAGCTGTGTGTTACTGGGTGGCTCAGTTCACCCCTCCGTTATGGGGATGCAACAGTGTCCCCCGTCAGGGACTGATGGAAGATTAAATGAGGCAGTGTATGACAGGCACTCAGCCGAGTGGCTGACACTTCGTAGCTGCATGATAGATGCTTATTATTATCACAGACTCTTCACAAATGTCTGCTGGTTCTGTTGGGGTAACGTGGATATGAAAATGAGACAGTTCCGAGGGGCTTGGGCTCCAATCCTGACCCTGCCATTTCCCAGCCATGTGGCTTTGGGCAGCAGGCTGCACCTCTTTGAGCCTCTGTCTCCTCAAGGGTCCAGTGGCCTCTGCCTCAGAGGGTCATCCAGGTAGATGAATAATCAGCCGGAGCGACCAGAACACAGGGAGCTCCGACCGAGGACTTCCTACTTGAACCTACCTTGCTATTCGAATCTATTTGTTTTCACTGGTGGTTCAGACGGCTTGCCCAAGGACACGTGGCAGCGTCAGGTGTGGCATCAGTGCATGCCTGCCTGTACTTAGATCTCAAAGGAAGCTCCTGACTCTGAGACAGAACCATCCTGGGTGCAGCCAGCCAATGGAGAGGGACGAGGTTCTCTGCAGGAAGGCCGTGTGTCCCCCAAAGCCCTGCTGCCTCTCTAGGGCCTGCTTTTCTCTACTGCTCTCGGCCGGCCAAGCAGTGTCTCTGGGAGGTGGCCAGGCGCAGCCTGCAGCCCAGCTTCTCTGCCTGTGATCTGAATTTCCCCTCCGTGGCTGCAGTGACAGGCGTAGAGCAAAGCGATGAGGCCGTTGGCAAGCTGGAAGCCATTTCAAAGGGAAGCCTGGTTCTTGATATAGTCCCTGAAAACATTTGAAAGGAAAAAAGTTTTTGACTCCTAAAAGCAGCACTCGCTCTTTGCAAAGTATGTAGCACGAATGAAGAAGTCCGCCCACCGCGGAGCTGTTCGCTGCATTCGCCGGGATTTGCTGCCAGTGTTTCCCCGGCCCTGCGTTCGAATGGCGCTGTGGGTTCGCGTGCCCTTTCCCTCGGTCTGCAGGAAAGCAGACCTCACGTCCTTAGTTTCCGTTTGCTGGTTTGCGCATGCACGGGCAGCCTCTGCAATAGCTAACGGTGTCCCATCGTGTGGACACGGCACAGTTTCATCAGCCCGTTCCCACCAGACTCTGGTTGCTTTCCCCACCCCCCAGGATAAATAATGACGTGATGAGCCCCTGGCACACCTGTTATGTAAAAGCCCCAGGGGGCAGGGAAGCCCAGTACGCATCACTTTCCCTGTCGCTCCGAGTGGGACCAAAGCTCACTTTGGCTCCAAATGCCTGCGGTCAGATCCTGCCAAGAAAGGACATTCCCGCTTCTATTAATTGGGCAATTTGGAAACCTGGGCTTGGGTAAAAATATTATTTTTCCCAGTCATTCTCAAATTGCATATTCGCCCAGTGAGAGCAGCCAGTTGAAGCGAGGGAAAAGAAAACAAAACCCCAAACTTTGAACCAGCTGCGCCGTGTTGTGTAGACAAAATAACCCTTTGACGGACCGGCCAGCTCAGCTTTTTGACCTGTTGATTCTCGCCAAGGTCAGCAAGACTTCAGCTGTTCTGATGGTTTGGGCTTTTGCTTGTTTGTTTCTTCTTTTGGTAGGTTGGTTGGTTGTGCAAACTGTATTTCAATATTAGATAAAATGAAAAGGAAGAAAGAGATGCTCATATATGCTGGGCCCAGCGCAGTCAGACTGGTTCAGCCTTTTCCTCTTCCTCCCTCGTTCTCTCCCTCCCTTCCTCCCACCCTCCTTCCTCCCCTCCCTCCCTCCCTTTCTTTCATTATTTTTTACATTGAAAAAACTTGGGGAAAAATATTCCTACGTAACACCCTGTTTTAACCACCTTAAACTGTACGAAACGGTAGCATTCCCAGCGCGGGGCAGCCGTCACCACCGTCTGGTTCCAGAACGTGCTCGCCCCTCCGAAGGGAACCGAGAAGCCATTCCTCCCCTGACCCAGTCCAAACCACCGCTCATTTCCTCTCTGCCTCTGCGGATTTGCCTCTTCCGAGTACGTCCTATAAACGGACTCAAACAAGACGCGCCCTTTGGTGTCTGGCCCCTCCCACTCGGACTAGCGTTGGCTCCTCCCACTCAGCGCTCACGTTTTCCTGGTTCAGCCACGTGGCAGCTCCACTCAGGGCTGCCCTCCTTCTCAAGCCAGCTGATGTTCCATTGTGAGGACAGACTGTTTCGGACGTATGGAGTCTGGCGGGGACGTGGGGCCGCGGTGGAGCAGAGGGAAGGGGCGTGGCGATGATGGGGCAGGCTGAACACACCGGCAGCCAGCATCCCGCGTGCCGATCATTGGGGTCACTTGGCCTGTGAAGGCCACAGAATTGACCAAAATTGGCGTTTGGATGAGGACACCGAAGTGGATCACCCAAACTGGTTGGGGATGTTGGGTTTCCTCATCTTTAAGAAAGAAATGGAGTCGTTGTTTAAAAGATGGCTGAGGATTAATTGGTTAATTCAGACAGTGAATCGCATTATTGTTAGTCCCCAGCTAGGCAGATCCATGTGACCTGTTTCCTCTTCACCTTTTCATTTTCGTCGTGTGTAAGTCCCAGCTCCACTATTTACTCACGGGTCACCTGGCTGAACCTGTTTCCTCACCCGCTCGTCTCCTACAGCTGTCGAGAGGATGGAATAGGGTATAAATGCAACTCCAAATCATACAAAACTTTCAAAATCACTTAAAAAAGCCAGGGGTTAGGTTATGTTTAGGTTAGGTTTATATACCCGGTTATCCCTGAAAAAACAAAACATGATTCAAATAAGATAAAAATCCTGTAGGCCTATTGAACACAGGATAAAAGAAGAAGATACAGAGTAATTGAAACTGGCTGTGGGGGTAGGAGTAGAATCAGAAACAGGCTGAGAGAAACTATGAGAAACTGTACTCAACTGAGTATAAAACAGCGCTCTGAGCTTCCTAGTGGCCAAAGCAAAAAAGGAAAGCAAGAGTGTTTAATCAGTCTGATGCATGGTCTCTCAACCTAAGTACCACTGACCTGTTAGGCTGGGTAATTCTCTGTTGCAGAGAATTACAGTGCATCCCGTGCACTGTAGGATATTTAGCAGCATCCCCAGCCTCTGTTCCCTAGATGCCAAAGCACCTTCCCCCTTCTCCCCTGCTTAGTTGTGACGATCAACAAACTCTCTGGACATTACCTAACGGCTTCTGGGGCCCCTTCTTGGGGACTGATGATCAAATGAAAAGAAGCAAACCTTGACATGGGGTCTTCAGATAAAGAAGTGGGCAATGTGACTTTCAAGGCCTTTAGGGTCAAGTCTCAAAGTCCAAAGACGCATCTTGTTTTAGCCTGTGTTGTTCCCAGTCCATGAAGACATGAGACCCAGCTCCAGGGACTTCCATCACGCTAGTCTTCCCCGGGTGACCCAGCTGTTCCTGCCAGCCCACAGCCGTTTCCTTGGTGCGCCTCAGGTGCGCCTCACCGGCTTTATCCATGGGAGCCTTGGATCATGTTCTTTCTTGTCACGTCATCCCATTTTACAGATGAGGACACTGAGCGTTCAAGAGGTTCTGCTGCTCACCGAATGCCACACTCGAAGTGGCAGAAGGGGCATCTGCACCAGGGTCTCCTGGTCCCTGTACTTTTTACCCGATAGTGGGAGTGGCCAAGGATGCAGCTCAACATCCCATTGTGCACAGGACAGCTCCTACATCCCAGAATTATCAGTGCAAGGTGTCGGTGGCACCGAGGTTGAGAGCTGCGGCCCTAGACAGTGGGCCAGCAGGAGGAGAGATGAGGTTGGTGGGATGCGGGGTCTGGAGGAGGAGGTGGCGGGTGAGCGTGATGATGGAGTTGGTGGGCAGGTGGTGCCTCCACACTGGGCTGGGTGGCCTCCCCCACTGCCCCCTCCCCAGCTCCTGGACCAAAGACCCAGACCTGGGTCTGTCCACATTTCAGCTGATAGCGGTGCAGGCAGCAACCACTCTAGGCGGTTTTAACATTCTGGACGCATTTCTTTCTTTTTAGTCGATGAGAGAAAGTTGGAAGATAAATGTATAACCCCAGACCTGCAGAACCATTGAGACGGTTTTTCCAAGAGTCCCGGGATGGGGGACAGGCACTGCCACTGCCTGCTGACGACGGCTTACCGCGCCTGTGGGGCCACTGCGCTGGCTGCCCCCTCTCCAGCTCCTTCGCCCACGATGACAAGGGGGATGGGAAGAGTCCCCAGCCCACGGTGTTGTTGCGAGGACTCAGCGAGATGGCACACATGACCGCGTGGCGCTGGCACCGGTCAGCTCTCGCCACGTGTTAATGCGTGTCCTTGTTCCTGTCTGAATCGGGAGTGTCCCTAGGAGCGATCCAGCCCAACCCCTTGGCCGACTGGTGGGGAAGAGGGAGACTCAGAGAGGCAGCCACCCACTGGACATCACCCTGTGAGTGAGGGGACACGCAGGGCTCTGCCTCCCAGCCCGGTGCTCGGTGCCCCGCGCCTGGGGCTCGCTCTGGGCCCATCCTGGACAGAGCAGGAATTTCCTCCTGAGCTTGGAGACACCTTCCCCAGCCTTTCCCTCCCTGAACCAATTTGTAATTAGTGGCTTGTGGCCCACTCCTCCGCCTCTGTGGCAGACCTGCTAAACCTGTATGAGAAGCTGCCGTGGGCAGGGCAGCTGGCCGGGAGACCGGCCTCTCTGTTCCGGCCCCTTTGTCCCTTCGCTCCTGTGGGAGGGTGGGGGAGGATGGGCCAGCTCCCCACCCCGGCCTCCCCAGCTCTTCCCTGCTGGCCAGTAATCCACCTTGTCTAGGCTGCAATTTGCGGTCGGTGCTGAGGCATTCTGGGGGCTGGTGCCCCGCTGGGGGAGGTGGGGAGATGGGAGGGGCAGGGGCTCCCATCTGAAGAATTTGGGAGGTGCTGGGGGGACAGCAGCTGAGATGGATGAGGACAGAGGGGGGTTCCAGGCCCAGCCAGGGAGCCTCCCCGTTCCCTCCCCGAAGCCCCATGGGCGATGCCACCGCAGCCGGAGTTCCGGGAGTTGGGGTGTCTTTGCCACAGCTGCTGACTTTGGCAAAAAAGAAATCCTCCTACTTAACATACCCTCCTTCCAGATAGACAGGGGGGTTGAAGTGCGCCGTGGAAAGGGAAGACAATCTCGTTACTAATGCACCATGAAGTACAATAAATATTCTGCTGACAGACTCCAAACCCGGAAAACAATTCCGAAACCCTAAAAAATAATAATAATAAAGAAAAAGAACCCAACCCTCCCCGAAGCCTCTTTCTCCTTTGGTGAAATTTTATTAGGAAGGGAGGTGCAGTCACGCTCCCTCCTCGCATCCCCTCCCCTACCACCTCTCTTTTGGGTCAAGCTCCGTCCTCCTGCTCGGAGAACTCACTCCTGATTTTACCATTTTGAGATCAGAGCGCCTGGCAAGTGGGTTGGGACGCGGTGCCCTTGTCCAGAACCTTCCTGACAGACTGAGGCCGTGGCAGGGCCGACCAAATAAATACCTCCCGGTCCCCGCCTCTCCCCGCACCCCACACGCACACCTGGCTTCAAAAACGGCTTCATTTTTTCATTAAATCTGAGAGTCACACGGAAGGAATGACCTGGCTACTTCAATTAAAATTTTTTCCTTTCAAATCACAAGGTTCCATTTCCTTCGGAGGTGGTAGGATCTTGCAGGAGCGAGGTGGGGTTTAAGACGCAGGGCTGCATTTGAATGTTTGGTCTTGATAGGAGATAGGGACCAGCATGGAAAATCATCTTTATCACCCCAATATGGAAGGGAAGGCGTGTGGCCTGGGCTGGCATACCAAACGGCCTGTGAGCCCTCCTTATCGTAATCCCAGGAGCGGCGCCCCACCCCCCCACTGTCACCTCTGCTATTCCAGGCAAGTGTCAGCTGTCTTCCCTTCTGTGGGGAGTCAGATAGCACCGAGCTAGGCTGCCGCAGCAGGCTTAATAAGAAGTGGAAATTGCTCCCAAGGAAAGTTTCCGAGGAATTAACTTCTGATGGGTGGAGGCAGTGGGAGGGCAGAGGGAGGGAGGGAGCAGGAGGAGGAAGATGAGGAGCTGGGTGAGGACACGGAGAATGCCAGCTGCAGCCGAGGAAGGAGTGGGGGCCCTTGGATGTACCCGGAAGGAACGTGTTGCTCCGAATGGGAAAGACAGGTGGGCCAGCAGCAGTGCCCATTAGGACCTAGAGAGGCCCAGCTGCACCGTGGGGGTGCCTCTGGGTTTCTCCCTCTGGGTGCCCATTGTGCCAGGCAGGCTGGGCTGCGTGTCTGTCCCAGAGCGCGTGTGGCTGGGTCAGAGGGAGCTTTGACTTGATGCCTTTGCGGATTTCTCTTCTGAGTGTCCTGGCCGCTCTCACGCTGTTGAAGCATAAGCTTCCCGTCCCCGTGCAGGGGGCTCTACAAACCACTGCCTTCCATCCCTTGTTTGAAAACATTTCTTGAGCACCTACTACTTGCCTGGTGCCATTCCAGGCCCTGCATACCCAGGAGGGAATAGGAGGGTCCCGATGAGCCTGCAAAGTCGGGGCCAGTGGAAATTAGCACCGTCCTGTACGCACACGCGTGCGCGCGCACACACACAGACGAGAGAGCACGAAGCCCCGAAGAACCAGGCACTGCCAAGGATGATGGAGCAGCCTCGAGACCTCAGGCCAATCTCTCCTCCCCAGGCCTCAGACTCACCACTTGTAAACTGCAGATGGAAACCGCACATTTCTTGGGAGATGACTTAGCTGTGAAGGGATAGCGCTCAGCGCAGAGCCTGGCTTGTAGTAAATGCCCAGTACAAGCTCTGTTCAGGTTCAAGGTCAGCCAGGAAAAGTGGAAGGTGTGAGTATGAGAACTTGGGAAGGAAGCTGGGGTGTCTCCTCCGAGTGTCTGCTGAGCACATATGGGAAGTGGCTGGAGCTAGTCCTCCCGGATGTGACTCCTGGCTCACCTGCCTCCTAGCTGTGGGACCTGGGGCAGTCGCTTGTCCTCTGGCCTCAGTCTGGAGAGGGGGGATATGAGTAGCTATGTTACAGAGCCGTGGGGAGGATTAGAATGTGACCACAGAAGGTGCTCAGCTGCAATGAACTGGGAGCCCTTCTTATCAAAGAGTCTGACACCCATTTGACCCTCTGTCCAGGGCCTCGGCGTTTGGCTGAGATGGGAGCAGGGGAGGAGCTAGGGCTGGGAGTGAGGTCCCTGGCTTCCTCCCCGGAGGACATCCATGCATGGTTCACACATCTCTCATGTAGAAGCTAGAGGGCCACCAGGGGGACAAGGGGCAGGTGCAGTGCATCATGGGTCTGGCGATTTGCAGGGACCTTCAGGACAGCTAATGAGGCAAGACACCCAGAGAGGGTGTGTGGACTTCCTAAGGCCACACAGCAAGCTGGAAGGAGTCAGGCCCAAGCCCACAGCTCCTGCCTGCCCCAGCCTGGTCCCAGCAGGGGCGCGTGGAAGGGGTGGGGTGGGGAAAGGAGCCTCTTAGCTTCAGGGGGGCCAGAGCGATCATCCCAGAGTAACTGGGTGCTAACCCTAGCACATCTCCCATTCCATGCTCCCGTGTCCCCAGGGCTCTCTCTGCCAGGATCTCAAAGCCCTTTAGGTGACAAGTCCTCCGCCATTAACTCAGAAATATCCTTCCTGCCTGCTGGGAGGAGAAGCGGGTGGTCTGTGCAAGGTGCTGAGGAGTTAACCTCCATTGGTCCCTCTGATTCAGCCCTCCAGAGTTGTCGGGTGGTGCTGGGATTTGTCAGGCCATGGTCAGTGCTGGCCAGGAGGCTGGTAGGCCGGGAGGGGGCTGGTGGGGAGGCTGAGCAGAGCTCTGTTCTCTGACTGAGCTGATTTATTCACAATTTCACTTCCCGATTTTCAGTTCAGCCCTGTTGGTTGGGGAGCGATATTCCCGTTTCACAGCAGGGGAGCCTCAGAGGGGCGCCTGGCTCCCGTAAGGCCACACAGCAAGCAAGGAGCAAGGCTGCAACTTAACCCCAGCCGCTGCTCCGTCACCAGGCGCGGGTGGTCTCAGAGGGGAGCAGGGCCGTGGGACTCAGGGCTGTCACTGACCATCTCTGAGTGGGACTCCGGAAGATGATCTTCAGGGATGAGGGTCAAGGTCTTAGGTTTAGTGCTTGCTTCCAGATTTGAAGGGGTCGCTCTGCCCCTGAGGGAGCCGGGTGCGAGAGGAGGGTGGCACACACATTTGTGCATTCATTCATTCATTCATTCATTCATATATTCATCATTCTTCGTGCTCCCACTGCATAGGGTAGAGGTTACAGGCTTCTGGGGTTCAAGTACACTTTCTACGTGATGTTGGGCAACTTACTCCATCTCTAAGCCTCAGTTTTCACCTAGTGCTGCTCATTCACTTGTTCTGCACCCGGATGCTGAGCGTCTGCGCTGGGCCAGGCGTTAGTCCCAGCCTGGGGACACAGCCGTGAACAAGGCAGGCAGGACGACTGGCTGCCAGGCCCGTGTGGCCCGGTGGGGAGGCAGACACACACGCAGAAGTCGGTCTGTGACCATTGGGGGATGGGCGTGCTCACGGGGTGCAGGATGGTTGGGATTAGAACAGATAATCTGCATAGGACACTTCACGTGGGGCTGGGTGCGCGAACGGTGTTGAATTAGCGTTACTGGGGATTTCGATGCGGTGGGCCCTGCACTGGGGGTTGGGGACATGGGACACACACACACAGCTGGGGCATGCATGGTGCTTGGTCAGCGTGACTCTGGGAGGCCACCTACCCACTGAAAAGTGAGGCAGAAGCAGCATCTCCTGGTGGCAGGGTGGGTCTGCCCTCCCACCCCTCCCCTCCACCCTGACCCGGAGGAGGAGGGACTGAACTCCCGAGGCACAGTGCCCTTTGGGAGCTACAGTCTTCCCAGCCAGGGCTGTGGGGAAAGGAGGAACTGGCTCCCATTTCACAGATGTAGAAACTGAGGCCCAGAGGGGTGATGAGACTTGCTCCAGGTCACAAGACCAGGCCTCGACTGTTTCTGAGAGCCACTGGCTGCCCTGTCGCGGAGGCCGGAACTGCAGGGGTTTGGGATATGCTCAGAGAGCTGGACATGCATTAGAGATGGCTGGGCTTCAGCGCTTTGTGGGAAAGGACTGTGCCCCGTGTGTTTGTTCCAATCTCTGTTCATGGCACGGCTCGGGGTTGCAGGTGAGTAGAGCTCAGGCGGAGAGACACAGGGTGTGGGTTTGTGTTACCTCTACCTGTTTCAATGCCAAAGGAGGGTGGGAAGTGGGGACTGGGGTGTGCCCCATCCACATAGAGCAGCTAGAAATAGCAAAAAAAAAAAAAAAAGAAAAAAAGCAGGATGCCCAGTTCAATTTGCATTTCAGATAAACGGTGCATCACTTTTTAGTGTAAACGTGTCCCAGATATTGCCCTGTATCTGATCTGGCATCGCTAGTCCTGTGGGTAGGGTAGAAAGGGTGACAGGGCAGTGGAACCTCCTCTGTGCCTTGGTTTCCCCGTTTGTCCAGGGGGTGTGTTTACCTAATGCAGGTTAGGAGTCTCCAAAGGACTGCCGGGGTAGGGGGTGGATTTTTGGGGTGTGTGCACGACCATTATCTTCCTTTGCTCCCCGCTCTGCATTTCTTTCCACCCTGGGTCAGACGCTGCCCTGTGGGGAGGGCAGAGGCGAGCTGGGGCCGTGGAGTCAGACGGACTCGCATCCCTTTGACTGCTGGCTCTGCTATTCTGAGCTGAGTCACTTCTGTCCAACCCTCAGTTTCCTCATCTGTAGAATGGGCACAATCATAAAGCCTTGCCCACAGGGTCCCTTGGAGGCTCCGATGCAACAGTGGGGGAGCAACATGCCCGCATCTAACCAGCGTTACTGGCCCTGAGTGAGCGGGCTGGGGACAGTGGGAGCCCAGTCTATTGCGGGGCACTCCGGACCCCTAATTCTGTGCTCACTCACTTGGGATTTTCCTCCAAAGAGGGTGGGGATCATGGTGCCTTAGCACTGGAAGACTCTCTGGGGGATCACTACTCTAGTCTTGTCCTTCTCCTGGGGAATGAGGCCCAGACATGCCACGTGGCCTCCACATAGCAGGTTCCTGCCTGGCTGGGGCCTGAAGCCAGGCTTCCTGAATCCTTCCCCCACACGTGGTCTGCTCCCCCACAGTGTTACGGCTTGAAATTTAAGTTAAAGGTTTCTTTCTGGAGGCAGAAGTTCGTTCTGCGCGAGGCATGACAGGAGGTGGGGAAACGGTGGCGCCGGGGGTGGAGAACAAGCCGCTTGCAGCAACAAATGGAAACAGGAACAGGAAGTGTGGGCCGCGTGACCTCTGCACACCTGTCTTCCAGGGGCCTGGGTCCCTGCTCCCAACCGGGGTGGGGGGCCCTGAAAATAGCAATGAGTACCTGCCCAGGTGTCCTGTCCTGAGGTCCCTGGATGTGTCACAAGCGTTGCTGTGTGGCCTTGGGCAAACGTCTTCCCCAGTCTGGTTTTCCAGGAGAAGGCAGGGTAGATCTGCTCGGCTCCCAGGGTCTGCAAAACAGATGCAAAGGCAAGAGGGCTGTGCTCACTGACTTGCCTGGACAGGTCTTAACTGTCCCTATGTCCTCTTCTCTGTCTCCTGAGTCCTCGGTGGCGTCTTCTGGTCTTCATCTCCCCAGTGGCTCTGTCTCTTGTCTCTCTCTTTTGTCTCTTTGTCTCTCTCTGCCTCCTAGCTCCGCCTCCCTCTCTCCTCTCTGGCCACTCCTCTTTCTCGCCTTCCCATCTTTTCCCCTCCTCCCCTCTCCTCCTTCTCTCTCTCCCTTCCACTGCTGGGTCTGTTTGTCCCTGAACCACTTTTGCTGCAGGGAGACACTGGAAGGCCCCGGCTCCAAACCAGTGCCATCCCAATCTTCCCAGCAGACTCCCTGAAGTGTATTTTATGAGCAAAGCTCTCCCAGCTTCTCTGTCCTGCAGCCTGGACAGGACTCCCAGCCACTGACCGAACTGGGGGGTGGGTGGGGGTAACGGGAGTGGGGATGGGGGCTGGCTTCCCTGGGTCATCTCAAATTCTGCTCCATCTGCCCATCATCGGGGAAATAGACCCAAACTCGGCCGGGGAATCTCCCGGCATAAACCAACTCCAGCTTTGGGTTCATGGAGCACAGTGGCCCCTAAAGCAGCACCAGATGCCCCCCACTGTGGGCTGTGTGAAGCTCTGGGAAGCAGGGACCTTGTGGAGGCCATGGGATTAGGCCAAGGCATCCATTCATTCATGCCTGCATCCGTTCATCCATGCATGCATTCACCCATCCATGTATGTATTCATTCATCCATCCATGCCTGCATCCATTCACCCATGCATGCATCCATCCACATATGTATTCATTCATTCATCCATGCCTGCATCCATTCACCCATGCATGCATTCACCCATCCATGTTTGTATTCATTTGTTCATCCATGCATGCATTCATTCATGTTTACTGAGCACCTCTGTGTGCCACCTGTCAGTAGTGGGAGCTGAGAATAGGATTTGAAGCATAAAGAGACCAGTTCCTGTTCTTCTCTGGGCTGGCAGTCTGTGGGGGCAGAGAGGTGAACCCAATAGTTACTTAAGAGGATGTTAAACGGGTTTCCTTTACATCCGTCCCGAAGGAGGGGTACTCTGAGCCTTATAACAGGGGTTTTGACTTGGCCTGTGGAGGGAGGCATGTGGGGAGCCATCCCCCCCCCTTGTTTTTAGCAAAAACAATGAATAATAATGCCATTGATTGAGTGTTTATAAAGACAGGCAATCACACAGTTCCTTGTCCTTTGCCATCACTTTCGATCCTGTTTTCATTTTATGTGGGTGGACTTTAGATACCCGTCTACCAGCTGAAGTGATGGGGTTCTGGGGGCACCTAAAAGGGTCGTGAAGTAGGCTCACAACTCTCTCTTCTCATCCTCAGAAGGGCTGATCACCCGCTGGACCCATAAACCAGGACACGTGTAAAGGCACTTTCCCCACTTCCCCCGCCCCGGCACTGTTTCACGTTCAGGGAGGAAGGCCCCTCTCCGCCACTGGAGGATTTGGGGGCCCCAATGCGCCCCTCTGTGGGCCTCATTCTCACCTGTGAAAAGGACTACTAGGTCCATAGGACGACCCCGCAGAATTTGCTGTCATGTGAAGCAACTGATGTGAAAGGCATTTATGTCTTGGAAACCCCGGGATAATCACCACACTCACTGCCATCACCCCATCGTTGAAAGGTCCCTTGGAGGTGAGGGGCTGGGGGAAGGATGGGCTCCCTTCTCTCTGGATCTGAAAGTCTCTGTGCAGGAAGTGCCGCGCTGTCTCCTCGGCAGAGCAATGCTGCCACCTAGTGGTCATCTTATGCCTTTCTCTTTTGCAAGTGGGGCTCAGCTAGACTTGAGATCTGCGGCCCCC
>CM052542.1:9564147-9597244 GCA_028533065.1 Trachops cirrhosus | reverse complement strand
CCCCCCCCGCGCAGGAGCCCCTTTACCCCTTTACCATCTCCTCCTCCTCTCCACCCCCTCAAAGCTCCTAATGATCAGGGCTTTCCTATATGGTCATTGGAAGGCGAATACTGTAGTAGGGAAAGGAGGGCGTGAGGGTACAGGGTCCCTGCCCTGAGGCAGAACATTGGTCCTCAAGCCCCTTGTTGCCTTCTGCCCTTGAATTTGGCCTAAGACTCCGTCAGGGTGACCGAAAGTGGGGGCCTGAGGCTCATGGACCTCAGCCAGACTTCCACAGCTCCGTGTCTATCAGTGCCAAAGGCAAGAAACCTAATCCTGTGAGCCTAGTCTGTTTCTACTGCCTGACTTCCTATGGTCTGGTCTCTGTACAGCCTGCAGAGCGATCTGTTTAAAAGGAAGTCAGATCAGGTCACGCGTCCACTCGACATCTTACAGTGGCTTTCATTCCACTTAGAGTGACCTAAAGACAGCGCATCATGGTCACGATGCCCTCCCTGCCCGTGTTTGCTTGTCCGACCTCACCTGCCCTTTGCTCGCTCTGCTCCAGCTGCAGTGACTGGCCCCCTTGCCATTCCTTAAAAAGTCACGCACTGTCCTGCCCCAGGGCCTTTGCACTTGCAGTTCCCCTCTGCTCAGCATGCTCTTACCCGAGACATCCATCTGGTCCGCCCCTGTGCTGTTCAGCGCTCTGCTTAAATGCCACTTGTTCAGAGACATCTGCCCTAACTAAACCGGTGGCCTCCCCGCTTCTCTTCCCCTCTCCTACTTGACTTCCTTCACAGGACTCACAGTGTACTATATACTCGTGTGTTCATGGGGGGCTGGGGCAAGACACGGCCCCCACCTTCGGAAGTTTTTTGGTCTGGTGAGCAGACATCACTCAGGTCCTTTAAGGGTTCCCAGTCTGATGGGGAGAAACAGCTTCTGCCTGAGAGGAGGCAGCCGGCGCCTTGTTGAAGGTGGGAGCTCTCACCCCTCGAACGTGGCTGATGCTGGGATGGCTCGACAGCACGCCGAAGTGAATGGGCAGTACCAGACGGCAATTTTTATATTTTCCCACCAGATTTCCTACAAAAGGTGGATAAAAATCCCCCACAAACTCCCTCTTCAGCAAAACTGCAATTCAGAAAATGCAGACTCAAAAATAACACACAGAGACCACCCCAGAGCAGTTAGTTATGACTGGTATAAAAGTCACGTGGGGCGAAGGGTTGCAGACACCACACAGGAGGATGTGATGGTAAGATGCCACTGGAGACTCAGAAAACACGAGCAAAAACATACTCCCTCCTGAAGGGGTGACCCTGTTGTCGCTCACAAATCACAGGAGAAGAAGGCGTTGCCTACAAGTAAGCAGACAGGGAGAGCCTAACTCTTTCCCCGGCCTGTAGCAGCAAGGGAGCCGGACACCAGCAATAGGAAGATGTTGTGAGACAGCAGAGCTGTGCCTGCCGGAGCTGACTGAGGAAAGAACGCTCAAGGCAGGATTTTATACTGTGCTGAGCCGCGCTGCCCCACCAGTACCAGGGCATCCTGACAGCAAGTCAACTATCGCAGAATTCAGCGAGTACACGGCCCACCGGGTCCATCTGGAGGAAGCTCAGGATGGAGACGGACTGCAGACAGTTAGACAGGGCAGACCTGCCGGTGCGTTGATGGTGATTACTTTGGAAGGGAGACCAACACAAGGGTGGGGAGTGAGGGGGCGGATACAAGCGTGAGCTCTAGTTCCGTTGGTGCTGTCAGAGAAAACAATGCATCAGAGGAGAAATGGGAGGGGATGGGGGGAGGAGGAGTGTGTTTGCTGGATCAAAGGACATCATTCGAAGCTGACAAATCAAAAAAGAAGCGTAAGAACTTGTAACAGGACACAGGAAATCACTAAGAAAGGAAACTTTAATGCCTAAAATGGGATGGTCGAGGAAAGTGAGAGGGGGCTGGGCAAGAATCAGAAACACTAAATTTTCTCATTTTCTGAGAAATGGTGGGCCAAGAATATCGTATAAAGCTACAACGACAAACCAAAGCATTAAACTCCTTGGATAGTAGAAGAACCGCATACAAAAGCAAGAGAACAAACCACATAGTAAAATACTTGAAAATCCATAAAAACAGGAAAAAAGTTAAGTAAAATACTGGGATAGACCACAGGTATTGAAAGGTCAGTATATGTAAATGGGCTTAATTTGCCAAGTAAAAGAAAAAAAATTCAGATTGGGTTCTCAAACCAAGTCCACCCATATGAGGGTGTCTCTACATGGAAGTGATTCAGAATGCTTGAGAATAAAAGCTGAGCACAGGGGTAGCAGGCAAAAGCAAATGAAGATCTTAATACTGTATTATAATGGTAATAGCAGACGACGTGGAGTTCAGACTAAAAAAGTGTTCAATGAGACAGAGAAAGGCACTCGAGGATGCACGGGAGTTGATTCACAGTGGGGATGAGACGTATGGCCATAGAGGCCTAAATAACACCGTCGACGCCTTATGAAGGAGTTAGGTGAGACCCAAGGAGGAACACACTTCGCCTTCCTTATTGCACGACGGGGGAGGAGGGGCAGAATCTTCACAGTGTGGCTGATCGCCCGTCCACGGCCGGACTGTCCGGGCAGGGCCATCACTGGCCCTCCACTTCGGGTTCGTAGTCCTGAGTTACTGAGGATGAGAGATCTAACTCCTAAGGTCTATCCCGGTATTTTACTTAACTTTTTTCCTGTTTTTATGGACTTTCAAGTATTTTACTATGTGGTTTGTTCTCTTGCTTTTGTATGTGGTTCTTCTACTATCCAAGGAGTTTAATGCTTTGGTTTGTCGTTGTAATTTTATACGATATTCTTGGCCCACCATTTCTCAGAAAATGAGAAAATTTAGTGTTTCTGATTCTTGCCCAGCCTCCTCTCACTTTCCTCCACCCTTTTAGGCATTAAAGTTTCCTTTCTTAGTGATTTCCTGTGTCCTGTTACAAGTTTTTACGCTTCCTTTTTGAAAAAGACTCCAAAATACTTCGGCTTGAAGAACACAGAAGTCTAACTCTCTCACTGGTGGAGATTGTGAGGTGAGTGGCTTAGTTGGGGGGCAGCTCTGCTTCAGAGAGGTCTTTAGGAAGCCAGACGCTTCCAGCACGTTTCTCTGCTCCCCCATAGGCCACTGCCATGGTTTGCTCGGTTGACACTGGGTCACTGTGGGCTCCAGAGAGAGGGAAGGGAGTGTGGAGGAGGTGCTCACAGACTCCCATCTCAGGCCATTGGTGAGGACACAGCCTGCTGTGGCCGGTCTAGCTGCAAGGGAGGCTGGGAAATGTAGTTTCACCATGTGCCCAGGTAGAGGGGAAGAACGGGTCTGAGCAGACCACCAGTGGAGTGGAAATGAGTACCAGTCCTTCAGAAACCAGCTGGGTAGTATCTGCCAAAGTTCACATACACACGCCCTGGACCCAGCCAGGCTGCTTGTAGGAGGGCCCAACAGAAACGAGCTCATATTTGCACTGAGAGACATGGACTGGAATGTTCCCAGCAGTCCGGTTCCTAGTGGCGCGGACCTGGAGACAATGCAGTATCCATCAGCAGTAGAATGCTTGGACACACCGTGACTTGGTCACACAGGGGAACACTACACGGTAGTGGAAGTGAGCGAAGGGCCACCATGCCTCACAGCGTGAGTTCACCCCGCCGACACGGTGTTCAGTGAGAGGAGCCAGGTACCAGAGAGTACAGGGAGTGAGATTTAAACTACTGTGTTCAAAACCGGGGAACACTCCTGACAACGGAAGTGGGGGAAGTGGCTTCTTTGGGGAGGACGGGCTTGGAGGCGGGGGTACTGGGGTGCTCCCTACTGCTGGGGTGCTGATCATGATCTGTTTCTCAGTCTGGGTGGTAATTTCACGGCGGTGCTCCCTTCAGGGAGATTCACTGAGCTGTGCCCTTAAAGATTTGTGGCTTTTTTGTATACATGTTCTGTTCCAATAAATACTTCAATGAACAAAACTACCAAAAGACGGAAGAGGTGACTTAGCAGAAAGATACATCATGTTGCAGGAAGGAGACTCAACACCGTGAGCTTTTAATTCTCTCTGAGCAAATTGATAAATACACTTCGATGCTGGCAAAAATACCGACAGTTTTTGTCGAACAAGCTATGTTTAACCCAAAGTTCACGTGAAACATTAACCAGTGTGCACAGCCGGGGAAATTCTGGAAAAAAGAGGCTGCTGATGGGAAGGACCGACCATATTATGAAGCTTCATTCATTAAAACAATGTGCTTTTGGCCCATAAATTCTCAAATGGACCAATGAAATAGGGCAGGAAACCCAGAGATAGGACTACATTCAGATAGAAATTCGGTATTTGATTGAGCTGCCTTACCAAGCCAGCGAGGAAAAGTTGAATTATTCAGTAAATGGCGCTGGGACAGACTATATGGCCACCTGGGAAAATAGTTCTGGGCTCCTGCTTTATATCTCAAACAGATTCCAAAGGAAGCAAAGATTTACAGGTGAAAGTGTAATCATAAATGTTTTCAAAGGAAATATGGAAGCATTTCTTTATGACTTTAAAGTTTGGGGAGCCTTCTAATTACAACTCAAAAATCAGAAGCCATTAAAAAAGTATAAATTGCTCTGGCTGGTGTGGCTCAGTGGATTGAGCACCGGCCTGTGAACCTGGGGGTCGCCGGTTTGGTTCAATTCCCGGCCGGGGCGCACGCCTGGGTTGCGGGCCAGGTCCCTGGTTGGGGGCGTGAGAGAGGCAACTGATCCCTGTGTCTCTGGCATACAGATGTTCCTCTCTGTCTTCCTCCCTTCCCCTCGCTCTAAAAGTAAATAAATAAAACCTTAATTTTTTAAAAGAAAGATGTATAAATTTACTTATTTAAAAATAAAAAAATGTTTTGCATGCTGAAAAAAAGACCCCATCACGGGCAAAACCAAAAGGCAGATGACAAACGGGGGGAACTTACTTGCCAATCCCCATCTGCCCCCTGAAGAACCCGTGGGAATCGATGAATGAGTCACGTAGCCCAGCCCAACGATGGACACGATCCCTTCATGGAGAAGGAACCCTGACCTTCCCAGTCCTGGGAAAAGCAGTTCAGCTCATCTGTAGTAAGATCAGCGTTGCTCACAACTCCAGCCACGCGTCACATCCCTCCGCAACCTGGCAAAACTCTGGAGGTAAGACAACACCTTCTGCTGTTGGTTCCCTGGGAGGAACAGTCCCCTGCTTGCCGGCGGGACGCTGTCTCTGAGCGGCTGTGGCAGCACGGAGGGGGCAGTGGGCGATGTCCATCGTCACTGCAGGTGCATGTCCCGGCTGAGCAGCAGTTCCCGTTGGGGAATTTGCTCTGCAGAAATGGGTCATGCGCACACGACATGACAGGAGTGTACACGGCGACTCCCGTAGAAAGCACATTGTGTCTAGTGACAAGTGGCTGGAGCACGAGCCATGCCCAGCAGCGAGGGACTGCTGGCATCGTGGCCCTTCCATGCAATGGGGTACCGTGGTCAAAAACAGAAAAAAATTGAGGGGAAAGACTGTGTTTAGTAGTTTGCATTTTGTGGCGAAAGGAGGACCATTAAGAATCCGTATCCTTATTTGCGTGGATCCGCCGGAGAGGTGCTGGAAAGACACAGAAGAAACTGTGAGTGGCGGGTACCTGTGCCGGGAGCTGGCCGGCGAGGAGAGCTTCTCACTACATATATTTTTATGTCGTTTGGTTTGTGAGCCATGTGAATGTACGAGCTATTCACATATTTAAATGAAACACAATTTAAAACAAAACTGCCCAGGGACACACCGGATGCCCCACACCCTAGCGTCTGATCTCACGCACCCTCTCCGACACACTTGTAAAGCCAGACCCGGACGGGGCTTCTGTGCGGCACAGCCACCCCCCTCCCACAAACCGGAAATCTCCACTGAGCCCAAGGAACGCTCTCGGGACCCGAGTTGCCCATCGGAGGATGCCAGCGTGTTCACTCCTGAGCTGCGGACGCCGGGAGAAAGATGCCCTCTCGTTTCCCCAGGGCACGAACCAGGACGTCCATAGCTGCCGGGCCACTGCTGGCCACCCTTAGGGACCACCTGGGTCGTGAGCTTCAGGGGCAAGCCCACACTTCAGAGAGCGGACAGAGATGGAGAGACCGGTTTCTCGGTTATATCCTGAGCTGCTGCTGGGTCAAACCTTGCCTGACCTGAGGGACACTCGGCTGCAGGGTTGTGCGAGCCACTGAGTGGCTTCTCTTTGTGGCTGAAGCCGGACTGGGTTTCCCGAAAATGTCCTCAAAGAGCATCTGGCATTCTTACCCCATCTGCAGCCAAAGACCTGTAGCACAGAGCAATGCCCTCGGGCCGGTCGCCTTTTGGGGGGGTCTGGTCAAGGCGGTGCCCGGCTCTGGGCCATGTGGCATTTTACCACGGGGACTATGGCTGTGGCCTGGCCAGGTGGGGACACCATGTGGGGTACATTTCTCACCGTGCCGAGTATGGAGACAGCACGGGGCGGTGGGTAGAGCCTCTGTTTCCCCTCTTGTGCCCTACGGGGTTAGACTAAGTAACCTCTAGGCCCCCTTCTGAATCCCTGGCTTTGTGGTAGAGGCTGTTGGGGGCAGGGGTTGGGCTTATGTGGGGCCTTTAGGTGCCTTCCTCAGGCTGCTGTACAGTTCAGGGGCAGGTGGGCCTCTGCACCTCTGGGCTGCGTAACACCAGACTGTTTTAAACACAGCTTTATCGACACCATCGGCTCACAGTAAACCACACACATTTAAAGTGCACCGTTTGATAACTTTCGACATACAATGCATTGTTGAAATCATTGCCACAATCACGCTAGCGAACTTGTTCGTCACCCTAAACGTTCCCTCACGCCCCTTTGCCTCCTCCCAGTAGTTCCCAGGCCACCATGGGTCTCCTTTCTTTCTTTTTTAAAAAGGGATTTTATTTACTTATTTTTAGAGAGAGGGGAAGAGAAGGAGAAAGAGGGAGAGAAACATCAATGTGTGGTTGCCTCTTGTGTGCCCCACACCAGGGAACCTGACCCACATCCCAGGCACGTGCCCTGACTGGGAATCGAACCGGCTACCCTTTGGTTCTCAGGCCAGCGCTCAATCCACTGAGCCACAGCAGCCAGGGCCGATCGTCTTTCTGTCACTGTGAACTAGCTTGCATTTCCTAGACTCTCCCACACATGGAATCACACAGCAGGTGCTCATTTGTGCCTAGCTTCTGTCTGCAGCATGGTCGTTTGAAATTCGCCCATGTTGCCATGTATATTAACCATTTGTTCTTCATTTGTTGTTGCCGAGCGGTATTCTGCTGTGCGGCTGCGCCACGATCTGCCTACTCCGTTCACCTGTTGACGGTCGTTTGGGCTGTTCCCGGCGTGGGGCGCTTGCTGCAGTCGGTCTTCTCAGCTGGAGTCGTTCTGCTAGGCGCACAGTGCTATCTCGTTGTGGTTTTAATTGGCACTTCTAATGACTGATGAGGTCAAGCATCTTGTCATGTGCTTAGTTGTCATCTGTCTTCTTTGGTGAAGGGCCCGTTTAAATCTTTGGTCTGTTTTAAAATTGTAGTGCCAGGCTGTGTTTAACCTCTGACTTGTGGTGGCTGCAGCTCCAAGACGTCCCCGTTGGGGCTGCCATTTTTCTCTTTGCCAAGGACAATCCTCCACACTGCCCTTGCCAGCCCAGCCTGCCCTCCCACCGCCTGTGCCCTCCCCCGCCGTGGCCCCATAGATTAACTAGGAGTACAGACGGTTGAGCTTCATACTTCTGATGTCCCTTTCCTAGGCTTGCATTCCAGACCAGAACACTCTGACATCAGCTCCCACTCTGCCCCTGCCCCTTATTCACTCTGTGACACTCAGCAAGTCACCGCACCTCTCTGGGCCTTGGGTGGCATCTGCAACAGAGAGATTAGGTTGGGGCCTTCCGGCTTCATCACTTACTGGCCGGGACCTTGAGCGAGTTACTTAATCTCTCCGGACTTTAGCTTCCTCATCTTAACCCGGGATGATGCTGTGGCAGCACCTGGTTCCCAGGGCGGCTGTGAGGACCAGATGAAATGATACCTGTGGAGCCCCTAGGACAGAGCTGGCACGTGGCAGGTGCTCAGCGACACTCAGCTGCTGAGCTAGCCACCTCTGCACAGTGTGTAGCTCATGCCAGGCCTTGCACTTTTGCATGGACTATCCTTCCCTCAAGATGCTCACCCTTATCCTTTCAGCCAGTCTGCAGCGCACTTGCTCAAAATACAGTGCTGTGTTTGCCTCCCCCAGGGAGCCAGCTGTGATTGACTCCAAACCCCTGTCTGACCCTCGGCTCACCCAGCCCAGACTCCGTGCCCTTGGCATTTATTTCCTTTTGTTGATTTGTACCTTTGTTTTAATGCTGTTTCCGTCTCAGTGTCCCACCTTCTTCCAGGCTGAGGTTCCCAAAGGCAGGAGCTCGGCTTCCCCCACCTGATTGGGGTTCCCTGAAGGCAGAGGCTGGGTCTCTCCCATCAGGCTGGGGCTCTTGTAGGGAAGGGGCCATGCCAGCATGCTTCCGTTCCTGAGTTGGCCAAAGCATGTGCACCACACTCTGTTCCTGACGGTGTTTGTCAGAGCTCTGGCTGGGTCCCCGCAGGGCCCAGAGGAGACCCCGCCCAGAGCTGCACTCCTGCGCTGGCTCCACCCCTTCCTGTCAGGCCAGGCCGGCGGGGGTGGGGGGGAGATGGGGGGGTGGGGCTACAGGAGTGTGGCCCAGGTGTCTCAGGGCTCCAAAGGGCCCTCCCTGGGTGTGAAGGCAGCTTTGACAGAAAGCCTCGGAGCTGACAATGGAATGTTTCCGGTGCCAGGAAAAAACCCGTGGACTGACGGGGGGGCTGGAAGAACGAGACCCCTTAGGAAGAGTGAAGGGCCCCCCACCCACAGTCTGTAATTGTGTCGATGCATCTCAGTGAGGGCAGCTGCCTGGGTGGCCGGGAAACAGGGCTGGGCTCCCTGTGGACCTGGCGGAGTGGAGCAGGCAGCGCCCTGGGTCCCCCACCTCTCTGGAGCGAAGTCTCACGCCTGTACACAGCAGGTGGTGGGCTAAAATGGGCAGTACTGATTAGGGGCCAGGGGCAGATGACATTTCAGGGACAAACTGGAATTCCTTGGGAAAATCAAGCTAAGAATATCATTACCAGAAGGGTCTCAGAGGTGCTGCTGTGCTACAGAGCAGCTGGGTGACTTCGCACAAGTCACTAAACCTCTCTGAGCTGGTTCCCTCTGCTGTAACCTGCTCCCTTTAAAGAGGTGGTGTGAGGCATGATACACGTTAGCTCCTATTATTGCACACCCTTCTTATTTTACAGATGAGGAGACTAAGGCTCAGAGAGGGGCAGTAACCTGCCCCGATTTGCTCAGCAAGTTAGTGCCAGGTCTCCTGATTTGAGGTGCGTAGGAGCAAGAGTTGGGACACTATTGAGAGGCAGCCTGACACAGGAAGAGAGCACAGCCACGGGGTGAAGGTGCAAAGTCTGGCTTTGCCAAGCTGTGTGACTTTGGGAAAGTAACTTGGCATCTCTGAAATTCCATTCCCTTGATTTGGAAATGAGGACCCTGAGAGAAAAACTGCAGAGTTTCCAGGATGGAAAGGAAAGAGACCAAAAGCCCCTGGCAGTGCTGGGAACCTGGGTGGGGAGTTAGGCTGCAGCTGAGGACAGGGGAGGCAAAGGAAGGGGGTCACACAGCCCGAATGCCCACCCTGGCCATGAGCAGTGAGCCAGTCCAAGGTGCCGACTGAACTCCTGGGAAAGGCTCTCTCCTGCCTCAGGGATCTTGCAAATGCTGTTTTGTTGCTGTTCTTTTGTGTGTGTGTGTTTTTTTTTAATCTGCCCAGAACACTCTTTCCTTCCCTCTCCACCTAATTAACTTTTGTTTTTCCTTCAGATCTGAGCTCAAGCACCACCTCCTCCAGGAAGCCCTCCCTTACTTCCCCACCCAGGTCAAATCCCCTTATTGTGGGCTCACCCAGTATTCTCTGCTTCCTCACAGCAAACCAGCTTTATAACTTAACAACACTGTTGAGCCCTAATTGTGCATTAATTTTTGTGGCCCTTTGACTAATGTCTGCCACTGGGCTGTGAGCTGGGGGGGCATGGGGACCGTGCCTGCCTCTTCCTGCAGGAGGCGCTCCGCCCTTGCCAACCGACCTGGTGAAGGAGGGGTCTGCAGGTGACGCAGAGCTGCCCACGTGGGGAGCTCTGTCCAAGTTTACCAGGCACGGGAACGCCATTTTTGAAATTGTGTGTTTAGTGTTTATTTTAAAGTGTATTAGGAAAAAATGCAAATAGCATACCAGACTTGGGATTTCACAGAAATTATTGCCTACAATGGAGCTAAGTAAAACAGCGAGTTAATGCTGCAATTTTCAACCTTTTCCATCTCATGGCACACATAAGCTAATTACTAAAAATTCTGTGGCGCACCACAAAATATATAATTTTTTGCTGATTTGACAAAAATAGGTATAATTTTGATTCATTCGCACTGGACGGCTATTGTTGTGTTGGCTGTTTTCATTTTTTGCTTTAATTTGACAATACCATCGCCGGGTATTGTAAAAAAAAAAACAAAACAAACCTGACTGAATAGTTAGGTATTGCATGTTTTAACAGTTCTTGCAGCACACAGGGTGAAAATCGCTGAGTTAATGTAAAGAACAGCATGTGGGGTAAAGAACGGTCCGGGTGGTGGGGGGATGCAGCTAGCAGAAACCCAAGGTGGCGTGGAAGGGCCTGAGGGCTGGGTTTCCAGGTCCGCAGGCGCCCACACCTGCTGGCGTGCCAGCTGCAGGGCCGCGGAAGTGCACAAGGTGGCGCCAGGGCCCCACCGGTCACGGGCGTGGGCTGACTAGCGCCTGCTTGGACCCTGGATGCCTGTGCGCCCTGGAATGTCCCTCCAGGTACCTGGTGGTGAGCTCCTGAGGGTTGAGGGTTCCCCTGTCCTCCTGGGCACTGTCTGGGGGTGGGCGGAGTCTATCCAGACCCTGAGGGTGGGGGTGGGGACTACCCCAGCTGCCTCTATTCCAGCTGTTGCAGGCAACCCCCTCCACGGGGGGCTGGACAGAGCTCTGTGCTCCGGAGTGAGGAGGGGCCTCGTGGGGCACAAGCACTCTAGCCCTGGCCCGGGGAAGCCTGGCAGGGTAGTGAGCTCCAGTCGGAAAGATGTGAGCTCAAAGCCTTACCATCCCTGTGACCTGGGGCAAGCTCCTTAACCTTCCTGTGCCTCAGTTTCCTCATCTGTAAGGGAAAAAATACGCCTCTCCTAACACTGCTGGGCGAAGGAGATGGATGATCGGGAGCCGGGAGCTGTGCCCGGTGCAGAGAGAGTGTGCGGTGTGCCGGCCGCAGGAGGAGCACTTGCCGACTGAGTGGGCAGAGGAGACGCTGGGGGAAAGCAGGGAGCAGTGCTATCTGCATTCCGGTCCCACGTGCGGAGTGGCAGAGTCGGGCGGGGGCAGGGCGACGTCTGGGTGGCACGTGTGGGCACACGGACGTCGGTGCCACTTGCTGCTGCTTATCCATCTCACACCAAGGGCCGGGGACCACCCGCGGCTCAGAGGGCAGGGGTGGGGCGCCAGCTCGGGGGGCTTGGGTAAGTCCCTTCAGTTTGTCCGTCTGTCTAGTGGGGACCGCGATGTCGACCTTATGGGGATGCTGTGGGGATTGCAGGTAGGGCCTGGCATCTAGCAGGTTCTGCCAGACATGAGCCTCGTCCTCTCCTGTACCCCAACCAGGGGACATTCCTGGTGAGTGAGGAAGGGGAGGCAGAGTGATGAGGCAGGGGTGGGAACTGGGGGTATGGCCACGGGCTGACCCCTGGGAGCAGGGGCTAGAGGGGAGTGGGCAGGCCGCGAAAGTCCAGGGACAGCCCACTCAGAAACGGCCCAGCAGCCCGTTGCCGTCCCCCCAGGACAGCCCATCCGTTCTCAGCAGGAGGAGGCAGGGCTGTGTGGCCGTGACGGCATTGTTAGGAGTTTATAAACTGCAGGGGATGTGGCTGCTCTGTGCTCCGGGCCATTCACGGGCCATCGCTTCATGCTCCAGCTACTTTACGGGGGCCGGGCAGGCAGGTCTCAGCCCCCTTCACTGCCCCTGCCCAGGGCCCCCAGCCCATGTCACCACAGAGCCACCCTGGGCTGCCAGCTCCCCGAGCCAGCAGCAGCGAGCGACCTCACTAAGTCCTCAGCCTCCGTTGACTGATCCCGCCGGCGTCTCCGAGGGGCTGTGATGCTGAAATAAAGCCACATCCATCTGCCAGGTGTCCTGCCGGGGCTCCGCCTTCCAAACGCCCAGGCTCAACCACTTCCCTACCGCCACTGGGACCGCCCTGGCCTCGGCCCCATCGCCTTGCACCTGCACCCCCGGGGAGCCTCCTCACTGGCCTCCCTGCTTCCACTCCATACATCCGCTCCCGGGCAGCAGCCGAGGTAGCTCCTAAAGTGTGAGTTGGATCCCGGTGCAGCTCTGCCCCGCACCCTGTGGCCCCAGCGTAGAAGCAAAATCTTTACAGGGCCCCTGTCTCCTGCTGCTTCTTCCCTGTTCCAGCCACTCCGGCCCTCACGCTGCTCTGGAATTCAGCAGCTCCTTCCTGCCTCCGGGCCTTTGCACGGGCTGTACCTTCTCCATATACCTGCTTGGCTCCACCCCTCGTCTCCTTCAAGGCTTTGCTAAACGTCGCCTTTTATGGAAGCCTTTTACTTATCAGCTACTATATAATTGACTGATTTAGTATTATTTTTATTTTCATTATTTTCTTTCATGGCTAGAAAATCTGCTCTACCATGGCAGAGATCTTTGTTTTTTTCATTGTGGTCTCCCAAGTGCTCACAAGGGTGCCCAGCACATAGTAGGTGCTCAAGGAACGCACACATGGAAAGTTCGTAGACGAGCCTGGGGCATAGTAGGCTGCTGAGAGAGGTGGCAGCGTTGTCAGCAGGAACCTGGGGAGATGGGATGATTCTGAGTGACGCCGTGGAGCCCGACACTAAGACGCCGAGGGTCTGTGATGACAGGCTCCTATGTATTTTAAACAGGAATGCAGATGGCCACTGGACAAAGGCATCGATGATGAGCAGTGACCCTGGGGCAGGTCCCTGTCCTGGTGATCCCTGACTGACAGGCCTCCTCTCCAGCCTAGAAGTAGCTCAGAGTAGGACCAGAGACTTTGGGAGGCTCTTCCGGGCCCGAAGGCACCATTATTCCCCATCTACCATCGGCCATGGGCGGGAGGGCAGGCCACCGGTGTCCACAGAGTCCTGAGGTCAGCCCCACTGCTCAGCACCCCCAGACTCAGTCCGAGGCCAGTGCCCGGGGGAGGGGTGCCTTGGAAGGGGCTGTGCACTCTTGGGGATATATGCGGCCCCAAGTGTCATTACATGGGGCACAGGGAGGCTAAGTGACTTGTCCCCAGTCACCGCCTGGGAATTGAAGGGCCTGCTCTGGTCTGAGCCTGTCTGGCTCCCTACTTGTTCTCCTCCAGTTGTTCGAGTGGGTGCGGAACCAGCACAGCGCTGGCCCCCAGCGGGGTCTGGGAAATACATGTGAAGACCCAATAACTGGAGAATATAAGTTGGTCAGCTGTGGCTTAGTGTGTGTCCAGGGCCTGTCAGGGAGGCAGGGGGGCCAAAGGCCCAGAGGCGCCTTCCCGAGGCCCACGGGCTCTGGTGAGCTCAGAGATGGGGAAGGACACCCGGGAGCTAAAACTTGGCTTCTGCTCCCAGGCGTCCAGGGAGTTTTGCCCAGAAGGGACGTGTGTGTTGGGTGAAGACCCCCATGTCTGCGCTGGCATTTGTGGAGGGGAACCAGAGAGAGTGAGGAACCAGAGAGGGTAGCTCTGTGCACCTCACCTCCGCTGAGGGTCCAGCCCCCCACAGAAGGCACAGTTTTCTCAGACCGAGGGAGGTTCAGCCAGTTTCCCGTGGACACGCAGCCTAATGTGAATGATGACAATGACGATGATGGTGGTGGTGAGGATGGTGAGGATGATGACAACGGTGATAATGGTGGTGACGATGGAGATGCTGTTGCTGATGGCCACAACCTTGACGGAGAGGATGGTGGAGACGGAGAAAATGAAGATGAGGATGGTGATGACGATGATGATGGTGATGGCTATCTTTTCCTTTGTGTTTGCTATGTGGATTGAATCCTGGCTCTTTTCATCAGCCGAGTCCTTTGGGCAAGCCACGTGTGGTCTCCGTACCTCAGTTCCCTCGCTGGGAACGGGGAGTATTTATTTTGGAAACCTGCTTCGCCAGCTGTGAAATCGAGCACCTCAGATGGCCGTCACCAGGCTTCACAAGGCGGTGTGTGCGGAGTGCTGAGCGCACTGCCTGGCTCCAGGGAGCTCAAAGCACGTTAGTGATTAGTGGGCTCTGGCTCCTCGGGGCTTGGCACACCCCATCTCGCCGAATCCCTTCACCTATTCTGGGCCCTGTTACTCCATGCAGAAACTGAAGCTTAGAGAGGCCAAGACAAGCCCAAGTTCACGTAGCTGCTGAGAGGTGAAGCTCTGTTTGGTTCTCTAGCCCTGCATAATCAGATAAGCAGAATTTCACGGCTGAAAAGAGCCACCCCCATGTGCTGTCCGCCACGTGTGTGGGCTGACTGCGCTCAGCTCGGCGGCTCTGCTGCGCACAGCTGGCCAGGGTGCAGTTGGTGCAAGCTGCGCTGGGCTGGAATGGCCGGGGTGGCTGGTGCGCCTGGCAGCAGTCCGTGCTGGATTCTGGCTGAGGGCCCAGCAGGGGCTGTCTGCTGGGATGCCTTGGTGTTCTGCCACATGGTCGCTTTGCCAGGTGACAGGGTGGCTGGGTCCCGGGGAGGCTCCAGGAAGCCAAGGAGAAGGCTGCTGATCTACGACCCAGCTTGGGACGTGCTCGGTGTTGCCCACACTGCCTTCTGTTGGTCAGCGCGAGTCCAGGGATGGCCAAAGTCAAGGGGAAACGGCAGGAGCGTCAAGGACTTGCTGCCATTTGTAATCCACCACAGTGGGACTGGAGCCCCGAGTTCTCCGGACCCCAATGCTGACTGGCTTCTGGGCGCCCCCAGGAACTCTTTCCAGCATCTTTCTCTGTGGGGTGGTGTAGAAGGGAGAAGGCCAAGCCTCCATCTCTTTCTGTGACTCTATCACCATCTTGCTTCTCCCTGATCCCTCATTCCCCCCTATTCTGGTTGTTCCCACTGACCCCTCCCTGGACCAGCCAAGAGCTGTCAGGGACCTGGAGTTAGAGAATGAAGCCAGTGACCACCAGGGGGCAGCAGCACCAAAGGCCTGGGCGGAGCTGGGTCCCCAGGCACCGGGCACCTGTTGGGTGGGGCTGGCCAGCAGGACCCATTTTTGCCAGACTCTGTACACCCTCAGACCTTCATCCAGAGCTGGCTGCTGCTCCCCCCATTTATGGATGTCCCTGAGGGTGGGTGAGGAGACTCGAGTGCCAGTCCTTTCTCTCTCTGTGACCTTGAGCAAGTTGCCCCTCCCCAGGCTTCTTGGAGCTCAGTTTCTCTGTTTGTGCTGGGAGGTGGTGGATTGGTGCGTTTTGGAACTGTGCTCATCTTAGAGGCTGCTGAGGGGAGAAGGCGAGCTTCCCCCACTTGTAGGGCTGTACCCCTGCCTCTCTTTGTCACTACATGCTTTGTTAAAGTGAGGAAATCCTAAGTAAGCTCTTTTGGGCCCCTGGTGGTCTTCAGTCCTTGTAGCATTGAACCCCTCGGCAGTCAGCCAGCCCTGGGAAGTCTGTGTGCCTGTGCGGTGGGACAGAGACGCTGGTTTTAAGCAGAGCCTTCTCCTTCCTCTCCTTCCCTGTGCCCAGGAGACCCACAGGACAGTGAGAACCTCCCCAAAGATCTCAGCCACAGGCGCCACCTGGGGCCAGCGCCAGCATCACAACCTGGCCGGACACTGCTGCCTCTGGGGCTTTTCACTGCCACCTCCAGCTGCCACCCAGAGGGACCAGCTTGCAGCAGAGTGTCCTACTGGGTCTCCCAGAGTGGTCCCCGCGGCCAGGACATTGTACGGGCAGCCCCAGTGACATCTGTGTTGTCGTTTGCATTTCATTTGGACTCACCAGTTTGTACTGCACCATCCCTTCTCAAGCAAGGTCCCCAGGAGGTGGCCTGGCATAGAGGCAGAGCAATGCAGAGCTTGCAGCCCCCAAGTCCTGGGTTCAAATGCTCGTCCCCTGAGCCTCGTTTCCCTCATCTGCAAATGGGAGGGGCCCTTCCATCCTTCACTGAGGCACTCTCTCATTCAGCAAATATTTATTAAGGTTCTAGTGCAAGGCTGACAGGTGCGGATTTACGCCTCGGGGATGCAATGTGACCAGGTGGGAACTGACATGCTGGGGGAAAGCAAGCAATTAACAATTCACCAGGAAGCATTTCGTCATCTTTAGTATGAATTATCCACTTATTAGTATTTATCGAGTGCTAAATATATGTCAGGCACTGGTAATAAAAAGATGGGCAAAACCTAAAAGAAAAACAAAATAACTCACTGATTTATAACAGGATAGCCTCAGATTACAGGGTGTGCTAGGGAGGAAGAAGCAGGGCGCGTGGGCAAGCCGGGCCCTCCGCTGTGCTAGCTGCTCATCCTTGCTCCCAGCTCAGGGTGGCAGCAGGCACCTGAGCCCAGAGAGGGTGACCCCCGTCCATTCCCCTGCCCTGCCTGCCACCAGGAGGATAGGAATGGCCTCAATCTTCTCTCCAGGCCTGGGCCAGAAGTAGGGGTGGCCAGTTGAGCAGCGGGGAGGACTTGGGGCACCCAGAGGAGGAACCCCGTGTGTGCAGAGGGACCTCAGCCCCAGGCCTCTCCGCACATGCCCCTGAAGGATGCCAGCCGAGACAGCACAGGGGCTGAGGCAGGAGGGCACAATGGTTAAGGCTCACTTGGGGATCACAGGACACTGGGTTCAGGTCTGGACACTGCCCCTTTCAGGGACCTTGGAACCCGACGGACGCGGCCTCTCTGAGCCTGTCTCCTCCCGTGAGGATGCCTGGGTAATGGTAACCTTAGGCCCTGAGCACACACAGTGCCTGGCATTCAGTGGGCACCTCACACATACGGGGGGCTTCCCTGCCGCCCTTCCTCAGTGCGTGCTTTGGGGCCAGCGGTCCCCGTCTGACTCCCTGTCAGACTACGGCAGGGGGAATGGAGCAAAATTTAAGGGGGCGTTCATTCTCGGGGCCTCCTTAAGTGTCACAGCCAGGGCCTCACTGGCTCACTCTCAGCCCAGGACAATTTTTTTCCCACAAGGTCACAGTGACCCCCACCTGCTGGTGCCTATTATGGGCCCGATGCCCCGTGACAAGTGTTTAACAGATGCCAGCCTTTCACCAGTGATGCCCAGCAACGGGACACTCTTGTCCCCACTTGGCAGATGAGAAGACTGAGACCCAGTGAGGAGAAGTGACCCGTGTAGTTCACACACTGGAGGATGGAGGCGCTGGGACTTAGCCTCAGACCAGCCTCATCCCCAATGGGCAGAGTCTGTCCTCGACACAGTGGGGATCCCGGTGGCCACAGGGATCAGGGAATGAGGGGCTGAGGTCCTAGAGGGTGCCTAGGAGGAGTCCTGTCTCCAGGTGTCCGACTGGATGGTTGGCCGAATGTCTGGGGCAGGGTCTCATATCCTCCCCACCTTCCAGTGCCGGGGAGGCGCTGGGGTGACCCCACTTCTATTACAGATGAAGGAATCAAGCCCGGGAGGGTCTGCAGAGGTCATGGCCACTCCGTCACAGAAGTGCCCTCGCGACCGTGGCCCGGGGCTCCTTCCCCACCAGTCTGCCCCGCTCCACTGTAAGAGCTTCTTCCCACTCGGAGAGACTGGAGCCCAGGCTGGCCCTTTCCTCCCCCTCCCCAGCCCCACCTCTCACCTCTGCTGCTGACTCAGGGCTGGGACAGCGATAAGCACTCGGGACACTTCACGTCTCTATCAGCAGCGGGAGCGACCTGCCGAACGCTGTCTTTCAAGGTTCAGAGAGAAATAGAAATAGATAGGGGACAGGGAAAGTTATCATCTCCTTCCCTTTGTCATTCTGGCGGCCGGGCTCCGTGGCGCTCCTAATCTGTCATGTTGTCACCAGGCTCCACGGGGCCGCTGGCTGTTGGCCGCCTGTCCCTGGCACCTGCAGGCTTCGAAAGTGACAGGAAGTGCCACATCCTACCTTGACCAGAGGTGGGCTGGCTGGGAGCGGTGAGGGGCGGGGCCGGCTCCCCCTGCAGAGGTGGAGAAAACACGGAGGGAGCGCTGACCTTCTGAACGTGCCTCCGCAGCGCCCCACCTGCTGGCCAGCAGCCAGGGCGGGTGGGTTCTCGTGTGCTCACTCATTCATTCACTCGTGGTCAGGAGCTCAATCAACGCGTCCATCCAACAGGGCTGCCGGGGCCGCCCCGCTCCGCCTGAAGGTCAGCTCCGCCAGGATCACTGGCTGCTGAGAGCGTCAGCAGCACACAGCAGTCCCAGGCTCCGGGAGGCTGGTCTCTCTGTCAACTCCCTCATCAGTGCCCCCCCCCACGTGACCACTCTACTGTGGTATGGTCCGTCTTTTGGTCGGCACGTGGTTCCAGACGAAGCGCATTGCTGTTGCCCCCACACAGAAGTTTTGCTCCCGTAAACATTTCTAGAGGAACCATGTACCTACACGGGGATAGGCAGCAGCCTGAGGACTCTCCCCTGCGTGGACTCGCCCACATGACCAGCCCCCAGCAGCCCAGCCTCGCCCCCCTCCAGAATGTGAGTGCGTGCTCCGCTTCCCAGTGGCGGCCGGGGTAGATCCCTCCTGTCTCTCGCCGTGGTCTCCCGGCACCGCACTGGAGGCCACCACTGAAGGCCACTGTGCTGCTGTTCTGACCACTCGACACTTACTCACTCGCTGTGGAGCCCCTGCTTCGCACGTCCGCCTCCTGGCACCCCCGCGCCCTTGGCCGGGCCTGTTCCGACACCAGAGCCTCAGTTCTTGCTGATCCCCCGGCCTTCCCACGGTTCCCTGCTTTCTTCAACCTCCTCTTTCCTCCCTCCCCCATCCCAACCCGCTTCTCGTCCCATTTCACCACGCTTCTCTCCTTGAGAGCTCGATCAGACCTGGAAACTGCCTCCGGTAGCTACCCACCTCCCTGATCATTGTCTGTCCCCTCCGTGCAGGTTGTGAAGGGGACACAAGGGGCCAGGCCCCACTTCACCAGGAGGTGGGCTTGGAGGGGTGGGGGGAGGGGAGTGCGCCCGGTGCCCTGGCGCGTGTCTGGGGAGTGAGAGAGCCACCCACAGCGGCCTGCGCCCCCAGCATGCCCTTGCTCGTGCTGGTCTGCGCTGCCACTGGCCTGTCCGCCCGCGTGTCTTTTCCCTTACCCGGTTTGCAGCCCCCCGGGGCCGGAGCCAGGGCCATCTTCAGCTCCCAGACCCCCAGATCAGCGGACCGGCCTCACAGGTGTTTTGTTAACCTCGTTTCCCACCAGACACGCTGGAGAGAAATACATTTTAAAACCACGTGCGATCTAAAGAGAATTTAATCTGCATGTCTGGGATTCATTAACACGTAGTTCATCAAATTAGGGTTGGCTCACAGCTGTTTGACATTCGAAGGGCCTTCTGAGGATCTTCCATAAGTGCCTTTAAATATTATTTTTTCCTATGATTTCCGGGCTGGTTTTGAGCGTGCCTTCTTTGAGTAGGGGTGTGACACAGGAGATCGGAGAGTGGCAGGACCCGCCCCTGCCGGAGAGCTGCCGGCTGAGGGGAGGTCGGCACGGAACTACCCACGCTGCTCCATCCCACGGCGGCCGGGGCGTGTGTTCCCAGCAGCCCCTGTCTCCACGGGTGGGCGTGAGTTGTTTGGCTCTTTCTTGGGCCCCATCACGCTCGTCCTGGGAGTGGCACCTCTGATCCCCACCCCTGGCCTTGCTCCCGGGGTCCACAGGGGGCTCAGGCTGGACTCACGGAAGCGTGGCCTTCCTGGACTGCAGAAACGGGCCTCAGGGAGGCTCCACGGCCCAATCGGAGGAAATGAAATGGGGGAGACGTATAAGCTGGGGCTGCGGAGACAGGCAGCTGTCTTTTCTGCTGGTCCTTGAGACCTCGAGCCGTGGGCCTGGAGCACCCTGTCACCACGTGGGACCTGAGAGTGACTCAAACAGGGAAAAGCAAAGCCGAGAGGTGCAGAGAGGCTGGGGACAGCCAGGACGGCCTGGACCTGGCACCACTGAGCTGACCCTGTTATGGTTGGGATTGTCTCCGCCCCCCTCCACCTGCAGTCCTGACCCCCAGAACCTCAGGATGGGACCTTGCTTGAAAATACGGTTGTGGTGGATGTAATGTGTTGGGAGTCATACCGGAGTAAGGAAGACACTTAATCGGGCCAACGGGATCGGTGGTCTTATGCAAAGGGGGCACCCGTACATGGGGACACATGTAGAGGGAGATCACGTGGAGACACGGGAAGAAGCTGGCTGCCCACACGCCAAGGACAGAGGAACAGACTCCTCCTCACAGCCCTCAGAAGGGCCAGCTGGCCGACGCCCGGATCTGGGACTTCCAGTCTCCAGAATGGGGAGGGGAGGCGGTAGAGTTCGGGCGTTGAAGCCCGCGGTCCGTGGGGGTCTGTTGCAGCAGCCCCAGCACACCCCCTCGGAACTTTCTCGTCCTGAAAACCAGCACATCATTTGTCTTTCTCTCTTTTCCCCCTAAGCCAATTTGTGTTGAGTCTCTCACTGAATACAAGGATAAAAGACTTATTTGAACATCACTGTTCTGCTTAAAATCTTTCTCTGGTCCATATGTCAATGGTCTGTTGCTGTATAACAAAGTGCTCCAGACTCAGTGGCGAAAAACAAAGATGACTGTTTATTTTGCTCACAAGATGCCATTCAGGTAGGACATGGGGGTGGCTCGTCTATGCTCAGGAAGGTCTCGGTGGGCAGCTCAGCTGGGATTGATGTGTCACTCAACATGTGTCACTCGCGTGGCCGGCAGGCTGTGGCTGGCTGTTGACTGGGAGGTCAGCCCAGACTGTGGATTCCGCTCATCCGGGCCTCTCTGCAGGCTGCTTGAGCTTCCTCCCGGCATGGTGGCTGGGGTCCAAGAGTGAGAGTCACAAGAGAGCCGGGTGAAAGTACGTGGCATTTGCATGATCTACTCAGAAGTCACACAGCGTCATTGCCACCATACTCTGTTAGTTGAGGCCGTCATAATGGTCCCCTCAGGTTCAAAGGGAGGGAACACAGAACCCACTGCTCTATGGGAGGAGTGTCAACGTCACGCAGGGAGAAGAGGAATGGGGGAACAGTTGCACCCGTACCTGGAAATTGCCCTCTGCCATAGACCACACCCTCCGTGATGCCATTTGCATGAAAGTCAAGAGCAGACAGAACTAGTTGCTGGTGTCAGAAGTCAGGATAGTGTTACCCCTCGGGGAAGATGCTCTTGACTGGACGGGGACACATGGGGAGCTCCTAGGGTGCCAGGAACAATCTGTGCCTTGGCACGGGCAGAAACTGCCTGGGGGCAGATATGTGAGAATTTCACCCAGCTGTCCACTCCAGGGCCACACCCTTATGCATTTGATGCCTCAATTTAAAAAAATTAAGGTTTGTGACAAGGAAAATCTGGCTGCATTAATACAGATGGAAACGTCCTCTGCTGGCTCCCAACTGTCCCAGCGGCTTGGCTGGTGCCCGTGCAGACCCCTCGTCCAGTTGTCACCGAGCCCTGGCTCCTTCTGGACCGCACCGACGCTCCCTGCCAGACCTCTGGAGCCTGTTGGGAGGAAGATGGATGGAACTACTAACTGCGCAGTCTAAAGGTTAATTCAAAGGGCAGCCACGGCTGGAGATGATGCCCCCACCTGGCTCCAGTTTGCAGACCAGGAAGAGGGGGAGGGGTGGGGCTCCTCATCCGTGGAAACCGCCAAGCAGCCATCCCTCGGGTTGGCTTTGGGAACCCTTCCCACGCCCAACCAGGTCTCTTGCAACTTCGTTCCTCTCCTATGTCATCAATTCACTGCATGGGCTGGGGCAAGTTCCTTCCCTCCTTGAACCTCTGTTTTCCCATCTGTGTTTTGGGGCCACAGGACCAGGTGGTCCCCAGGAGCCCATGTGACTTGGGCGCTCTCCATAGGGCCGCCAGTTTTGCTGCCCCGCTCTCTATTTCTGCCCCAGCTGTGCTCTCCACGTGGGACACCCTTCCCGGTCGTCCCCATGCTGCCTTTTCTTCAGGAGTGTGCTGGAAGGTGTCAGAAATATCTCCCCGATTCACCCCAAGTTTGTCCAGGCTGGTCCGTCCATTGCGTAGCTCGCGGTGGCTGCAGTCTTGTCTCCAGGGAACTCATCTGCCCATGAACTCGCCTGCACATTCCAGACAATTCCACCAGCAGTGATGGGAGGCTCCTCCCATCAGAACAGGGGCTCCCAAGGGCAGGGCTGGGCCTCCACCAGGCCAAGGACGGGGTCTTCTCCCTTTGATAGGTTCCCGCCCCGCCCACAAGCCCTCAGGGCTCTGCATCCAGCCTGCAGCAGGTTCCGTTGGCCTCATCCAGCATCTTTTCTCTTTAATTGTTGAATTCGTTACCAACATTAGGAGATCAGGTGATTTCACCTAAAAATCTTGATATTCCTCTTTTAAAAAAAGATGAAAAAGCTGGCCGCACCAGGCTTGCATTTCCTTCAGGAATGATTGACAGGAACCCACAGGAACTGCCCTGTGGGCGGGGAGGACACTGTCCAGTTCACTCCAGACCTCAGCGGGCCCCTCTCCTCCCAGGTCACCTGCCCAGTGCCACAGGCGGCTGGGCGTGTAATCCCGGCTTTGGGACCCGAGGTGCTTTCTGGCTGTGGTCGCTGAGCCCCAGGGTGGCGGAGTGGGGAGAGGGATTCCAGAGAGGGATTCGGGAACGAAGGCTTCTCTCCCTGTCTCTGCCTCATTAGGATCTCACAGGCCGGATCAATGCCTTTTAAAATTAGATACATACTGACTGTTTCTTGCACCAGGAACAGTCGGTGCCAACACAGAATGCTTGTCTAATCTAAAACTTGCCTTTGAGAAAATTACATTGAGAAGGACTGGAGGAAGAGGCATCTTCATTCAGTAATTATTTATAGGGGGCTTTCTGTGTGCCAGGCACTGAGCCCGGGGCTATGGATACAGCAGTGGAAAAAAAAATCCCCAGTCATCATCTTACATGGTTCACAGTCCTATCAGCTCTCCCATCCTCTCAGCCGAGGCAGCAAAGGCCCAGGGAGGGCAAGGAGAGCCCTCCAGGTCACACCGCAGACGTGTGAAGAAAACCTACACTGCTTCTCAGGCCTCCTGCTTCATCCCTCTCCCAGACACGTGGTCACGCCCAGTCTCCGCCCCCCACCATGGAGCCCTAAACCGATTCCCTCCCTCTCCTCTTCATTTTCTCTCCAAGTTCTGCTGCTCCACCTGCTCTTAACTGATGGCCAGAAGTTGGGGCTCTTCTAGGCGGCGCTGGGGTCTGCTCGGAGCCGAGAATCGGCCAGTCTCTGGCAGTTTCCATGATGCTCCGCCCACCTCTCCAGGGTGATTTGACTATCAGTAATAGAGTTTAACACCATCCCACAGGTGTGCACCCCAACTGGACAGTCCACCCCTGTGGCAGCGGCTAAGTTGGCTGATGGCTGTTTAAAGAAACAGCCTTGGAGCAGGGCCCCAGGCTGTTAGCACCAAGCTGCCCTTTCTGCAAATACAAGCTAAGTGTCACTCCGGCTGCCAATGAGGCTAAGCCAGGCTTGTTTTCAACTACAGCCACAGAACCTTGTTTTGAAAAGAAAGAGCTAAAATTTCTTCTACACTTGGCTGCTCTGCAGGTAGGCAAGAAGCAGGCGAACCTTCTGCACACAGCCTGCACCCCAGTCCAGGGACTGGTCCCGGGAAGGACCGGCCAGACTGGGTTTGAGCATCCAGACACGCTGCAAATAACTAGCACTGAGACTCCACCAATGCTCCCAAGAGCCTTCGGTTGCATTCAAACTCCTGGGTATATTGAAACCAGCCAGCCGGGTTTTGGCCAGCAGCTGCTGAGTTTGAAGAAGGCTGGCTGCAGTTGGCTCAGAAACCATGGCTTGCCTAAATAAAATAATAAATGATGACAGCTACTGTTTACTGAACATCTGCTACGTGACGGGCACCTTGTGCATCACAGACCTGGCAAGGTAGGCTTTAACACCCCCATTTTCCCAGGGATGAAGCAGAGGCCCAGGGCGGTCAGCTCACCTGCCCGAGGTGGGGATGCTCAGGCAGCCAGGCAGAGGCAGTGCATGCCTGTCACTGCCCCAGGTCCCTCCGCCGCCTGAAATGCCCCCAACACAGTGAGGGGTGCTAAGCTCTAGGCAGCTCAGGGTGGGCAGGTTAGAAGCCAAGACTGCCTCCTGTGGAAGCTTTGATCTGCTTCAGAAGCGGGGGCGGAACTCCTTCCTCTTCACAGTCTTGGCCCAAACTTCTAAGGTGCAACCCTGCAGGAAACGTCCCAGTTCAGAAGGGCCTTTTAGCTAAAGGAGCTGCGACGATGCATCAGAAACTTTACACGCATTACGTCGTATTATCAGCTATGCGACGTGGTGGGTGAGTCTGTAAGCCCTAGCACCAGACCGGCTGGATTTAAATTGCCAGCTGTATGCCTTGGGTAAAAATCACTTAACCTCCCAGAGGCCCATTTTGCCTCTCTGTGAAATGGGCAGAATAATAGTACCTACTTCAAACGGTTATTGTAGAAAAAAGAAACAATGATATTTAGAGTCCATGGCACAGAGCTTGGCAAGTAGCCCAACCTCTAAAAACGGCAAATACTATTTTTATATGTTATTTTAAAAAATTCCTCATGAGAACCCTAAGGAGTGGATGTTATTATCTTCATTTTACTGATGGGGAAACTGAGATTAAGAGAGGTTCAGTGACTTCCCCAGCGTCACACCACGAGGAACTCACAGTGTTACCATTGGTCGTTAGCTAATTATGAATGGGAAAAAGAGAGGCAAAGGGAATTAGACATTGAGCTTAACAGACTGGGGAGCATGCGCCTGTTTGCCTCACCACGGAGCCACAGCTTCACACCCCAGGGGACCACAGCGCTGCTCCACCAAGGGGCGAACACTCCCCCTTCTCCTCATGTGGCACTGGGTTGCTGGGGGTGCGGGGGGAGGTGCTGGACCATAGAGGCCTGTCTGTCTCACTAGGGGGTGTAAGCCCATCCAGAGCCCACAAAAGCTCGGGAAATTCACTGGGTCTTTTGAAAAAGCATCTGGTCCACCCCAAACCCAAGCTAATATAATCCCAGGGGAACAAAGATGAGCTCTCTCTCTCCCTCTCTCTCTCTCTCTCTGTCTGTCTCGGGAACCTGAACTTTTCCCATTTGGTTGTATCCCCTCTTCCAGAAGCACATGACCATGTGGGTCTAGCAGCTCCTGGGGCCCAGGGCAGACTGCACTGGCTCCAAAAGACTGACCTTTAATATGAAGCTTTTGCTCTGGCCCTTGCGGAAGACAAGGTCGGACTTCTCCCACGATGGGACGGACAGAGGAGGGACATTGGAAACCCAGGGGCAGCCATCCACACGAATAAACCACTTTGCCAAACCACAGTCTCCCGTGTGGGGGTCCTTGGAAGGCTTTCCTCGCGATCCCGAGGAGGAGCCTGATTTCCACCGACAGAACAGAGCTGGAGTTTGAATCTGTGTTCGTTCCTTGACACCGGCTACCGAGGTAGGACCCTGAGAGCTGACGTCCGGCAAGGTCAGAGTGGCGACCTCTCCTCCTAGGGCTGGGTCCACCGCCCAGAGGCAGCTTCCTTTGCTTGGCAGGTGTTTCTTTTCTTTTTTAGTTGATTTTTAACGCCTTTAGACTGAATGTACAGAAGAGAAACCGAGGCCCAGAGGGGGTGTGTACCTGCCCCTAGGACACCCCCCTACACAGAGGTCCACTGGCAAACCCCGCCTCAGCCCCTCCGGAGGCTCCGTGTGGCCCCGCCCCCGAGGCACTTTGCTGGGAGTTGACGGGTGAATGGGAAACTGAAGGTGCCATCTCTTGAGGATGAGCACTGGGCACAGCTGTGTTGATGGATGGCTGAAGTAGGTCATTCTGCAACCAGACTTGTCCCGATGCCGGGGCTGGGACATCTTTCAGCTGCTGCCACATCACTATTTCAACTGAGAGGCATGGGGGGAAGGGTGGGGGATCAGGAAAGGCGATGCTTCCCCCATGTGAGAGCCAGTTTCTGCTGGCAGAGTCCTCCAGAGGTGCAGCGGGGCCACACGGATGCGCCGGGCTGGCTCCCCGCGGGATGGGTCAGTGGGGCTGTCGTGGGCCTGAGCGGCTCCTTGGAGGCCTCCCCTGGGCAGGCCCCGGGCTGCGCCCTCCTGCAGCACCTTCAGCAGCCCTGGAGGCAGGTTTCAGTGCCCTCGCATTTCCAGCAGAGACACAGAGGCCCAGAGAGAGCCAGCCATTAGCTCGGGGTCCCCCAGCCCGTAAACGGTGGGATTCCTCCTGGACCCCAGGGCCCTGCCTCCTCTCTGCTCTCAGTTTGAGGTGCTCTCTGATTATTACACAGACCACACACACAAACTCCTGTACCTTTATAACTTATCTATCAGACCAAAACATGCGAGGAACAGCGACTTTGTAAAGTTCAGCCAAATATGTACTATGCATGTGTATATAAATACGTACATTTCTGTTGGGCTGATCTTACGATCATAGGGTCAGAACCCTCGGTTCTGGGTGGGGTATTGCAGAGCAACGCTGCGTGCTGCTGGCCAACGGATGCTGATTTTGGCCTCTCGGGGCCTGTCCTGGGTGTGCCATTGGAGCCACAAGCAGGCAGTGCAGGCTGGGCTGGGGTCTGCGGTCTCCTCCCGGCTTCCCAGCACTCCCCAGGCCACCTGGTCACTGGGTCACTATGCCTTGGGGTCTCAGTGGCCAGCCTCCTGTCTTGGGAGACAGCCCTGGGGAGGGGTCATCTTCGTTCTCTGGGCCTCAGTTTGCTCATCTGCGTAATGAATGGCATATTGTTCTCGGGCAATTACAAGAGGGCAACTTTTTTTTTCAAAGTCTTGAGTTTTCTCTTTGTAATTCATGCAGCTTTTGCCTTGCATGCTGTCACCCATCCCTGCTTGTTTTGGTATAAGTATAATGTCTTGGGGAACTTATCTTAGCATCTTCCCCTCAAATCACCCAGCAAAATGGAAGCTCCAGGAAGAAGCACCCTTTTTTAAATTCTCTGGCTCCGTCAGCCTCAGCGGAGGCAGCTTAGGCACCAGACGGCCTGGGTTTGATTTCTGGCCTGCCGCTACTCGCTGAGTCACCCTGGACAAGTATTTCTCGGCTCCGAGCCTCAGTTTGCTCATCTGTAAAATGGGAGAAAAGCAGTTCCTCTCTCCCTAGGCTGTCACGTGGTTGAGATGAGTTAAGGTTTCTACGGCCCTAACACAGAGCCTGGTGTCCGGTCAGCTTTTAGCTGCTGTTCGCCAGCACCTGCCCAGCCCGCAGCTGTGCACCGTCCCCTCGACGTGAAAACCTGGACAGCGAACACTTGCTAAACTGTCTCCCCACGCCATGATCGACTCAGCCTGCGTGCACACCCAGGTCTGCTCGGGGCAGCGTCCCAGACACCCAGTCGACACCCACGCATGGGCCGTCCGGGATCTTGCCTCTGCGGAGCCCTCTCCCTGGACGCCTGCTTCCCGGATGGTCTCACGGTTGGCCCTTCTGGGGCTGGGGTCAGCTCAGATGTCCTCTCTGAAGGCCCTTTCCCTGCTGACCGGTCTGAAGTTACTCACTCCCCTCAGTCGCTCTGTCGTTGTCCTGTTTTATTTTCTTCACAGCACTGGTCACCCACCGAGAATATTTCATGTATGGGATTCTTTGTGCTTGCCGGTCTCTCTCATAACAGACCTTCCTCTCCGCCGGGGCAGGGGGTCTATTGTCTCGCCCACGGAAGCATCCCCCGTGCCCAGAAGGCACCTGGCATGGAAAAGCAACTTAACAAATCGCTGTTCTGTGGGTCAGTGGAAGGAGGCAAGGCAGCGTGACTCAACAATGTGAAAACGCGTAGAATAAAGACGGGAAGGACAGGCGCCAGGAAGTTGCAGGACTCGTCCTCCCTCCTCTTTGTTTTCTGTTCTTTGGACTTTGGAAGGAGGGCGTTTCGACTTCTTAAGCAGAAGAAAGCCCAGATGTTCTGAAGACACAGCGCGGCTGCAGGTCTGACCCACCGTTCTTAGGCTTTGGCTGAGGCTCGTTTCATTTCTGCTCCTGTGGTTCGCCTTGGAATTTAAAAACAAACCCCGGTCATCCCCTCAGGAGAAACTTCTGTGGAAGTCGGCAACCAGCCTCTCCCTTCTACTCTTGCTTCGCTTCTTGGCCTGGATTTCTGAAAGAAGATGTTTCGTTTTGGGAGGCCCTCCAAATTCGAGAAATCTCCTGGGACACACTCAGGCAGGAGGGCAGGCGGTGGCGGTGGTGGTGGTGGCGGTGGTGCGCCTCTTCCACCAGACTGGGAGCCTTCGGGGCAGGCCGCGGCCCCTCCGCAGGATTGGAGCTCCCCAGTACAGGCGCTGTGTCTCCTCCTGCGGCTGCTAGACACATCTCGCTCTAGAAATAGCCTTTCCTTTTGCCTCCCCCTTCTCATCTTCCTTTTTTGGGTGTCATCTCTCAACTCTCATCCCCAGCCAGCTCGTAAACACCCCAGGGAAGTGATCCCCAGGGAAGTGATCCCCAGTCATCCAGAACAGCCTCTGCACGAGGTAAAGAGACCCCCTGTCGGTCTAAAAAGGGCAGGCAGAACTCTCGCAGGGGGACGTGATGTCCTTCCGAGAAGCCCCCTCTGCAGGCTCAGGGTTCTTTCAAGACAAGCTCCAGTGTGCAGGGAGCATCCAGCCATCAGAACTGGATAACACGCCCTCCCAGGCAGGCTAACAGCAATAGCGGTGCTCACCCTGGTGAGGGTACCCGCACCAAACGCCTATGGAGCGATTTCTGCGTGCCGGGCACGGTGCTGAGTGCCTCCGTGCCTGCCCTCTGCCCTCTGTCAATCTGGCAGTCCGGACACGTCACTCAACTGCTCAGAATGGCTGCCTGTTGAACTCCGAGGGACAGGTTCACCGCCGTGGTCCTCCGTTTACTCTCCACCCTCCTTCCTGTCCACTCGTCTTCCGCCTTGCCCTGGACTATCAGAGGACACGTTCCCACCTCAGGGCCTTTGCACCTGCTCTTCCTGCCACCTAGGCTGCCCTTCTCCAAGAAGGCTGCATGGTTCACTTTGCGCCCTCTGCTGAAATGTCAGCCCCGGGAGAGTTTTGCTGGCTTTGTTCTCGGCTGTAAGCCCAGGGCTAGATTCAAGCCCAGCGCATAGTAGCGGCTCAATAAATATTTGCTGAACGAAAGAACATACTTATGTGACAGGTACAATTAATTCTGTTTGACAGACGAGGAAACTAAATGACTAGCCCAGGATCACAAATCTGGGATCTATGTAGCACCTCCTGTGTGCTGGGCTCTGGGGCACAGAGATGAGTCCTTGCTTTGGAGAAGTTTCCTGGCTGTTAGGAGAAACAGATTAGCAAATATGTATAACCCAGTGGGCAGTGTGTGGGCTGGAGACAAGCAGAGTGCACTGTGGGAACACACAACTCAGGCTGGGCCATCAGGGAAGGCTTCCTGGAGGAGGTGACACCTGAGGTGAGTGTCAGGGAATGAGTAGGAGTTTGTCCGCTTAGGAGAGGTAGCAGTTGAGGGGAAGGTATTGTCCCAGCTACACGGGACATGCAAAGCTATCCAGATATGAGAATGTGGGGTTTTTGTTCACCCCTCATTTTTTCAGTCGGGCTGGGGTGGGGAGGAGAAGAGCGCATGGGAGGTGCGGAGTTGGGGAGAGCAAGACCAATGAGGTGGGAAGATCAGGAGTGAGAGGGTGGGGAGCAGGTAGGTCATGAGGAGCCTTGTGGGCTACGCTAAGGAATTTGGGCTTTACACCTCGGGGCTTGGGAGGTTGGGGTGAGGGTCGGGACTGATCAGGCTTGGGGTCTGGACTAAGCTTCCCGGTGGCTGTGGAGAGGTCAGGCAGACTGGGGACAGGGGCAGGTGGGCCAGGGAGAAGAGAAGACTGGGTGAGCGAGGTTGGGGCCTGAACCAAGGTGGGAGCTGGGGCGCAGGCCATGAGGCCAAGGCCAGAACTAGGGAGGAGGAAGCCGGCGGAACCTGGGCACTCAGGAGGGGCCTGGTCGTCCCTGCTGTAGAGCTGCAGTTTGTTTTGGACCCAAGGCAGCTTTTCCCAACTTGCCAGCCCCCCCGGCCCATGAGATTTCAGCTCCAAAGGACTCCCGGGCGACTGAAGATCGGCCCACTGTCCTCAGCACACGAAGAATATGCGTCTCCAAAGGAGTGAGGTGCTGGCCGGGGCCTCTCCCGAAACACAGGCCAGGACGGCCGGGGCACTGCCCGCGTCGCTGCGATGCACGGGGTGATGGGGGGCACAGGGACCCCGGACGCGGTCCCTGACAGGACAGGTCTGCGTTCACGTGTCCGGGTCTCCGTCTCCGAACAACGGCTTCCTGAGTGGGAAACAGACACTATTCGTAGTGGAACATGGGGACTGAGTGAGATGACACGGAAAGAGCTCAGGCTGGGACCTGCCCCATGGTGAGCGACCAATAAATGACCACTTTTACCTACCTCCATTACCATGATTCGTATTACTTGGGGAGGAATATCTAATGAATACTGGGAAGAGTTTTCAACTTCCACGAAAAAGAACAGTGTGTTTAAGGAACCCCCTGGACGCAGCCTTCAGCCCCTCCCACTGCCAGTCCCCCACCTCAGCCTCAGCCTCTTTCGCTCCCCCTGCCCAGTGTCTTATTCATTTAAAGCAAATCTCAAATACCATCACATCATTCATCCATGAATATTTCACCACTGTATCTATTAATAATATACCAAGTGACAGCCCTGAAAGTAACAACTGCATCTGGGAAGCGGCTCTGGAGAACCAGCTTCCTCTGGTTCGGGCTTGTGCAAGGCACCTCCGGTGTCAGGACAGACGTGGTCCCCGGTCCCCAGGAGCTGGGTGCACAGAGACAGGGGACAGGTACGGATGCCAACAACGCCCGTCATGCTGTCAGTGCGTGCTATGGCCTCGGTGTATGGAGAGAAGCTCATATTCCAGAGCCGGGAGGGAGGGAAGTGGTAAGTTGCAGAGAAGCTGTACATGTTTGTTTGTTTCTTGCTCGTTTGTAACAAACCAACAAACCCACCAGTCACATGCAGTGGGGGGCGGTGAGGAGGGTGTGGGGTGCAAGGCCCGATGGCACAGGCTGAACCCCAAGGCTAAGCCCACACCTGCAGGTTGTATGGCCCAGAGCCAGTCACCTCCCCTCCCAGGACCTCAGTTCCGCCCTCTGTCCAGCCCCCGTCCCTGGGCCGTGCTGAGGAACGCTGCCGAGGGGGGCGGGGCTGAGAGGGTCTGTTAATATTCACGGTCAGGCTGCTGCCTGCGACTCTGGGCAGAGCTGCTGACCTGGCAAATGAAGTTGTAACTGAGCGGCAGAGGGAAATGCGTCTTCTGCGGCCAATTACACAATAGATGGCTTGGGACTTGGTTTACTTAATTAAATCTATAACCAATTGTGGATCTATCACTACTTATGATGCCACTCTAATTGGAGCCAGTTATCAGAGCCAGGTAGGAGGGAGGTCACTAGGATATCGTCGGCCCCGGGCAGGCTTGGGGAGCTCCGTGGCCTGCCGATTAGACCCGAGTCTGCGTCTTCACCACCCACGTCCTAGCTGTGTCTCTGAGCAAGTCATTGCTCTCCTCATTGCCTCAGTTTGCCTACGTAACCCTGCCTATCTTCTTGACACGGACCTGGAGATTGCCCCAAGGCTGCCCCTAGATAGCCCTGAGGGTTGGTCTAACACATTCATTTATCCAGCACGGATTCACTGGGCACCCTCGATGTGCTAAGTGCTGGGTACCATATTGAAAAGAAGGCAGATAGAGCTCTTGACCTTGCAGAGCCCTCAGTCCCTGGGGGAAGGCAGGCATTGCTTGGATTTAATTCACGAGGGAGAACAGCCTTGGAGAAGTTGCGAGACAGGGTCACTGAACTGAGTATGAAGCTGAGAACCCTCTTTCCCTGCCAGGATAAGTAGCAATGGGCCAGTGAAACTGGAGCTGGGGCAGGAAGGTGGGGGTGAGCATGTGCAAAGGCCCTGGGGCAAGAGAAAGCCTGGCTGAAGGACGTCTGTGAATAGACAGCAAACGGGAGAGTGATTTAGGACCAGCCCAGGGCTGCGGATGCCGACCCTCTGAGCAGGGTCTCATAAGCCATGATGCGGGTTGGGGAGCCACTGAAGGGGGAAGGAGCGTGACTAGGTTTTGTTTCCGTAACACCCTTCTGACTGCCCTGTGGGGGATGGGTTGGAGGGAGGGCAAGAGGGGAAGCAGGGAGAGCAGCTGGGGTGGGGGGTCTTTGCAGCGTCTAAGCGTCCATTGTCAGTGGTGGCTTGGACTTGGGTGAGGGCAGCAGTGATTGGGTGGATGATTCCAGAATGCTCTTGGAGGCAGAGACCGCAGGGCCAGCTGAGGGGCTGGGTGGGGCATGAGGGCATCCAGCAGGACCCTCAGGTTTCTGGACAGAGCACTGGGTGGCAGGAGAAGTCACCCTCCGGAGGAAGCAGAGGGGTCAGGGAGAAGCCCCGTGCTGTCCCAGCCCGTCTGAGGCACCACTACACACCCAGAGGAAATGTGCAGGAGAGGCTGAAGACACAGCCGGTGTGAGCAGAGGTGAAATTTCGGAGTCATCAGGAAGCGGGAGGCATCTAAATCCACGGGCGTGGATGAAACATCTAAAGAGAAAGTGCAGTGTGCAATGAGAAGATGATTCCAGACCCAGCCCTGAAGCCCTCTCTTTGGGGTCTGGGAGAAGGACTGACCAGGGACGCAGGGGGACCCGAAGAACTGGATGTCAGGAGCCCAGGAAAGAATGAATGTGTCCAGGAGGAGCGCTGTCTCACCTGTGCTGGCGGTGGAGGCCCGAGTGGATCTGGCGGCACGGAGACTGCTGGGGCCTGGGCGA
>CM052542.1:9482644-9563647 GCA_028533065.1 Trachops cirrhosus | reverse complement strand
GCTCACGAGCTGTCTCAGCTCGTTGTTTCAGACTCAGGCTTTCGCTCTGGTCTAGCTCTAAAGCCCGTGTCCTGCCAACGAGACCAGGCGTTTCACGTTTCTCCAGGCGCAGTGCCCATGGAGCCAGACGTGGGAGCTGCCTGCCGGGACAGACGGAACGGAGAGGGCACGCACGGTGGGTTTGCACAGGTGGGCGAGGGTCCCACACTGGCTCCGTGCGGCGGTGGAGACGCGTTGGGCAGACCAGTGTCCTGGTGTTGTCCCGGCACCAGCCTCCCTCCACGGTGTCGGGGGTGAGAATGGGGCATCATGGGACTTCGTCTGCTGAATGCACCAGAGCGAGGATCTGATGGCCTGTCCCCACCCAAGCCTGCCCGGAGATGGGCAAGATCTCAGTATCATAAAACGGTGGGGAAAAGGTTGTAAAGCGCCCCGCTGGTGCCTGGCACTTGGCAGCTGCTCTGTAGAGCCCCTCTTGCATTCCAAAACCCAAGGGCATCCCTCCCCTTCAGGCCTGGGAGGGGTCCTCAGAGTGCTGTCCACCTGAGAGGATTCCTCCGCTCTTCGTGGCTTCTTCGTGTTAAGGGGTGTGGATTCTGGATGGGGGCAGGGTCCCCATGTGGGCGTGTGAGGGACGGGCACCGGCAGGGACTCAGCCCTACGTGGAGCTGCCTTTCACTCCCGGTGCCCCAACCGACTCACTTGCTGACCTTGGACAAGTCACCTCACTCCTCGGGTCTCAGTTATACCAAGGTCCCCATGGCGCCCCCGAAGCCATTTGCAGCCACTTCCGCAGCACCACCCCTGTCAGGGTGACAATGAGTGTCTGCAACGAAGGCCTCCTGTCCGGAGCCACCAGGCCCAGAATCCCGTGCCCGGGGAGAAGCCACGTTTCAGAGTCTCTCCCTGTGGGCGACTAAGGGTAAGGATGGGTCATTTAGCAGAGCACTCGAGTGGGTCTGGGCTGAGCAGAGGCCGGCCGGAGGGGTTCAGGAGGGGCTGGAAGGAGACTTGAAAAGGTGGCTTCTGGGGTCGGAGGCCAAGGAGCCAGCGAGGAGGAGGGAGAGGGGCCAAACTGCTGCGGCGGAGCGGGGTGGGGTGGATGGTGGTGGAGGCTTCCGTCCAGGCACCACTCTGGTAGAAGGAGTGCAGAACAGAGGTGTCTGATTTTCCGTGTTCAAGCAGTGCAAACCTCCTCCGTGGCCACTCCTCTGAACCTGCAGCAGACTTCAGGGATGCACCCATGTCTCGTCCAGGTGGAACCTGGGAGGGACGGAAGCAAAGGACTCCAGCGTGCCACATCTGGGCTGACGCAAGGCAGGGAGCAGACCACGTGAGAGGAACCTTGAGTGGAGCCGAGACTTTCCCAGCAAGAGGCCTCGGAGCGAGAGAAGCCACCTGCTTGTGCCGGGAGCCACACTGTCTGAATGTTAAAGGATGGCGAACCCACGAAGCCGGATGGCGAACCCACGAAGCCGGATGGCTTGACAGCACCACTCACTTATTCCTGGGCGTTTACTGAGCACCCAGTACGCGCCCCACACTCTGCTGGGCACAAGGGATACCAGGTGAGATAACAGAGGTGGCGGGTGTCCTATATAAAGGTGGCCAGGGTGACCTATATAAAGGTGGCCAGGGTGACCTATATAAGCTGAGCACAGTGCTGGGCAGCTGGAAAGCACCACAAGTTTATTGTGTGAAGAGGGTGGGGGCCCGGTTCTGTGAGGAGTGGTGGTTGTGGGGTGGCGTTAATTCCACCGGACAGATGTGATGAGTGACAGGCATGCGGGGGCCGCGACTCCATGTGAACCGCATCCGTGCTTCTCCCCGGGGTATTGGCTGTGATGCAATTAACACCAAGCGCTGGTTTGGAGCTGTCACTTCTCCAGGTGGCTTGCTTTGTCCCACTTACGAAGTCAGCGTGACTCTGGACTTCACACCTTTCTTTTACAATCAAAACACCTGGGAAGTATATGGCTCTTGTCTTCTCACCACATACACATGGCCTGACAGATTTTCAGATCAAATTCACTCTCACCGCCCATTCCCCCGAGAGCTGAGGATGGAGCCAGCTGCAGCGGTCAGGAAAAATGCAGCATGATGCAGGGGAGACCGGCAGGCAGCGTGCTGAGGGGTAACCGAGGAAAGCTGCCTTCAGTTCCTCCTCCGGGTAGTGCAGCCTCTTTGCTGGTCCCCCAAAGACAGGAGCCCTGGGCTCCAGCCCCAGCCCCACCCGTAACCTGTGTGTGGTTTTGGCCAAGACGCATCCCTTCTCTGAGCCATGGTGCCCTTGACTGACAGCGGGGTCCAATGTGGTGCTTCATTTGCAGAATTGTGAGGATTGATTGGTTGGTGCTCGGGCAGTGCTCAGCACGCTGTCCAGCTCTGAGTGACCTGGGCTGCAAGGCCATCTGCTCAGCCCACAAGCACCCCCAGCTCCTCCTCCTCTGGGCACGTGGGGGACGCCACGTCTGGCCCCCTTGGGGTTGGGTGGAACCGTGGGCTGCTTCCGGCCAACAAGCTGGGCAATGACCCGGTGTCATGATTGTCCCTGTGAGACCCTCCAGGGGCTTTTGTCCCCTCTGCCAGAACGACTGGCTCATTGGGGAGCTTGGGTCCTGGAAGAGGAGGGGGAGGCTGAGCTGATCCGTGGAGCACCCGCCACAGGCAAGTTAAAAAAGTAAGCCGTGGGCGCTGGGACCCGCCTCTGTTCGTGCAGCAAACTCTGTTTCTCCTGACTAATGCAGAGAACTCGCTCCTGTCTCCAGACCTCAGTGTCTTTACCGGGAAGAGGAATAGCTGTGCTGGATGGTTGATCCACAGGAGGTTCCCTCCATCCTAGACTCCAGGGGGTGAACCCTGGTCCGCACCCACTCAGGGCCCTGCCCCTTTCTCCTCTGTGCTCCCCACACAAGCCATCAGGCTCTGTCCTAGCCACAGCTGGGCAGTGCTCAGAGGAGGGGGTGACCCGGTGATGGGGGCGTGGTTGCACAGGCATTTCAAGCTCAGCAGACCCAGAACAGAACTCCTCCCCGCCATTGGCTCCTGCTCTGGCTTCCCTAGCTCAGTGGGGGCCTGAGGACCCATTCGTTGTCCAGAAGAGAGCCCTGGATCCCATCCTGGGCTCCAACATTTTCCTCACCCCAAATCCCTTCCCTTTTACCCCTTAATGTCTCTCATACCGTCCCCTCCTCTCGTACCACCTCCCACCTTACCTCCCTCAACAGCTGTCTCCTCACTGCCCTCCCCTGCCCATCACGCCAAACCCTCCCTCCCACCCATCCACACCGTGGCTGCCCGGAACTCTTCCTAAAACGTACCTGGTATGCCACTCTCTGGGGTGCTCGAAGCACTGCAAGGTTGTGGCTCCCCAAGACTCCCTCCATCCCTGTCCCTGCTATTGCCTCTTCCTCGAAGTCCCTCTATCCCCTGGCTGCCTGAAAAATTCTCACTCCTTCAAAACTCAGCTCTGATGCTACTTCTACACATGCATTCTCCGATAGCCTCAGGCTGTGTTCATGCCTCTGTTATAACACTCAAAACACGGGGCCCAACGGACCGGGACCAGCTACTCCGACCTGTGAGCCACTGAATGAGGGGACTGTGTCCTCCTTATTCTTCCAGAGATTCCTAGCCCAGGGCTGGGCCCACAGTCAGTGCTTAGCAAACGTTCCTCTCACTCACTCCACCCCCCGCCCCCACCCCTCACTCACTACTCTCGCACCCAGCAGTCTTCTAGGCATTGGGAAGGCAGGAGTAAGTACCATGCTTGCTTTCTAGCGGGAGACAGAGAATTCCACAACAAACAGGTCATAAAACAAACCCAAGGTGATTTTTAAATCGAAGCCAGTGCTGTTAAGCCCAGCAGTGCAGACGGGCAGCTGCTTTACGCAGATGGTTAGGAAAGGTCTTTTTAAAGAGGTAGCGTTTGAGCTGGGACCTGATTCATGAGAAGAGTTCTCCATGTGGGTGCCTGAAGGGCAAAGTGTCCCAGCCCGTGGGGACAGTATGTGCAAAGGCCCTGTGGAGAGGCAACCTCAACGTTTATTAAGTGGATGGATGGATGGATGGATGGATGGGTAGGGGATGCCCACTCTCTCTTCTCCCCCTTAGGGTCTGGGCGTTCAGTTGCCTAGGTGGTCAGAGTCAATTGGCCCCACCTTCCGAGATGAGAGCTTTCTCTCACAGAAGGTGCTGGGACCCGCCGCTGCGAGTTTAGAGCCAGGAGACGTCGGGAGGTGACGCTGGCTCCTCAAGCCCCTCACTGCCAGAGCAGGGATGTGTGTGCCACAGACTGCCAGCCCCCCAAGAAGACACATTCATCGAGTTGGCCTGTGTTTCCTTGAGCTAAGGCTCTGTAGGCACCTGCTTTGTAACAAACATCTGTTTTTAATCCCTTGAGAATTTCTCCTTCAGATCCCCCCCTGCAGGTGGAGGGGACGCACTTGAACAGAACAAACACGGGGAAGGCTGTGGCCTCTTCGAGTCTCAGCCCTCCCCATCCATCACTGTCCTACTGTCCTCCACGTCTGCAGCCCTCCCAAGGGGGTGGCACCATTTATGTGATATTTTAGCCTCGCAGGCTGATCCGCTGCACGCACGCGCATGTGTGTTTCTCAGCACCGTGAGGTGGCTGCCACTAGGGGGTGCCAAGTAGCGAGTCAGGAGCAGGTGTGGGACTGGCAGCAACCAACCTGCAGGGCGGCGATGGCGGCTCTCGTCTTCTGCACCAGGGGAAGCCACTCTCCCACTCTGGGCCTCCCACCCCTCAGGTCTCCCACCATCCAGGCCTCCTGCCTCCGCTCTCAAGCCAGCAGTTAACCCTGGACCAGTGACTTTCCCTGGGGAAGGAGGGACAGCAGGAGCAGCTGTAGTTGGTCATGGTTCCTGCGGCCAGAGTCCAAGAGTGTCTGGGAGGGGCAGATGTCCATGTGTGCCGGGAGTCAGTGACGGCCACGGCCTTGGAACCAGATGGGCCTAGCTTCCAAACCATCCCCTGCTCCCCAGTGTGGCTTCGAGTGCAGAATGGACCTGCTCTGAGCCTCAGTTTCTTCACTGGATGAAGAATGGCAGGGATAACTAAACACCCTCCTCTGCGTGGTTCTCCCGAGGGTGAATTACAGCACCATGCGTCAAGTTCCTGGTGCGTAGAAGATGCTAATGATGTGAGCTTGGGCTTGGGGCTGTCTGTGACTTTATCATATTTAAATCCCACAGTCCCTGCCCTTTGTGCTGGGGTAGGGGAAAGGAGATGGGGGCTCAGAGATGGGAAACGACGAGGAGGGTGCCAGACCTATCAGAAGTCAGACCCTCTGACTACCGAAGGCTGGGGTCCCTGCGTGTGGGAGCTGGAGGGAGTGAGAAAGGGCTTTGCAGATGGATGGAGCGAGGCTGACCCAGGGGGCGGCCCCTCCCTGATGGAGCCATCTCTGCATACTGCGCAGATCAGCCCTATCCGAGTGCCCTGGTGTCTGCAGGGCCCCACTGACCCTCTGCTGCCAGCAGGGCCAGGAGGGGGGCCCCTCAGAAACGATGAAGTGGGAGCCAGTGGGGCATGCTCTCTGCTCCAGGCCCAGCAGGCCTCAGAGCTGCCTTCGCCGACCTGGAAAATAGTGCACAACGAATGCCGGGCACAGGCCCCCTGCTTGGGGACATCTGCGGTGGCTTCCTTGCACAGCTCGGGAAAGCGTAGCTTGTCTCCAAGGTGGAGCTTTTCCAGTGGTGTGCTGGTACGATGTTGACAACCAGCTTTTTTTTTGGGGGGGGGAGACAAATTCTGATTTGTAGCATAGCAGATTTCCATGGTGTAAATACTCCCACATAGCCTGCTTTCAAGTTACTCCAGAACCAGGGAGGGATGTGCGCCCTGACTCTCAGAGCAGGTGTGAATCATCTCCAGGCACCCCTGCCTTCTCCCCGGCCTGCTGGTGCCTGGGGGCCACCCCACCCCACCCCCACTTCCCCTTCTCCTGCCTCCAGCCCTGCATTCCCTGCTCACGGAAGCCAGGTATTTGCACCCCGACTCCCAGTGTGCCTTGTTTTGGGGCGTGGCCAGCAATGATCTCACGGCTGGCCTCTGGGGCCCGCCGCGACAGGAGATGTGGGAGGCAGATTGTTCCTGAGATTACACATTATTTTTAGGTTCCAGGCCATCGTTCATGATCTAAAAATGACTGAACCAGTAAAGTGTACATAGGGACACATGCAGAACAGTTTGTACAAAATTATAGGGGATTTCTGCATCTCCAGAAACAACCACTGGACACTCAGTGTCTCTGGGGGTTGAGTGGGGAGGAGGCGAGCGTTGAGAGTCTCATGTGAGGTCAGAATGGTTGGTCAGGGCCTCTGGACTGCATTTTAGTTTTCAAACACTTTTCCCTCCATCACTTTATGGCCAATCCTTGGGAGCTGTGCTATTCTTTTTTTTTTAATGTTTATTTATTGATTTTAGAGAGAAAGAGGAACGGGGAGAGAGAGAGAAGAGAGAGAAAGGAGACGTATCCGTTGTCCACTTATTGATGCATACATTGGTTGATTCTTATACGTGCCCTGACCAGGGATCGAACCTGCAACCTTGGTGAATGAAGGTGACGCTCTAACCAACTGAGCTAACCGGCCAGGGCAGGGGCTGTGCTATGCTGGTCATCGTAGTTATCAGATTAGGAAATGGAGCTCACAGAGGGAAGATACCACCCCACGAGTCTTTTGTTAATAACGCCACAGCTGCCATCTTTTGAGTGCCCCTTCTATGCCGGGAGTTTATTTATTATTGTTTTTCATCATCATCATTATTATTATTCAACAAATGTTTCTTGAGCACCTCCTATGTGCCAGGCACTGTTCCAGGCACCTGAGTATGTCAGTGAAACAGAATAAAGAACCCTGCCCTGGTGGGGCTTCCACTCTGGCCCGAGGAAACAGTCGTGGATCATCTCAGTGATCTGTCGGAGAAAGTTTCAGGTGTTTCACAGAGAAACCGGAGACCTCTGCTAACGTGGGGCTCCGGCCCTCTCGGGGCCACTGCCGGGCCTTTCAGATTGCGACGTCTGAACTCTGAAGTCTGTTTGTTGCCAAGCGAACTAAATGGTTTTGATCTTTCCAACTCTGCAAAGCTGATGCATTTGCCTTCCATGGCTGCCGTGACCAGTCACCACAACTTGGTGGTTTGAGCAACAGACCATCGAGGATTTGGAGGCTGAAGCCTGACGTCAGCGTCACTCCCTCCGGAGGCTCTCAGGGGGTCTTCTTCTTCAGCGCTGGCGGCTGCTGGCGTTCCTTGGCTTGTGACTGCCTCACTTCTAATCTTCAAGGTCGGCACCTTCAAATCTCTTTGTCTTCTGCTTCATCAGCATCTCACCATGTCCCCTGTGTATCGGGTGTCCCTCTGCCTCACTCTTATGAAGACACTAATGCTAACCCGGGACCCTCTCCCCATCTCAAGATCCTTTCCTTAGTCACGTCTGCAAAGACCCCTTTCTGTTCTGCCACACGAGGTAGCGCTCACACGTTCCAGGGTTGGGATGCGCCTATCTTTCAGGCTGCCGGTGTGTTTCTCAGCGTACCGTAGCTGGCCATCATAATTCCTGCTTTGTAGCCGAGGTTAACTCACCTGTCCAGTGTCCCACAGCGGGGAGATGCCCGCCTGGGAGGCAAACCCTGGTCTTTACGTCCTTTCCATCCAGAGCGCTGCCCCATGAGCAGGCGCACAACCTGCCGACGAGCACGCTGAAGCTCGGTGGCTGACGTGACTGGTCCAAGGTCATGGGCTACCGTGGGCCTTCCATGCCCTGAATCCTTTCCTAGGGGGCCAAATTAGGCTCCATCTGAACCATTCTCAGCTAAGTCTGTGCCGTCTGAGCTGGCACTGGGCCCGCACTTGCCATCAGAAAACACACCGAGCCCTGGCTGGTGTGGTTCAGTGGATTGAGCGCCAACCTGCGAACCGAAGCGTCACTGGTTCGATTCCCAGCCAGGGCACATGCCTGGGTTGCCGGCCAGGTCCCCAGGGCAGGGCACATAAGAGGCAACCACACGGTGATTTCTCTCCCTCCCACCCCCTCTCTCTAAAAATAAATAAATAAAATCTTAAAAAAAAAGAAAAGGAAAGAAAGAAAACACGTCGACAGAAGGGGCAGTCGAGAACTCCCTTCAGTTGCTGCGTTCACCGGCTTTAAGCTTTCAAACCCAGTCGGCCTGGAGGCTAATTTTCTGCAGCTTCCACTGTTCAGCTCCATTTATTGTGCCTGACACTGTGAAAGCATTCGCTATCGATTCTGGGCTGTATTAACTTTTCTTCCCCCTCTCCCCCGGCCCCGGCCCCAGCTCTCCTGCAGTTTTCGGTCCAGCAATTAGGTATTGGAGGGGACAGTGTGGGGTGGCTGCCACTGCCTTTCAATTACCAGTCACAGTAAACACGACTTACTCTCCGCCCTCCGGAGTCCCTGCTGCATTCTGAAAGAGGAGAACACTGCTTAAACGACTCCTCTCTCCTGCGTGACACTCGGACACTCACACTCCAGCTGATCAATAATTCCGTCACCCGCGGGGCCCCCGGGGGGGGCTGTCCGAGACGGCTAATTGGCTCTAGGAGATGGCTGGCTGGCGGAGAAGTGTGTGTATGTCCCTCTGCGAGTGTGTTTTGTGTGTGAATGCGTGTCTATGCGTGTGTGTTTGAGGGTGTCTGGGTGACCGTGAGGAGGGTGCATGGTTTCTGTATTCCCCACACGCAGGTCACCAGGGTGGGGGAGCCCCTTTGGCATGGATAGGATCGGGAGGGGCTATGACTTTGGAAAAAGGCCTTTGAGTTAGTTATAGGCATGGAGGCTTGTGGTTCCTCCATGTGTAAACTGTCACAAAGCGAAGGGACAGATAGAAGTGTTTTAAGGTAGTGGCGAAGCACATGGGGGTGACGTCAGAGGGACTTGAGTTCTAATTTTGACCCTTTCACTTAGCCTCCCTAAGCCTGGATGTCCTCATCTGTAAAATGAGTATAATGCTCCTGTCCTAGAAGGCCGGTATGAGGGTTAAATGAAGTGACAGGTATGATAAGTGACAGCTATCACCTCGGGCCTCAGAGGAGCTGGGGTGGACAGGGTAGGTAGGGTCTGGAGGTCAGGCAGGCCTGAGCTTGGATCCTTGTCCTGCTACTTGTGTGGCCATATGACCTTGAGAAAGTCACTCTCTGTGCCTCAGTTTCCTCTGCTGTGAGATGGAGGAATAAGATCTGTGGTATTTGGCTGGATGGTGTCTTCCAAAAACTCACGTGCACCTGGAACCTCAGAAGGTGACTTTACGTGGAAATGCCTTCGCACGCGTAATCGAGTTAAGGTGAAGCCGTGCCGGATTAGGGTGGACCCTGAATGCAGGAGCCGGTGTCTTTGTGAGCGTGTCCTGGGAAGACGCACACAGAGACACACACAGGGAAGAAGACCCTGTGATGTGGGGGTAGACATGGGGGTGCTGCGGCCACAAGTCAAGGACCCCAAGAACTGCCAGCAACCACCAGAAGCTGGAAGAAGCTGCCACTTTCTGCAAGGAGCCCCGTCCTGGTGAACCCCAGTTTCCTCAGACCTCCCTCATATCACATCAGCTGGCTTCTGGCTCCCGAGAGAGTGGCAGGAATTCCTCCTCCTTCTTTCCCGAAGCCCCAGGGAATGAAGCAGGCCTTGCTGAGCAGCAGCGGGCGGTCCCCCTGTGAGGCTCTGGGTCCCCCCGGGGGCTCTGCCTGGCCATCCTCCTGGCGGTGTGGAGTTAGCAGGGTCACTCGATGATGTAGCACCCCACACTGGGAGCAATGTAATGAGGCCTCCTAGGGATTGTTCGAGAAAACAAAACACAGAGCGAAAGATAATTCTGGAATATTGGGCCCACACATCAAAGCGCAGCAGAAGGCCAGCTGGCTGGCCCGGGGAGGCTGCGTGGGCCACTTTCCCCCAAGGGGAGTGAGGGGTCTGGGGTTGGTGAAGCAGGGCTCAGCGCCACCCCATGAGGGCTGTTCTGCCGGCCAAGACAGTGACGAGGGGGTTTCTGGGTCCAGGGACCCCTGCCAAGCCTGGGGAGACATTCCAGGAAAGTCAGGGATGGGACGGTGAAGCTAGCATGCACTCAGTTGGGGCGCACTTTTCCCATCGGTGGGCCGGGGTTCCCTCTGTGCCGGGCATGTCACAGAGGAGACGGACCTGAATAGTGGCACCCCCTCTGTCCTCAGGAGGGCTCGGGAAGGATGACTGTGAGGTGAGACCGGGGTTCTCAGCTGTCCTTTTCCAATTACAGGCAATTCTCAGTCGCTGCAGGGGATATGACTTGAGCACTTTTAATTGACATCATTACCCAGTTTGTTTAATATCTAGTTGGTGGTTGACATCCTTTCACTTGAAGCAGCAGCAGTTAAAGGAAAAGTTTTTGAAATCAAAATGTAATTACTTGCTGAATCAGGTAGGATCGAATTCAGATGCAAGAGACAGGAAACCCAACAAACGGGAGTTTATTTTTCACGGCGAATGTGGAGCTCAGAATTAAACAGACCAGGTGCAGCTGAAGGAAGCTGTGGAGGGTACAGGCTGGCTCTGTCTTCCTGCTCTGCCACCCGTGTGACTTTTGTCCTCTTGGTTGCAAGAGGGCTGCTGCTGGCCAGACCTTGTGTCCACATCCAGGGTAGGAAGAAGCAGGAGAAGGGGGCAGTGCCTATATCAGGAAAAGATAAGCACTCCCATAAATCCCCATCAGACTTCTATTTGCATCTCAAGGGCCATGATTGTGTCACGTGTCCACTCCTGGCTGCAAAGGAGGCTGGAGAGTTAACTGCCCTGAATAAAACTAGCACTCTGGAGGTCAGGAGGAAGGAAGGAACGGATACTGGATGGATAACTGGACGTGCCTTCCTTCACCCATATAGCAGAATTTAAAAGTGCAACTAGATTAGCTTAACATCTGGCATCAGAGCTTCCTTAGGGAAAAAAATGATCTTTGTTTCAGAAAATACTTTGACAATCTTGTGAGGGTGGAAGATAAGACTCAGAGAGCACGCAGTGTCTGGAAATGGCAGATAGCTAAACCAGCAGCCCATGAAATGCATGGGAATTTGAGGAGAGGAGAACAGGGAGGGGTGAGGGGCGGCAAATTGGCAGGAGATGAAGCCAAGGAAGACTGCCGTTGGTGGGGAGACCAAATATATTTTACAAGCAGAGAGAGATCTCTAGCATCCAATGCAAGTCATTTGAGATCATGTGATATGAAACCCTCACACCTCCTCCAGACCTTCAGTAAAGTCTGTTACGTTCACAGAAGCCCTGTAGGTTATTTGGAGGCTATCGGGGGGGAAAGACGGCTTTCAGACCTGAGACGGGAATGGTGAGGGAGGAAAGATGGGAATTCCTGGTCCAAGGTGACTAGGAATCCACAGGAGTCTTAGAGAGCCACAGAACTTCCCAGGAACACGGAATGGGGTGTATTGGTTATCTGTTGCTGCGTAATGCACTACCCAAACATAGTGCCTGCAAACAACAAAAATCATTTATTTTGAAGCTCTGCTAGGCTAGGTGCTTTTCATCCACTTTTGAGGTGACATTCTTCATTTTCAGCAGAGACAGGGTGACAGGCTGGGGCTGAGCCTGGGGGCGGCTGTCTGGTGTCTCTCAAGGCAGGCGTCTGTAATTCTCTTTCTTCTCTTTTTTGCAGAAGGATTAGGAAGTCACACTGAGTTCCCAGGATGCCAGCCCCACCCATTTCCAAACAGGAGGATAAACACATGTCCCAGAGCCAAACAGAAATGCATTTTTAATTATCTGCACCACCGCTCCCTCCCATTAGTGTGGGAAATCAAGAGTTCAGTACAGAGTACTTACAATAATAATCCCAGGAACGACACTTCCACTTTCAAAACAACCCCTCATCTCTTCTTGCATTTGATGCTCACGAGCATGCTTGGGACGGGCTCGGGTTAGTGTGGGCGGCCTCTTCGTTTTTTGGTTGATTAAATGGAAACTCGGGTGGCCGAAGGCCTGGTGGGGGTGGGGTGGGGGAGAGGTGGAGACAGGCTGTGAGGGCTGGTCACCTGAGTGTCTTCCCCATTAAGGAGAGGAGTGGTCTCTCGTGGGCTACGCCTGGGGGTCCGGGAGTTGGTGGGGACAGCACAGACGTGCAGTCAACTGATCCGGTTGAATCCCAACTTGGCCACTTCCTTGCTGAGTAAACTTGAGCAGAGTTCTTTGCATCTCTGAGCTTCAGTTTCCCGACAGCAAAATAGGAATAGGACCGTGTCTCTTGCAAGGGATGCTATTCGAGATGTCCCTTGCGACAGCACCTAGCATGTGCCTGGTATGTGCTCTGGCCGCTGTACTGTTCTCCTGTGTTAGCTTCTCCTAGCACGTTGGACGGGCCAAGTGGTGTCCACTCTGGCTTCGTCCTCTGCATGGGCCTAGGACTGTCCCTCTTCACAACCTTCCTACGGGAGTGGCAGGAAGAGAAGGAGGGGACGAGAGATAGGGGCCTGGAGTTTCCTGAAGTGAGATGTTAGCCAGCAGCCTACGTGGCTCAGGAGAACCAAGACCATGAAATCAGGAGCTTTCAGGTAGGAACTCTTTGCTGTCACCTGCTTGATTTCTCAAGGGGCTGTGCTGGGGGAGAACCAAGCCCTCAGCGGGGTCCCCTCCTGGAGCTGGTGGTGAGGGGACGTACCAGAATCTTCTGTGGCTTCAGATCAAGAGGTGTGGGCAAGTCAGGCCAGGACCTTGCTCTGTGTGGTCTCACTGCTCCCAAGTGACCTCAGCCTCCTCGGGCTTTTCATTTTGCTGGGGAGGCAGAGTGTCAACTTCCTCTCCCAAGAGAAGGTTGGGGGCAGGGATGGGATGTGATCTTGGGAAATCGCTTAGCTTCTCTGACTCAGTTTTATCAACTGTGAGCCATGTGTTAGGTTCCTGCAGCTGCTGTAACCAATTACCACAAACTCCACAGCTTGGGAGAGCACACGTTTCTTCCCTCACAGTGTTGGAGGCCAGAAGTCCAACATCAAGGTCCTGGGGCTGAAATCAAGGAGCCATCAGGGGCTGCACTCTTTCCAGGGGCCCTGGGGGAGAATCTGCTTCTCGCTTCTTCTATCTTCTGCGGCTGCCGGCATGCCTCAGCTTGTGGCTGCATCACTCCAGGCTTCAAGGCCATCATCTTCAGATCTGTTTCTGCACCAGCCTCACATCACCTGCTCTTCTGTGTTACAAATACCCTCTGCCTCACATTTATACGGATACATGTGATTGCATTTAGGGCCCATCTGGATGATCCAGGATCATCTGCTCATCTGAGAACCCTAACTCAATCCTGTCTGCAAAGATGGTTTTCCAAAGAAGATAACATTAACGGGCTCTAGGCATTAAGATCTGGTATCCTGGCGAGCCATTATTCAGCCTAGTAGAAGTCTGTAAACCACTCAGTCATCAGTATTCAGCAAGTAGTATCAAGAGCTGCAAGTGCAGACTCTGAAGCCAGCCTGCTGGGCTTCCATCTGCCCAACCAGGACACAGGTCTCAAGGCGGAGAGAGGGGCACTGGGAAAGCTTGAGCGGGACTTTACCAGTGAGGGAGGTCAGCGAAGGCTCCCCGGGGTAGGTGATGGCTGGGACATCAGGAGGATAAACAAGAGTTGCCTGGAAAGAGTGGTGTAAAGAACATTCTGGACTAAGGGGACAGCCCTGCCATGTGGAGAAAAGGAAAGGTGGTCCATGAGGGTGAAGAAGAGCTAGGTAGGGGTGGGATTTGAGGGGCAGCTGGAGAGGTGGGAGGTGGACAGGGCCAAGGTTTATTCTCCACACTGAGGATTGCGGACTCCATCAAGATCAAGGGGAAGCCAGGGAGGGATTTTATGTGGGATCGACCTGATCTGATGTGTGTCGTGTCCTGACAAGATTGGTCTGGCTGCAGAGTGAAGGGCGTGCTAGAGGGACGGGAGGTGAGAAGCTGAAATGGGACATTCTTGAAGTCGTCCACGCAGGAGGAGGGGGCCAGTCGAGGGAGGGAAGTGAAGATGGAACACAGAGCAGCGAGGGCTTCAGGAGCTGGTGAGGAGGTGAAATTGACAGCACTTGGGGGCAGATTCCTACCGGGCATGGGGCTGGGGCAGAGGGACTGTGTGACTCGTCAGGTTCCAGCCTGGCCAGCTGGATGGTGGTGTCATTCCTGGAGACAGGAAACCCAAGAGGCTTGGATAAGGAGACCACTGTGAGGGCCATCTTGAAAGCATTGAGTCTGAGGTGTCCTTGAGACACCCAAGGACCTAATAACTTCTAGAAGAGTCTGAGCTCAAAGAGATGTTGTGGCTGGAGATGTGGAGCCCAGAGAGGGAGAATTAGGCAAGACAGATGTTTTGCACCATGCCTGGCAGCTAGGAGGGCTTCAAAAGGGCGTAGCCCCCTCCTTCTTACCTTAAAAGTAATAATTCTTGTAGTCTCAGGAGAAGGTACAGCAGTGGTCAGGAGGTGGCCTGTCTGGGCTGGGGGGACCATTCATGGTCTATCCATGCTCAAGGACAGCCAGCCTTGCTGTCAGGGGTGGGTGACCGAGGGGATCATTGGCTGACGATGGAGACTCAACTAAAGTTGAATTTGTTGAACCCTAATTAGACTCACTGGTGGACCCAATTGGAGCTCAAGGGGAGAGAGATGCTCAGAGGCTGGGTCTGTAGGTTTACCAGAGGATGATGTCTACCCATCCCCTCTGCTGGTCCCACCCACTCAGGAAAGGTGGCTTGGGACAGGGCCAGCCTGGATCGGCCTTCTCAGCCAGCATCAGGACCTGATCTTTGGAGGGTCTTTATCCAGCTGAGTGCACTGTGTGGGGATGATGCTTAGATTGGATCAGATGGAGTCTGTACCCCCAAAACCTTGGCCAAATCCAATGCATGCTGGATAAACACGCATCAGGACCAGAACCACTATGCTAATGTTGCTGCTGCCACTCCTCCTCTTCTGCCTCATTCTTCTCCTCTTCCTCCTCTTCTGCCTCATTCTTCTCTTCCTCCTCCATCTCCTCCCCCCTCTTCTCTTGAGCAACTGTTTTGTTTTCCTTCATGAGCCCTGGGAATCTGCTTAATAAATTGACTTGTCTTTCTTGCTTTGGCCACTAGGAAGCTCAAACCCAGGAAGCAACCAACTCAAGCAAACTGTGCAGAACATGACATTTTATAACTTTATTTTAATTAACTCCTTGTTTTATTTTATTTCCTACTCTTGCCTTTTGTTTGTCCTGACTCCACATCGATTTAGTATATCTGGTTACATGTATTTTGAAAATTGCCTCAAGCCCTTTTTTTTTTTTTTGGTGGAATAAGACCGGGTATATATAAACAAATCAACAAAGTCAATAGAACAAACATTTGTGGATTGATTTAAAAATAGACTGTTTCTGTATTGCACTGGCATTGAAGAGGAGTGTGCTGTTTGGAGGGTTTTGTGGTTCATCCTCCTACGAGGGGAATGGTTGTTCCTTAACTAATCTGCTGAGCAAGTCTGTTCAGCGAATCAGCCAGATGCAGTGTGAGGACGGACATTCAAAGATCCTGTAAAGGGTATCCATTAATTGGGCAAATGCCTTCTGGATACCAGGTCAGGCAGGGGTCAGAGTGGTGAGGGAGGACCAAGAGATTCTAGGACTGTAGGATTCTCCTGGAATCCTACTTAGTGGGTTCGATGGTCTCTATTCTCCTAATTAGATGGAGAAAGTTTTACAGAGGCTGAGGATAGGGTTAAGGCTGGGGTTGGGATGAGGGTTAGGTCTTTGGGGAGTGGCTCTATGGACCCAGCTGTCAATCATCCAGGATGTGGAGAGAGTTTGACTGAGTTTTCACGCCAGCTGCATGATTGGGCGGCTGTCGCCTGCCCAAGAGTTGTCTCCACGAACAAATGCTCACTCTGCTGGTCTGTGCCTCACCACAGTCGGCTGTCCCCGGCCGGGTCCTGCTGTCGGGCGCTTGGCCCTCTGCACACACTGCCTGCTGTACCGTTTGGCACCGTGTAGTGGTGCAGAGCCTAGAGGCAGGAGCCAGGTGCTGGCTCCCCCATCTATGATTGCTAAAATCTCAGGCAGGTTTTTAGCCTCTGTGCCTCAGTTTCCTCTCTGTAAAATGGGGACAGTGGGCGTTGGGTTATTTTTGAGTCCTGGTGAGTTAACATCACTAAGGAGTATAGAAAAGTGCTCGCTGCTGTGTCATCGTCCCTCCCGAATGCTGCACCTGCTGGTCCCTGTCCATCCGCCAGAGCTCAGCAGCCTCCCCGAAACCTTCCCTGACCGCCCCTTTTCCAAGGCTGGGTCAGAGGCCTCCCTCTGGGCTTCTGCAGCCAGTCTTGCAAACATTTGTCTTGATTGGCGTTTCTGCACCCTCCTCCAGGTCTCGATCCCTTTTGGGGCTGACAGGTTGAGTCTGGTACATCTCTGCATGTGTGTGGTACCCAGACCGGGGCTCGGCATAGCAAGGTGCTGGGAAGGGATGAAGGATGCTGCAGCCTGGCCTGGGGATGCAGAACACATCAACAACAAAGAAGCAATACTGCCCAGAGCCAAGGGTACCACCAGCATCGCTCGGGCCCACGCCATCCTGCCAAATGTCGCCTGGAAGTGCGGAACAGGCTGTTTCCCTCCTCTGAGGGGCTGGGTGGGGGGCGCAGGGGTGTGACCATGCTTTGGGTGGGAATATTCCCAAATCCAGTTTCATCTGGATAGCCTCCAGGTGAGCAAATGGCCTTGCCATGTACAGACCATGCGCAGGAAAGATGCTTTTAATCAGTTCTAAGGAGGCAGTGTTCCCAGGGGTGAGAGCTGGGGTTCAAGTCTATAGCCTCCCTGTGCCTCAGTTTTTTCCAACTGAAAAATGGAGTTAATATCTTCCTGTGCTTATTTCTATGAGGACTGAAGAGTTAACACTTGTAAAGCTCTGGCATAATGCGAGGTGCACAGTAGTCATTCAATAAGTGGCTGCCATTGTCACCATTCTTGTTTTTTCTGAATATTTTGATGGCGGCCTTCTGAAGGAATCAGAGCTCTGAACGGGGATTTCTCCTGTGGCCCTTTCTCCTCAGCAGTGAGGTCTCACGCATTTGCTGCGACGCCACACGGGGAAGCTGCTGACGAGCCCGTAGACAGAGTCGCCGCCCCCAGCTCAGCGCCTCTCCGCGCCGTCTGCACGGCCTTATCATCAGTCCCCATTCGTTGGACGACTGTGTGTGCTGTGCTTGTTATGTGTTCTCTTTACTAAGTCTTCCTCACCACTCCGCAATGACCAAAGTGGGGTGCAGAGAGGTGACATGGCTTGCCTGGGGTTGCACAGCTTGAAAATGGTGGGGTTCAAACACCATTGGTCTGCTCTAACGCCCGTGCTCCTTCCTCCAGGTCATTCAGGTCCACTGCCTGCTACAGCGTGTGGTGTACAGCAGGCACTTGGGAGAGAATAGATGTGTGTTGAGCAGATGGATTTGCTGTGTTAGGCACTGAGAATGGCAAGGGGAATAGGATGTGGACCAATGGTCTTACAGTCCAGTGGGTTTGAATGTGTTGGCCATGCAGATGCTCCCGGAACCCACAAGGCATTTAATTGTGAAGGAGGCTGTGAAGGATGCACCATCGCAGTTGCTTGCCCTGCAGCGACCGCTGCCTTTCTTCTTGGACAGCAGAACCTCCCTGCCTGTCTAATAATTCTGGCTAGTGCGAGGGAAGGGGAAATCTGCCAGGGCGGGGAGCTTCCTCCTCGACAAGAGAGGAGCAAGCCGGAAAAAGCTCAGACTCCTACCTGCCTTTAACCCGATCTTGGGACAGGGGTGGGGCGTTAAGAATTAGGAGAAATGGGAGACATGGCAGAAATGAAAGAATGTGAAGGACAATCAAGAAGCTCGGAATCAGAACAAGAGAAGATAGGGCGATGCATAAGGCAGTGCTTCTCCAAGTGTGAGCCCAGAACCAACAGCAGCACTCACCTGGGGACTGGCTGGGAATGCAGGTTCCCAGGCCTGGCTACAGTCCCCAGAGTCCCCAACGCTGATGGTGGGACCTCACAGCTGTTTTCACAGGCTCTCCGGGTGATGCCCACTTATGCTGATGTTTGAGACTAGCTGGGGTTGTTTGTTTAAGACTTGGGCTGCGATCAATAAGAGGCATCCAACTGTCCTCCCCTCCGCCCCCCGCAAGGTGCCTGGCCTCCACTGCGGGGGCAGCAGGTCAGATTTAAGAGAACCACACCAGGATGCGGAGCGTATTGCGTTAGTGTGTAGAATGGAGATACAGGAAGTCCACGTCACTGTGTTCTCTCTGCTGCGCAGGCAGCTGAGCTCAGGGTTCCAGGGTAGAATGTGAGACAGTGGATGCTGATCCAGCTTTCTAAGAAAGAATAAGAGAAAGGAGAGAGTGCGTGTGTGTGTGTAGGGAGCCGGAAAGACCCGCTGACATCAGGCCACTGCTTGAGGCAGCCCTTAATTGGGATCCATTTCTCTCTCTCCCCAGCTGCTGGCTCAGCTCAGTGAGGAAGCGATGCGCTGACAGCAGCCAGCAGTCCGGACCGGACCCCCCTCTGCCTGAGGCGTGGGCTCCATCAGGGCATCAGTGCCAGCTGGGCAGTCTGCCCGCTGATGGATGAAGCTGTAAGGAACATCCTTATTGGGGCCTGGCTCCTGCCTGGCTCTGGAGCTCTAGAACGCCTGTGTCCCCTCTCTGGCATGGGGGGCTCTGCCAGAAACTCATTTGGCAGCATGTTCTTGGAATGGAGCAAGTTCCTAAATACTAACTGTTCTGGTGCCCTCTTCCCTAGGGGGTGGTCCCATTGGAAGGGTGAGAAAGGGGCTCCATTCAGGCTGCAAATGGCCCCATCGAACTTCCTTCTCTCTGTCTTTGTTGATGTTGCATGAAGCGTGGGAGGCAGAGAGGAGAGCGTGGGGAGGCAGAGGGTCCTCCCCACCTCCCTTCCTCCTTGTCCTACTGTGACAACTTCTGTGTTCACTGCAGTCCTGGCTCCCCACCATCTCTCCATGGCCATGGTGACCGCCCCAGGACCCATCCCAGTGACTGTTGTGATGTCTCCTGCATGGTTGCCTTGCGTCTCGTCTCCAGGGCTGACTTCTCCATTGGGCGTAGTAGGCACGGTGCCTAGGGTCCACGGTCCTTTTAGGGGGCCCATGGAGATATTTTAGTTTATTTCAAAATCAGAAGAAAATATAAACTTTCAGGTCAACAACAACGTTTTAATACATAATGTTAATATATTTGCCTTTATGCCAACAACACAGTGGTAAAAGAGAACTGTAAGATTCTTTAAATTATTATTTTTTTATTTTTATGGAAGATGGGGCCCATGAGAGTCATAATGTGGCCCTGCCCCCACCTCAGTCCATCTTTCACTTGATACGGGGCTTTAACAATCCGAGCCTGGCCACGTCCCTTTGCTGCTTGTAGTGTGATGAGCAGAATGAGCCAAAGTGGCCCTGGTGACAGAGGACCGAACCCCACCCCCACTCTTCCCAGTTGCACCCAAACTCAACTACCCACTTGGTATTGGGCCTGCAACACCCCTGGACGCTGTGGTCTCTAATCACTGGACACCCGGTGTTGTTTCTGGGTAACTCTTGCCAGCTGGTGGTTCCCATATCGGTTACTTGGCACCAAGTGGCCTGGGGTATCTCCCTCCGATATGGTTTCTCAAACTGGCATTTTAAGAAGAGAGAGAGACAAGAGGGAAGGTCCCTCCACCAGAATGGCGGACCCATCTTAACCCATCCCAAGCGTGGTGGAATTGGTTTTTAGCCTTGGTGCTTGGCCGGCAGAAGCCTTTCTGGACACTTTAACTCTGAGTGTCCTCTGCCCCCAAGACTGGGTCTGAGATCCTTAGCCTGGCTCACCAGTCCCTCCATGATCTAGCCCTGGAAACGTTTCCTGCTTCTCTTCCCTCACCTCCTTGCTCATTTTGCATACCAATCCTGAATGAGCATGCTGTTTTAGGTCTCCGAGCTTTGTCACATGCTCTTCTCCTTGACTGGAACGCCTGCCCTCCACATTTCTCCCTGGTGCACAGAGGGGAACTTCTGTTTGTTCATCAAAACGCCATGACTGTGTTACCTCCCACTGAAGGCTTTGGGAGTTTAATCATCCTCACCTCAAGATAAATATATATGATATATATGATATATACATGAATATGATCAGGAGTTCAGAAAAACAACAGATTAGTTTTAGCTTTTCATAGTCCTCCTGGACCTCAAGGAAGGAGAAGCCAGTATTATTTATTTATTTATTATTAGAAAGAAAAGACAGAAAGAAGGGAGGAGGGTGAGGGGAGGGAGGGAGGAGGGAGGGAGGAGGGAGGAAGGAGGAGAGAAAGAAACTCCCATTTACCTGTCTCTTGGAATTCATGAACATTAACCTTTATCCTGCTTGATGTACATCCTTTTGTGAAATAAGAAAATTTAAAAATGGCTAATAAAGCTGAAGTTCCTCTGTTTCCTTCCTGGTCCCAATTCTCCTTCCTCATTCCTCAGAGGCCATCGTGATTTGAATTTGTTTTAGTCCTTTCTGTTCATGATTGTACATTTTCACTATATGCGTTTGTACTTAAAACCCTGTGGAGTGCCTCGTGTGTACTTACACATTTTGTACAAACGATGCATTGTATTTAACCTGTAGTTTGGTTCATTCACCCAAACCCTCCTGTGCCAACTCTACCGATGCTGACTCTCATAGGTCCCGTTCATTCATTGCAATAGTCCATCACATGTACACAACACGTCGAAAAATGCTCTCCTTTTGAGGAACACTGATGTTTCCTTTTCTTTTCAGTTGCAATCAGTGCCGTGTCTGGATTTCTCTAGATACGTACCTAGCGGTAGAGGTGCTGGGTTACGCAATGGGCACACGCAACCTCCGCCCCATCAGCGTGTGAGAGCCTGCCTGGACAGGGATGGTGGGACTGCATTTGGGGGGGGCTAATAGGATCTGTATACAACAGAATTCAAAATTTTTTTGTTTTAAATGTTATTTCTCAGATTACTAGTGAAGTTGCTATTTCACTAGCAAATATATAATATATATTTAATAGACACCTGTCAGCCGTTTGAGCTTTCTTTTGTACTTCCTTCATTCAGTTTTTTGATCGGGTTGGTTGTCTTTTTCTTTTTGAGTTGCAGGAGCATTGTGTATTTCAAATACTGTTTTTGTGCTGTTGGAACAATCTTCTCCAACTGTGTTGATTATACGTTGAATTTGTGTCCAGGTGGTTTAGCATACAATAATGTGAGTATTTGATGCAGTCAAGTTAATTTTTTTCACTGTATCTATATCTTTTGCTATGCATTTAGGAAATCTCCCCCAACTCCATACCGTGAAGGAATCAACTATATTTCCTCATACTGGCTTTAAAGTTTTGTGTTTAATCCATCTGGAATTTATTTTTAGGTGTGGTGTGAGCATCCAGTTAAGAATGGCTCCGTGGCTCAGTTGGTTAGAGCATCGTCCTGTGCACCAGAATGTTGTGGGTTTGATTTCTGGTCAGCGCGCATACCTAGGTTGAGGGTTTGAACCCCGGCTGGGTCATGTAAGGGAGGCAATGATTGATGTTTCTCTCTCTCTCTCTTTCTCCCTTCTACTCTCTCCAGAGTCAATGAACATATCCTTGGGTGAGGATTAAGAAAAAGTTAATGTCCCCCATAGCAGTGCCACTGGTCCGACACCATTTGTTGAATAATCACTGTCTCCTGGCGGAGGCACACAGCACCTCTGACTAACAGCAAGTCTTCACAAACACGTGAGGGCCTCTGAGCTCTCCGGTCTGTTCCGATGATGGATGTGTCTCTCTTGCATGCCTCTCCCATTATTTTAACTTCACAAGGCTTTATAGCGAGTCTTTATGTCTACTTGGGAAAGTTCCTTCCCCATGTTCTTTTATCGTGGCTCTTCTTTGCCCTTAACTATATCAGATTAATGTTGGGCTCAGTTTGTCAGCCCTATGAAAGGCTCCACTGGGATCCGGATTGGAATGGCAATGAATTTATAGATTAATTTGGGGGGGAACTGACATCTGTGTAATGCTGAATCTTCCGATGCATGAACATGTTATATTTCTCCATCTTTTCGGGTCTTCTCTTATGTCCTTCAGTAACTTTTTATAATTTTCTCCATAAAGGTCTCTCACATCTTCTGCTAGATTTATTCTCAAGTAGCATAGTTTTTCTTGCTTTTATGATTGGAAACTTTCTTTCCGTTATATTTTCTAATTGATTATTGCAGACATATGGGAACGCTATTGAATTTTGAATCTTGAAACTTCTGCTACCTTGCTAGCTCTACTTGGCTGTAGATTATCTTGGATTTTCTATGGGAACAACTCTACCATCCACTAACTATTCCTTCCTTCCTTCTTTTCTTCCTTCCTCCCTCCCTCGCTCCTTCCTCCTCTCCTTTTTTCCCCTCCCTTCCTTCCTTTCTTTCTATTCCTCATCTGATTCTTTCTTGTTTTATATTGCTTGCTAGGTCTCTAGTACAATGCTGTATAAAACGTTATAGCAGCCATGCTTATTTTATTTTTGACTTTAATCATAATATTTTTACAGTCTTGCCATTACGTATGATATTTACTTTAGGTTAAACATCATAAAATGTAGGTAGACACATTTTATCCAGTTAAGGACGTTTCCTCTATTTCTGGTGTACTATTTTTTAAATAACAGCTTTATTGAGATAAAATTCACATACTTAAAACCCACCATTTTAAAGAGTACAATTCAGTGGGTTTTTATTATATTCACAGAGTCATACAACCATCACCATTATCTAATCTTAGAGTGTTTTCATTACTCCCAAAAGAAATCCCATTCGTCCCTCCTCTCCAATCCCTGGCAACGACTAATCTTTCTCTATGGAGGTGCCTGTTTTCTGGACATTTTATATGATGGAATCATATTATATGTGTATATTGTGATTGGCTCCTTTCGCTTACCATAACGGTTTCAAGGTTCATCCATGTTGTAGTGGGAGTTAGTACTCCATTCTTTTTTATTGCTGAAAAGTATGCATTGCACGGACATGCCACATTTTGTCTATTCATTCACCTGTTGATGGACACTTAGGCTGTTTCCACTTTTTGGCTATTGTGAATAATGCTGCCATAAACATTTGTATGCAAGTTTTTTTTTTTGTTAATGAATGTTTTCTATAATCTTGAGTGTATAGCTCAGTGGAATTCCTGGGATGTATGATAACTGTATGTTAACTTTTTGAGGAATTGACAAACTGTTTTCCCAAATGGCTGCACCATTTTCCATTCCCACCAGCAGTGTATGAGGGTTCCAATTTCTCTACATCCTCACCAACACTTGTTACTGTTTATTAAAAAAATTTATAGCTCTCCTAGTGCTCGTGAGGAGGCATCTCATGGCTTTTATTCATATTTCCCTAATGGCTGATGACGTTGAGGGTCTTTTCATGTTCTTAATGGCCACATGTATATCTTCTTTGGAGAAACGTCTCTTTAAACCCTCTGCCTGTTTTTAAAAATTTGGTTACCTGTTTTTTTATTGTTGAGTAGTCAGAGTTGTTATAGTCTGGAAGTAAGTCTCTTATCAGACATTTGACTTGCCAATAGTGTCTCCTACTCTGTGGGTTATCTTTTCACTTTCTTGATACCTTTTGATGCATAAGAGCTTTAATTTTGATGAAGCCTCGTGTATTTATTTTTCTTGTGCTTTAGGTAAAATATCTAAGAAAACATTGCCTAATTCGAGGTCATAAAGTTTTACACCCGTTACCTTCTGAGTCGCGTAGTTCTAGCTTTTATATTTAGGTCTTGGATCAGTTTTGAGTTAATTTTGCATATGTGTGAATCCAAATTCACTCTTTTGCATTTGGATAACCAGTTATCTTAGTACCATTTGTTGGAAAGACTATTTGTCCATACTGAATTATAATGACATCCTCATGGAGAATACTTCAACTACAGATTTTTATTTCCAGACTCTCCATTCCAGTTCATCTGCATGTCTGTCCTTATGCCAGTCCCACACTGCCTCGATTACTGTAGCTTTGTGGTAAGCGTTGGAACTGGAATGTGTGAGTCTTCCAACTTTGTTCCATATCATGACTGTGTTTGCTATTTAAATGCTATTTTGTATTGCATATAAATTTTAGGATCAGTTTGTCGATTTCCATAAAAAAGCAGCTGGAATTTTAATAGAGATAACTCAGGTGCAGATCAGTTTAGGAAGTCCCGACATCTTCACAATATTAAGTCTTCTAATCCATGAACATGGGATATCTTTCCACTGATTTAAGCCTTTATTAATTCTCTCAACATTTCCTAGTTTTCAGTACATACGTCTTGTACTTCTTTTGTGATATTTATTTCTAGACACTTATTCTTCCTGATGTTTTGTAAATGGAATGTTTTTTGAATTTCATTTGTGTTTCTGAATCAAAAGTGTGTCTCTTGTAGACAATATATATTTGGATCATTTAAAAATTCATTTAGATAATTTCTACCTTTTGAGGGGTACGTTTAGTTTATCTATGCTTAATGTAATTACTGGTAAGATAGGACCTATACGTCTCATTTTGCTATTTGTTTTCAGATGTCTTATGGCTTTTTTGTTTTTCTATTTATTCATTAATACCCTCTTTTGTGTTAAATAGATATTTTGTAGTGTATCATTTTCAATCCATTGTTTTTTCTTTTACTGTATTTTTTAAAGGAAAAAAAGCATTTTATTTAGTGATCAAGGGCAAAAATACAAATATACACACATAGATATCTGAAACATTATTTTCCCTTACCATGTGGGATGCATTGTGCAATTTTCTATTTCATGTTCTTTTTAAAAATAAATATGTTTAAAATTATTTTTATCGTATTTTTCCATTACCATTTATTCTGCTATCTCCTACTCCCTCACCCCCACCATCGCCACCCTGTTGTCCATGTCTATGAGTCCTTTTTTTTTGCTCAATCCCTCCACCCTGTAACCACTCCCCTCAGAACTGTCATCCTGCTCTCTATGAGTCCGTCTCTATTTGGCTTGTTAGTTCAATTTGTTCATTAGATTCCACATATGATTGAAATCATATGGTATACCACCAAAGGCCCTGAATAGCAACAGCAATCTTAAGAAAAAAGAACAAAGTTGGAAGAATCATGCTACCTAATATCAAGCTATACTGTAAGGCCATAGTAATGAAAACAGCATGGTACTGGCATTAAAACAGACATGTAGGTCAATGGAACAGAATAGAGAGCCCAGGAACAAACCCATTCCTTTATACTCAATTAATATTTGACAGAGGAAGCTAGCACATACAATGGACAAAAGATAGTTTATTCAATAAATGGTGTTGGGAAAATTGGATAGATATATGCAGAAAAAATGAAAATAAACTACCTTTCTATGCCACACACAGGAATAAACTCAAAGTGGATTAAAGACTTAAATATTAGACCCAAAGCCATAAAATTCCTAGAAGAACATATAGGCAGTAAAATCTCAGACATTGCTAATAGTAATGTCTTTTCTGATATATCTCCTTAGGCAAGGGAAATAATCTTTTATTGTATATTTTAAAAGTTATTTTCTCAGTAGTTTCCCTGGGTATTACAACTAACATCTTTTTCTAAAAGACATTCATTATTTATTTTTGGAGGGAGGGGGATGGATGAAGAAAGAGAGGGAGAGAAACAATGGCTTGCAAACCAGGCAGGTGCTGTGACTGGGAATCAAACCTGTGACCTTTGGGTTTGTCTTAAATGAAGACAATATAGTTCAGGTTAATAACAACTTAATTTAGATAGTATGCAAAAACTTGGCTCCAAGATATCCATTCTCTCCTTTGTGCTATTATTGTCATGTAGATTACATCTTTACACATTATAATCTCTTCAACACAGTTTATAACTATTGCTTTATGTAGCTGGTTTTTAAATCAGAGGAGACTTACCAAGATCACATTTATACTACTTTTTATGTTTACTTATGCAGTTACCTTTACCAGTCCTCTTGTTTCTTCATATGGATTTGAGTTACTGTCTAGTGTCCTTTCATTTCAGCCTGAAGGACTCTCGTGAGTATTTCTTTAATCTGCTAGTGACAAATTCTCTGTTTTAATTCATCTGGAGATGCTTTAACATTCCTTAATTTTTGAAAGATAGTTTTCCTGAATATAGAATTCTTGGTTGACAGTCTTTTTCTGTCTGCATTTTAAATATGTCACCTCATTGCTTTGTGGCCTGTATGGTTTCTGATGGGAAACCAGCTGTTAATCTTATTGAGGATCCCCTTTATGCAAATAGTTGCTTCTTTCTTATTGCCTTCGAGATTTGCTCTTTGTCTTTTGAAGGTTTGAGTATGATATGTATTGGTGTGGATCTTTTTGTGTTTAACGTATTTAGAGTTTATGGGCTCCTTAGACGTGTAGATAATTTTTTAAAAAACAAATTTGAGAAGTTTTCTGCCATTATTTACTTAAATAATCTTTAATATTTAAGTATTTAGATGTTTTTTAAATATTCTTTTTTCTCTTTTATCTCTCCTCTCCTTCTAGGGCTTCCATTATTCCTATGTTTGTGTGATTGATGGTGTCCCATAGATCTCTGCCGCCTTGTTCATTTATCTTCAGTCTCTCTGATGTCTGTTTCACAGACGGGATCATTTCAATTGACCTGTCTTCAAGTTTGCTGGCTCTTCCTTATGTCAATACAAATCTGGTACTGAGCCCTTCTGGTAAATTTTTCTTTTCAGTTATAATTTTCAACTCCTTATTACCTATTCTGTTGTTTTTGTAATTTATATCTCTTTGATATTTTGTATTTCATGATACCTTGTTCTCACACTTTCCTTGAATTCTTTGGATGTGATTTTATTTACTTCTTTGAACATATTTATAATAGCTGATTTAAGTGCTTTTTCAAGTAAGTCCAACATGGAGGTATCTTTAGGGACAGTTTTTACTGATTCCCCTCCCCCCCATGTATGGGTCATACTTTCCTGTTTCTTTGCATGTCTTGAAAATTTTTTTGAATCGTAAACATTTAAATAACATAATGTGCAACTCTGGAAATCAGATTTCTCCTTCTCCCCAGAGTTTATTGTTGTTACCGTTTCCACCCTCTCAGTTGTTTGTTTGTTTAATGACATTTTTGGACTGATTATGTAAAATTTGTTTGCTGTTATGTATAGCCACTGAAGTCTCTGCTTATTTAGCTTATTAGTCAGCTAATAATTGGACAGGGATGATCCTAAATGCCCTGAAACCATAAATCTTCTGCCCTTGGCCAAAGGACTCTTTGTGTGCCTTCAGTGTTTTAGCAGTTTACCACTCTGCTTTAGCCTTCACTTTCTGCTTATTCAGGATCTCAAGGTCACCCACAAGTGAGAGATTAGGATCTTCTCTGTTTTTTGTTTTTTTTCTGGACACGTGCACAGCCATACATGTGTGTGGTATTCTAGATTCTCAGGAATATGTTAGAGGTTTTCAAAGTCCCTTATGGGCATCCCATTCCTCAAATTTTTATTTTAATATTTTTTGGCCAGGTTCTTACTTGTTTCAGTTGGTGTCACCACCTTAGGCAGCTGTGATATTAAAAACTAAAATTGCCACTCTTGCCCTGGCTGGTGTATCTCAGTGGATTGAGTGCTGGCCTGCAAACCAAAGGGCTGTCAGTTCAATTCCCAGCCAGGGCACATACCTGGGTTTTGGGCCATGCCCCCAGTGGGGGATGCATGAGAAGCAGCCACACATTGTTTCTCTCCTTCTCTTTCTCCCTCCCTTCCCCTCTCTCTAAAAAAGAAATAAATAGATATATCTTTTGAAAAAATTGCTACTCTTTTTTTTTTTTGTTGTAAAAGTTCTGGTTCAGGGATTTATCTACTGAACAGGCTCTGAGTCAGGTCAAATAATGATAAGTCTTGCAAATAGGGCTTTTTCAGGGAGCTTCAAGACAAGTCAAACAGTGACACTTCTCTTGGGATGGAGCTTTACGAGGGGCCCCAGCCCATAGTGACCCTTCTAGTGACTGGTTTACATAGCTACTAGTGGTCTGTGGCTGTTGATTTTCAAGGACATGGAGCTAGAAATTAAAGAATGGAAATAGGGAAAGTTAAAATGACATGAACCTCACTGATCTCTCCAAGATTCAGCTCTTTTTCTTGAATAAATGATCATTGCATTATTGTTAACTTTTGGTTAATTTAGAGTTTTGAAAAAGTTGATTTGGATAATTTTTTTGCTAGTGATTTTATTGCTTTTAAAACCAGAGGAGTAGACTCTCAAAGGTAAGAACTATAATTTTTTTAAAAAATCATGAGTTTTAAATTTTTTCAGGTGATTTTCTGCATCTGTTGGGATGAGAAAATGATTATTCTTCTTAAACTGTTACTGTGATAAATTGCTTGATAGATTTTCTGATGTGGAAGTGCCTAGCTGAGTTCAAGGGCAAGTTACTTAACATCTCTTCTCTGTATTTCAATTTCCTCGTTTTCAAAATTGAGAATACAAGAGTATATTCCCATTAGTTCTAAATATTAAAAAGGAAGTTAGAACTGTGTCTGGCACGTAGTGAACCCTTGATGAAGGTCAGCTATTATTATCTTTACATTCCAGGGATAAAGTCTACTTAGTCATGGTGTGTTGTGATTTTAGACATACTGCTAGATTCCATTTGCCAATATTTTATTTAGAATTTTTGCATTCATGCTCATAAGTATGAGGATAGTTTAAAAATCTTTTTTACTATTCTTGTCAAATTTTTGTATCAGGGTTATTTTGGCCTCAAAAAAACAAGTTGGGTGCATTACCTTTCTAACACCCCATTGTGGGATATTATCCGGGAAGGGGGATGGGTGGGTCTTAGAGAATGTGGGAGATGTTAAGTACCCGTTCATAATAACTGCAGTCCCCTCACTAGTGACTTGCTTAGAAATAGATATACAATGCAATCTTGGCCAAGAAAGACCGAGAGAAAATCTGGAGGAGGAAGGAGGCTGCCAGGACAAGTTTTCTGTCTTCTAGAAAGGACATCCAGGCAGAGATGGCCCTTTTTCTTGTGTCTGGGTGTAATGCCTTGGACAAATCCTTAATCTCTGTAATCCCTACCTATGATGAGAATAGATATGTAAATCACCTGGGCATAACATCCACTTAATACGTTGCAGCTATTACTGTTTTTATTACTCTAACAAGATAATACTACAAAAACCCAAGTTCAGTGTAATTCGTGCTTGAAAATGATATAACATAGCTTCTAGTCTCAGAGATGGCCATCATCAATCCCTCCCTCTACTCTCCCCCCACCCCATACACATGCCTCTTCTCACATTATGAAATGAAGCCTATTTCCTTTCTGTTTAAACGTGGGCTGACCCTGTGACTGCTCTGATCAATAGACTATAGCAGACACAATGTTCTGGGAATTTTGAGTTTTAACAGCACTGGAAGCTTTTCTTTCCTCTCTTAGTAGTGCTCACCCTTGAGACCCTCCCTTTCAGAACCCAGTTGCCCAGCTGTGAGAAGCCCACGTCACGTGGAGACACCACATGGAGGAGAACCGAGGCTCTCCAGCTGAGAGCTCAGCCAGGCACGGAGCGAGCCATTTTTGACATTTCTGCTTAGTTCCCCCCAGACAACTGCAGCCCAGTTGACATTGCACAGAGCAGAAGAGATACCTATGGCCGCTCGACTTCCAGGACTGTAAGAGCAAAGAAAATGGCTATTATCTCGAGCCACTAACTTTCAGAGTAGCTTGTTACGCAGCAAGGATAACAAAAACAACTTCTTTAAATGCACTGTAGAATTCTGGCTCGTCACTGAGTTCATATCAACATCCCATCTCTTCTGTAGGCCAAAGCAGTGGGCATTCGATGTCGCTGGCCATTGAGGTCCGCTCTTGCTGTCTCAGGTCTTGTCTCCCAGCTCCCTTTGGATGAGTTCCGTGTGCTGGGACCACCTCAGCCAACGTCTGCAGCTTCTTCCCACACCCCCTGGGACGCTTGGAAGGCAACATGTGTGTCACAGGAAGAACATCCGATTTGTGGTCTCATGGCTCAAGTTCAAGACCTAGTTATTTTAGTTACCAGTTACGGGAGCTCAGTCAAGATTCTTAATTTTTTGAGTCTCATTTCATTTTAAACTGCAAACTTCAGAAAATGAGAGTAGCTTCACAGAGCAGTAGTGTTACAGAACAGAGCGGGGGGTGCTGAACAATATAAAAGACCCCCCCTTTTTCTCCAGGGGTTCCTCCCCACCTACTGGGTTCGTTTTGCCCGCTGCCTGAGGAAAGATGTCTCTTACTACCAGAGGTCAGTGAAAAGGAAAGGAACTTATTATTTATTTGAAATAACACTAACTAGTTCCCCATAAATGCACAGAGTCCTCCCAGCACCCTCCACGTGGCAAAAGGGAGCACTTCTAAAGCCCCGTGGTCCTGACTCTCACCCAAGCCGCATGGTCCCAACCAAGACACCAAAGCCGAATGGTCCTAAACAGACGCGTAGTCCCAAAAAGAGAGACACCCAGTGGCTGCCGTGCCTCCGTTTAAATCCCAGCGCCAATCTTCCTCTGCAGCCCCATTTATGGCTCCTCTCACAATTGGCCACAGCTGCCAGCATTTCGGACAGGTGTGGCCCTGTGGTGTGGAGTCAATTATCTCCAAGCTCTTCTGGACCCTATTACAAATCCCCATTTGGGGCTTCCCTCTTGGCTGCACCCTGTTACAGTAGGATGGTGCAAATAAGGTAACACAGATGAAAGTGCTTTGAAAACGTATTCTCTGCACATGGTAATTATCATTATCATGCCTCATTGTACCACGAACACCAGGGCATGAGCTCACCAACCAGCAGCCCCTCTTTGTGTTGTATTGTTGAGTTCTCCCTGCTCTCAGAGACAAACCACTGAGAGGGGAGTACATCTAGTATCAACATCACCATCGTCATCTTCATTATCCTCAGCAGAAGCATCATTCTTGTCATTGTTACTGTCACCACTATCACATACCATTTCTTGAGCCTCTACCACGCTACACCCTTGTCATAGATTCCCACCACAGTCCTTCAGGACATGTGTGTTTTTAACCCTCCTTTATAGATGAGGAAATCAAGACTAGTTCAGGTTAATCTCCTTGCCTAAGATTATGCAGAAGTAAATTTGGCTCACTGGGAAGTGAAAAAGTAGACAGAAAGGACATTTGTTACCATATATATGTTTCTCGTTTCCCCATCCATTTCAGAGAACTAATGACTCTTCTTAAGTGGCTCTGGAGGTATTTGGGATGTCAACAACATTATTAAGCTGTGATGCAAATGGCACTTTTTTGGGGAAAAACACCCTCTAGCATTGGAATAGTGGCACTGAAGGATGAATCTGAAGCTTTCGACATCCTGAAAGTCCATGGGCTGGAGCTAAGGGGCAGCCAAGCGTCCCTGTTTATTTGCTATGTGCAGCCATCTCTTGGAATCTGGGCAGGCACTAATTAGATAGCCACTTGGAAAGTTGCTCTCACTAACTGGAAACCATCCAAATTGCTCTCTTTGTTCCAGAAGCTTCGGAGGAGTATGCCCCCCTTCCCCAACTCTCCTCCCATCCTATCCTCACTTGCCAAACCTCAAGGACCACAAATACAGCTAATTATGTCAGCTTGGCTTGGCATTTATTTTCCAGATAGCATCTTTCATTAGCGTTGACCTTCCGGCTGCCTGGCTGCTGTACCGGTGGGAGTTGTGAGTGATGTGTTGGTTACCCCAGTGACATAGGAAAATGGTAGAGAAGTAGGTGGAGGGAGTGGATGACATCTCAAACAGTCCCCACAACTAGGTGTTCTTTTTCCTCCCTCCTTCCAGTGTTTCCAGAAGGTGGTCCTCTGTGGTTGCAGGAGAGGAAGGTGGTGTGGATTTGTTGGTTGTCTTGGCCTCGAGGATCTTAAAGACACTGGCAGTCTCCAGGGGTAAGTTTTGGAGGGCAGTCACTGTATTCTATTTATCGTTCCTGTACATCACGTGCTAGCATGCACCTGCCTGCACACACACACACACCACGCACCCAGCCCTGGCCGTCAGAGGCTCTTAGGCAGGATGTGTGGAGTCGAATTTGCATCATTTTGCTCCAATGGCAGGGACCGAAGGCAGGGGCCTCGTATCGATTTTCGTAAGGGCACAAACTGTTTGCAGGTTCCTTAACTCAGTGCTTAAGCAGAGTTCTGAGCTTAGGAGCCACATGAAAAAGTTTTGGGTATGTGATTTTGAGAGGGTCTTGCTTACCAAATTCTCTACAGACTGAGGGGAGTGCATAGCACATAGAGAAATAATTGTGACTTATCTCTGTCCATAATTTTCTGGACTTCCTGATACTACCTCTCAGCAGATAAGCATTTGCCTTTTGCCAGGCACAACCATACCTCGGTCACACAATGGTTCTAATCCCAGCCCCAGTGTGGCCGGGTGGGGAGCCAGCCAATGAAAGGGCCGAGAGTCTTATGTGCATACCAATTCCTTGATCATCCACGACAGGTCCTGGCCAACGGGAGAGTGGATAGTAATCCCTTTTCACTCTTCCATCTCTAACTTTCAAAAATCTTTCTTATTCTAGGTGTGACCAAGGCCACAAGGGGAAACCAGTTGCCAACATTTTGCTTTTGGGGGGAATTATGAATCCACCAGTACCCCACACCATTTACCTTCTCGATCATCTGCCTGTTGCGGGGAAGGAGAGACATATGACAAAACCAGACCAGCCAATGGTGAGGGGCACTTGTCATGTGAAATGGTCATCTCAGCAGGAAACATACAATAAATAGTCATTTACAGACAATATAATGTTAACAGCACCGAGAAAAAAGATTTGGAATGGTGACCGAGATGCCTCCGCACCAGCAGAGTATGGGATCCCCTCGTGACCCTTATGGAATTCACGGGCCCGAAGGCACAGTTTCCTGCAGACAAGAGAAAAAAAGAATCCTTTTTCATTTTTAGCCTAGAAAATTTGGCCGGCGTCCCGGCTGGCTGCACTATATAGAAGTCAGTTCGAATATAGATTTTTTCCATCTCCTTGTTTGTGAGAGTTGCTTGCAGAAAACGGCCAACAAACCAGCCAGCCAGATGGGTTTCCTTCTTAAACTTGATCAGACAAAGTGTCTCACGTTGCAGAGTCCATGCAGGGACCACGTCAGGTGCCAGGTGCCCGAGAGAAACTGGATTTTTATTTGTCTGATTGTATAAACTGTGCCGAGAAAGGCAGAAGACGGAAGGTCCCGCTGAGGTTTCACCTGATGACAGGCGCTCGGGCACACTGGCCGTAAAGCTTGCAGCCTGACGACCGGTGTGGACTGGGCACTCCTATTTCTCCAACAGCTAGATAAGTGTTTTTTTATGAGGCAGACACTGCACTGAGTGCTTCACACCCACTATCGTATTTAATCTCACGGGGACCTTAAGAGGGGCACTGAGCTGGTGAGTGGGGGAATCAAGATTTGAACCCAGGTCACTCTGACTCAGCCCGTACTGTACTGATTATTTTAGGAGTTAGCGGTTTGAAGGATCGAGGTCCATATTATCCTCATCTGCCTGAGACTTCACTTGTGATCTATCTGTCTTCTTCTTCTTCTTCTTTTGTACGTTTTCTTGTTTTTATTTTTATTTTTTTATTTTAATGGTTGTTCAAGTACAATTTTCTGCCCTTTACCCCCATCCCATCCCACCCCCCAGTTCTCCCCCCTCCCTCCCATCTCCACCCCCTCCCTTGTTATTGTCCATGTGTCCTTTATACTTCCTTCACACCCTTCCCCCCTTCCCCTGAAATTCCCTCCCCTCTCCCCTCTGGTCACTGTCAGCCTGTTCTCTATTTCAGTGTCTTTGGTTATATTTTGCTTGTTCGTTTGTTTTGTTGATTAGATTCCTGTTAAATGTGAGATCGTATGGTATTTGTCTCTCACCGCCTGGCTTATTTGTGATCTATCTTCTGGCAGAACTTTCAGATCAAGGACCCAGGCAGCCTGGCCGGACACGAGGCAATGGCGGGAGGCATGAGACCGGGTCAGCTGATCTGGAATGCCTTGTCTGGCAATGCCAAAGTCCGTCTTGCAACAGTCTGCTGGTGGTTAACTCTAATCGCTCTCTCTTCCCACATCCACCCTCCACCCTCCACCCTCCACCCTCCACCCTCCCATTTCAAAGACAAGAAAGCAGGTGTGGTTACTTTCATTTTGGGCAGCTGTAAAATGGAGAAGTTGATTTAGATTAAATGCGGAAGAAGCCAAGCAAATAGACGTCGCTCAAACAGGACTGGTATGACCCGAGGGCACGCACGGGAGGTCTGGTGTGCCGCAGGTATGCCAGATCTCAAAGGGCATTCGCGGTGGGCCGGTGCGGATCTCACTCCCACGAACACCGAGTGCGAGTCAGTGGCTGCCGAAGCAGTCAGCAGGACGCCTGGTCGTCCCCATCAGCCGCTGAGCCCAGAATCTGTCTCCTCATTTGACCAAATCTGGGAGAAGACCAGAGTGGATTTAGCTGCCATGTATGGGCATAAACACACTCATTAACTCCTCACAACAACCCTGTGAAATAAGTATTACCCCCATTGTGTGGATGCTGACATGAAGGCCCAGGGAGAATTACAGCGAATTACTCAGAAATCCGAATACAGGGGATTGCTTTCAGCGAACTGCTGCGTTACTCCTTTCAAGAGCATGTGGTGATGCTAACTATACTAAGTAACTGTTGGCAGAGTGTTGCCAGGCTCTGGTCCTGCTGGATCCCTCTTCAAAGCGGAAATACAGCTTATCTGCAATTAGCTCATCCATTGTGTACAAATGGTACTAATTGCTTGAAAACAGTGTGTTTTCTTAAGTAGGTTAAACCTTCCCTTCTGAAATCTTGTTTATACTATTAATTTGAGCAACAAACTCTTCCTTTATGGAACAAGGCACACTCCAGCCAGGCCAGGCCTGGAGAAGGATTACAATTTCTCACTCGTCTGAGTTGGGATATGGGTATTGATCGACACGTGTCTGCCAGCCTGGCTCACGAGAACCCAGTGATCGGAGGGCCAGCCAGAGTCAGCAGTCACCTGAGTTATTAAACATTCGAGATGAGAAAGGAAAATGACTTTTTCTTCTGCTACCAGAGAACCTTGAACTTTGTGCCAACAAAACCTTGCCAACTGGAGGTCCTGCTGGGCTTACTTTAATGAACAGATAAGACTCAATTTTAATTAGCACACTAATTGTTTCCCTGCAAATGAATGTGGGGAGAGAACTTGCAAACAGTTTATTTTCTTAAGTGGGTTACAAGGTGCCCCCTGCAGCCCCGTGGATGGTGCTCCACCCGGCAGCCAGCTGTTTTGTTCATCAAACAGCTCACGTTGGGCCCAATGAGCATTTCTTGAACGTGGCCCAAGTGCTGGGTCTGTGTGAGAGCTGGGGGACCGGAACACGAGCCAGACCCAGACCCTTTCTTCTAGGAGTCCCCTGTAGAGGTCAAGGGTGACGTGGTCAAACTCTATTGGCCAGGGTTCCTGGTTATAAGCAACATAAATCAATTCAGGACAGTGAAGAGAAAGGCAATGTACCAGAGGGGGTGGGGGTGGAGGTAGGCTGGGCAGGGGTCTGAGGAGACCTGGGCGCAGGGACAATCTAGTGGGAATAGTGCCATTGCAAGGACTGGTCTCTAGGTGACCTTGTGTCCTTGTGTAGTTCAGGCTATAGTCTCTGGGGGGAGGGGATGAGGGGAGAGGAGAACCCCTAGTCTCAGTGCCTGGGAGCCTGCAAACTAGACTGACAAAAGGTAGATTAACAGGAAGGGAAAAACCCACAAAATTTATTCATATGGGAGCTCAAAAAAGAAGTAGCTGGCTAAATGGTTGAAGTTGGGGAAAGGAAAGGAGACAAGAGGCTTTTATGGGAGGAACAAATGGGTTTCCAGGGGAACAAACAGGAGATAAGAAAATTTGTGATAATGTTTGTTTATGCAGGTGCGGGTGTCCTTTTCCATCTTTTCACGCCGTAAAACTCCCATAGACAGAAACCGAAGGTAGTTTCACTCCCAGAAGTTTCGGCTTTTAGTGGAATAAAGGAAGCTCTGAGAAGGCTTCTTTCTGCACCTGATAATATCAACCATCTTTAAAGTAATCTTCACATTAACTCTGAGGGCCCGGGGGTGGGTGCGTTCCCACACTCTCACCTACAGGACCCAGCCCCCTCCTCACTGGTACCTCCGTTTCCCCTCTGGCCACCCACCAGTCCGTTCAGAGGGACACGTTTAAAATGAAAATCCAGTAATGCCACCCGTGTGCTTCAAAACCTCTGAAGACCCAGGTCCAACCTGGGTTTCTAGCACCATTCTGTACTGGAAGGAACTCAGGCTCCTTGGAGGAGTGCTGGGTTCTAGGACGGGGCAGGGAAAATGCAAGTGCCGGGAAATAAGGAAACGCTCAGGAAACGCAATGCGGGGGGCACGTCAAAGGGGCCCAGGAGTCAACTGAAAGAGCGCTCAGTAGCCAGAGCTGGGATGCTCTGGGCAACAAAATAAACAACGTAGAATCGGAGTGTGACCCAAAGAACAAAGTAAATATCTATGGGACTACACCGATGTAGACAGGAATTGCACAGGTAAATAAATGGGGAAGAGACCAGGCTCCCGGACGGAAGAATTCCAAATAATTTATGGTGCTAGTCCTCCCTCAGGGAGGCGAAGCTGGCTTCCTGTCCCTGAGCGCACACCGCACAGTGACGCCTTCTGAATGGTGGGGTATGGGGACAGGAAAAACAGAGCAACTTTACAGCACAGAAGCCTGACAAATGCTAACTCAGCCGCCATCAGGGTCAAAGTCAACAGTTACAAGTCCTGTTGATAGTGCGTACCCTTGATAGGATGGGATGCGAATGGCCCTTGGCCTCCGTGGACTTCCTTCCATAATCCCAGCCGAGTGACCTATAACCCATGACAACAGCATCGGGAAAAGGCACGCTGAAGGACAGTCTGCAGAACCCCCGACCAGTCCTCCTGCCACCAAAAACAAGGGGAGTCTGGAAAACCGTCACCACCGAGAGGAAGGAGGGGCCTCAGGATGTGACATGTAAAAGTAAAGTATCTTGGACGGAATCCTGGAACAGAAAAGGGACGTTGGGCAAACTTTTAGGAAATCTGAATGAAGTATGGACTTCAATTGATGAGAGTGTATCAGCGTTGGGCCTTCACTTGCGACAATGTACAGGTGCCCTACTAATATAAGATATTAATAACAGGGGGACAGGGCACGGGGTGTATGGGATCTCGCTGCACAGTCCCTGCAACTTTTCTGTTAAACAGTTTGTTAACAAACAAAGCAAAAAGTCCTTTGGGGGCTTCTCATCGAGCTGACGATAAAATCCAAACTTCTTAGCGTAGCTGACAGTGGACAGTGTGACACCGCCCTGTGTGACCTGGCTGGCCTTGGCCTCACATCGCCTCTCTGGCCACACTGGCCGCTGGGGTAGGCACAGGGCCCTTGCTCTTGGGTTCCCCCCTCCTTCCAGAATGTTCTTCCTCTCTCCCCTCAAGCCAAGTCCTTCTCATTTTTCACATCACAGCTTAAATGTCACCTCCTCCAAGAAGCCTCCTTGAGAACGATGAGGTATGTCCCTCCTGACGCTCTCCGTCACAGTGCATTTACTTCCTGCACTGAGTTCCTGCCAGTCCACCAGTGTTTCTGGAGCCGGTCACCTGTGCACTCCTGGCTTTGCCAGGAGATCATGCTGACCTGTTCACAACCCCAACCCTGGCACCTTGCAGGGCGTAGGAGCTTATAAACGTCGGAGGGAAGGAGGGGGGACTCGCATCTGTCAAACTGTGCTGACTTGCTAGCCTCATCACGCCCTGTCCGACCTCCCTGCCCCCAGGAAAGGCAACCTTCCTTTTACCTCCTGAGTTCTGGTCTTTCAACCCTCCTTACACCTCCTGCTTGTCCCCTGCGCACTGCACCCTGAGGCTTCTTAAACACAGCCACAGCCGCTGCTGTCCTGGGTGTGGGCACACCTTCGCAGAGGTTATTACTGTGTAATTGCAGTGACTCACTTCCACACTGTTCGTGCTCCTGGCTTCATAATTAGGCCCACAACACAACACAGTCGTTAACAGGTTTTGCACCTCTGCCTTTTCCAAACTGTATTTTTGTTAAAGCTCCAAAAGTAATTAGTGATGATGGAGGAGGTTGTAGAGAATAGAGGGAGTGTGTTTCCCTTTGTCTTTCCCCGTGGCAAGGAGGAGGGGTGGGGAGGGTCTTTGAGAAAGGAGCTATTGATTGTTTTGCCCCAAAGCATCCCTCGGAGCTGGGTTCTGCATTGTTTGCGGAACTTTCCAAAATGAATGAAAACCACTGTGTCTTTGTGCTTAAGGCACATTCCCAATTATCTGTGCTGAAGGCACAGAGAACTTCTTTATACTTGCAAAGGGTGCTTTCCAGAGTTGGAGAAAACTTCTACTCACCAGGGGCTGGTGGGGGATCGCAGAGGGAGTGGAACTCGTGTGCAATGACACTGGTTTCTCCTCGGGATGGATGGTGAGCGAGCTGGGGAGAGGGAGGCGGTGGTGGGGGGCGGACGCAATATGAATGCACTTACTACCTCTGAGCTGCACACTTTACATTAGTTAAAACGGTACATTTTACCTTGTGCACATTTTACCACAATAAAAAGAAACCCAGTGGAGTATTTTGTTTTAAGCTCAAAACTGTCATAGTGTTCTTGATAGAAGGAAAGATCAGTTATACTGCAAGTTCACACCGTAAGACCCCATTTTTTACTTTTATTTTTACTTTTAAAATTTATGTGTTTATTTTTTAGAGAGACAGGAAGGGAGGGAGAAAGAGAGGGAGAGAAGCATCAATTGGCTGGGGACTGAACCGCAACCCCGACTACGGGCCGAACCCGCACCCCAGGCATGTGTCCCGACTGGGGATCAGACCAGAGACCTTTCTCTTTGCGGGATGATGCCCAGCGAACTGAGCCACACTGGTCAGGGCCCCACTTATTATTTTAAAAATTATGGATAATAAATAAGACACTGGAAATAAAGAAGTCAAAACAATAACCGATTATTCCTGAGTAGGGGTGATTTCTACTGTCTTCTTTGGACTTCTCTGCACTTTTCCAAGCCTGTGTTGGACAATACGTGTTTGTATATCTTTTGTAATCAGATGAAACAGGCGTGCAGCCTGGTGAACGTTCTCAAGGCCACTGAATCGTACACTTCAAAGTGGTTACGATGGTGGACGTTGTTACGTGTATTTTGCCATGATAAAAATATGTTTCAGAGAGAAAAGGCAACTTGCGTGAAAAACATCACTTCCCTGGGTTTTCCTGAGGCCGGTATTTGCCATCCTCCTCCACCCTCCACCCCTGCTGTGTGGTCCGGCGTGGGGGTGGGGCAGCGAGAGACCAGGCTTGGGAATGAAACCGAGTGGCCGAAAGATGCCAGGCACGGGTTTCAATGTTCCTAGGTGCAATCCCACATGTTGGCTCCTCCAGATCAGATGGGAAGCCTTCTGTAACAAGAGGCTTTTATTTTTGCTAAGAGTCTACTCAAGATGTATTATGATTCAAATTGAGGCCACCTTTGGCTAACCCTCATATTTTCTACAAAATAAAGATGGCTGAATGGGAGAGCCTAAACGTGCTCGCAGGAGAGACAGCCACAGATCTTCAGAGGCTAAAATGAACTCTTTTCGAGAACACAAAGACACCACGTCACTTTGACACTCGTAACAAATAAAGCTGCTAATATTTGGGTAGTGTCTCTAACCTGCTGTAGTGCATTCGCAGCTTTTCTTTATCAGCGATCGTGAGAAAGCTCCTCTTTTACGATGGAGAGGCCAGAGCCTGTTTGAATCTTCTTTTAACCACCCAGGAGACAGGGGACTTGGCTGGTGCTGGAGCAGGACTGTCTCTAGTGTGAAACCCTGGCTTACGGGACAAGGAGAAGCAACTCCTCTCCTGCCTCACAAAGGATGGAGGTGCAGGGGGAGAAATGACCAGGAGCACGAAGGAACTTTGTTAAGGGGAGGTTACCAAGGGATCCTGAGTTATCCACTGAGGGTGGAGGGAGCCTGGGTATTTGTCCACCAACCCTTGCCAGTCAGGCTCCTGGGGGGGCTCTTCCCGGGCTGAGCCAGCCTGCCCCTTAGGTGGGCAGTGGGTAGAGCTCTTGGTTAACATGAGAGTGCCAACAGTTTCATCAGAGCTGTTGTGCTCAGCACTGTAAGAACCGGGGGGCTCTGCGCCCCGATATTATATGCCAGAGCGAAGAGGGGCTGTCTGAGGAAAGAGCAGAAGGTAGGAAACCGTCTCCCTTGGACACAGGAAAGCGGCCCCGCGGGATAGGGCCAACACCGGGTCATGGTGCCCGACGGCACATTCCAAACGAGGACACAGCGTGGCTGTGGCTTCCCCTGAGCCACGCCCTGTGGCCACTCTGTGCTGGCACCCAGGACAGAGGCAGACAAGACATCCTCGGAGCTCACAGGGAACCCACTGGGGACAGCAGACCTATAAGCAGAGGTTGCAGAGTGAGAGGTGAGGGAGGCTCGTGTGCAGATCAGGAGTGGGGGTGTCGGTGGGGAGGAGCTGAGGCCACATTTTCAAGGCCTTGAAGGATGAGTACTCACGTCACAGCCGTGAGACCCCTCTGAGCCTTTGTCACTTCATCTGCACAATGGCACGATGATGGCTTGGAGACTCTGGGTGGAGACACGCGCTGGGGAACTCGAGCACTTGGGCCACATGTCGCCCAGCAGGCCAGCCAGGCTTGTGCACATGGTGAGCGTCTCGAGGTCTCTAAGATCCACATGCGAGTCCACCCCACGCCCCAGCTTTTTAAAGCAGGTCCCACAGCCGCATTCAAGGGGTGGAGAAACTGATGGGAAGGGGGAAATGTGGCCAGTTTTGCCGAGTACTATGGTTGTTTGGAGGGTAAAATGGTGTCATGTGAGTAGAGCTCCCGTTAGCATCGGGGCAGCTCAACAAAGGTATGACAGTGATGACGTTTGTCCCTTCTAGTTTTTTAATAATAAAAAGGTCGCTGGAACAATAGGTATGAAATAGTAATTTTTAGTTTTTGCGGAATGTCTTGTCTTCGTTCTCTCCCCTCTGTGGTGAGGGTGACCCCTTCCAGACAGCGTCTCGGGAGGATTCGACCTGCACGAAGCCCAGTTCTTATTCCGGGTACAGGACCCGCGTCTCCACTTCCTCCCCGCAGGCAAGAAGTCAGCCCAGACTTGGTCCTTTTTCAGTTTTTGTTTAATTTTGGCCAACATCCCACTTTTCTAAAGACGGAGGCTGGGAGCTGTTTGCAGAAAGTTCCTGCAGGCCGTCCTTTCTTCCGGCTCCGGCGAATCCTCCGCGTCCTCCGAGACTTCCTCCCTGAACGCACCTCCTCCCCTCGTGTTTCATTACCCTCCCTCTGCCGCAGCATCCAGCTGCCCAGGGGGCTCCTCCCAGCCACAGCTTCAGGGGACTCCCGGGCCACCCTGGGGCCACAAGGCCCTCCCAGGGAAGGGTGACCAAGGCAGGAAGTGCTGGGCACCTGTCCTAGCTCTAACTTTCTAAACCCCTTCCGGTCACACTGAGTGGCCCTCACTCTCAATCTGTTAAAGGAAGGAGACCCTGCATGTGCTCAAGCTTCCCGTGGCGAGGCTCTAAGCAGCCTCGACGCCCCCCTGTGCCGTGGACAGCCTGGGCAAGCGCTTCCTGCCTGGAGCCTGAAACTCGCATCAGCAGCCAGTCGGTTCTTACCCCAGATGACTGGCGTAGAGGCTCAGAGCCTCAAAACCTGGATGATCTACAACATCAGTAATGTGAGCACACCCCAGACCTTGTCAAACCAGACGGGGCCCTGCAGCTTAAACCTCAGATACCAGTGAGCTGGCTCGGGCAGCCCCACCCCCCACCCGCAGAAGACACCAAGACTGACTTGGGCGCAGAGCCTGGGTTGGGCGTTTTACCCACATTCTCTTAGTTCTTATAACACCTTCGATGGGCCGGCAGTGGCAGACCCATTTTACAGATGCAGATAATGAGGATCAGAGAGTTGCAGAAAAGTTTGAGTTCAAAGTTCAAGGATGGACTATACTTGATTGGCGTGGGTGGAGAAGGCATCGGGGGCAGCCACGTGACAGCTGATGCCAACTTCCTGGCTCCTGTGCCCCCTGAGAGGGGAATGGAAAGACTACCATGTTGAGACTGGGCCTGGTGCCAGTATGCTTTTAAGGAAACTGAGCTTTGCTATGAAGGCTAGTTCTTTTGTCCTCCCTGAGCCTCAGTTTTGTCACCTGTAAAATGGGGTGCAGTAAGAGTCAACGAGATGACCTGTAGAAAGTGTCTCGTGCAGTGGCTGCGCAAGACCCGGGGCTCTGCCTTACATCCTGGCTCCAGGAGCACCACGGGGCAGGAAGCCTGGGGTGGCCCCTCCAGAGAGCGTGGCCTTCCGGGCTGGGCACCTGCAAGGGCAGCCCTGTGCCCTGTCCAAGCAGGGCCTGGACCTAGCCCCTGGCAAATGCTGGGGCTTCTATGGTTGTTTTGACAACCCTGCTATTCCAGACAAGACCCAGGCTGGGTTTCTCTTGTAAATATTGACAGAGGCCCCAGACAGAGAGGAATAAGAAAACAAGGGACGTTTTATTTATGACAGAAAAAACAAATCTACAGACCCACCGGGAGGGGGGAATGTTAAATAAACCGTGGTGCAGCGGCTGGATGGAATATTGTGCAAACTATTGAAAGGTTGTTTACCAAGGGTTTGTAATAACACGGGAAAATGCTTATTTTCAAAAGCTAAGTGGAAAAAAGGAAGCAACTGAATTGTATATTCAGCATAATCACACCTAGGCAAAAGTCAAGCCCAGCCAAAATCCACTCATGGAAGAAACAGACCAGAGGGACGTACACCACGGCGGGGGTTAATTGGAGAGAATATTTTTATACTTTTCTGTATTTTCCAATTTTTCTTTTTTCTGTAACGGCATGGTTAGTCTCCTGTAGAAAGCAAACCAGACTTAGGGCATTTTTTTTTCCCTGAAGAAGAAAGACCTCTCGCTGGGAAAGCAGACCAGATGACCCAGGGGGAAGCTTGCTTTGATGCAGAGGCCACTCTGAGGCTGAGGGCTGCAGGTAGACAGACTAGGCTGGAAAACACGGTCCGGTGGAAATCCTAGCCCCTGAACCCATGGGGTCACGTGGGCCGGCTGACACGCACCCGCACATCCAGGTGTGGCGTCTGTGATGTCCTGGTCGTTGTTCTGAATTTCGCCCTTACTTGTGCAAACACTGCTTCCCTCCTGGGAATGTAGTGTATCTCTGAGCGAGGACCCTCTTCTATAAATGTCGCTGGGACAGGATTCTCTCCCGGATGGATGTGACAGGCAGAACAGCTGGGCTCCTGCCCCCTTCACACACTGAGCTGGAGCTCCCAGGGGGCAGACCTCCGTTCTGCCGCCCTTGTGACAAAGGCCTTTGGGTGGCACAGCCAGGCTTCCCGTGCCCTGAGCCAGCGCTGGTCTACGCAGTTCCCCCATTCCCATTCAGGTCTCTGCTCACTGTCATGTTATCGGGAGGCCTGCTCACACTCTCCCCCTGGGTTGTCATCTCTGTCTCTACGGCCCTGATGCAGCACGAGTCCTATCTACTTATGTACTATACCGATTTCTTCAGAATTGCCCATTTTCCCCCATTAGAACCTGTGCCTGCAGGGCAGGGGTCCCCGCAGGGCGCTGCAGCGCCTCCAGCACCAGGAAGTGAGCCTGGCCTCAGCCTTCTGTCAGCCAGCCCTGACCCCCAGGGCTCTGGGTGGTGGCCCCTGGACCGCCTGCTGTGCCACAGCAGCCCTGGCACACTCGTCCCTAACCCAGCGCCAGAGATGAGAGATGCACCAGCTCTAATCGGCGACGATGGCCGGGGCCCCGTGCTGAGACCCGTCTGAGGCCCTCAGAAAGGCTCAGCAGGAAGAGCGATGACGATCGGTTAGTGACGTCTGCCAGGGGACCAGAGGGAGGCAGAGACAGCGTGTCACGCCTTCCCAGCTCAGCCCAGGCACAAAGCTCAGCTCTCCCTGTCATCGTGGAGACCACACCTGCCCTCACTGCGTCTGGAACTCTGCCTCCTTGTCCCTGGAACCGTTTCCCTTGTCCCACCGTCTAAGTACACGATGGGCTTGTCCTCCACCTGACTCCTCACCTGCCCTGCCCCTGCCCCTGTCTCTGCCCCTGGGGCCGGATCTGGCTCCACGTGCCCAGCTCCCACATGGGGTTCTCTCCCCAAGCAAACCCCAGCCTGGCACCACCGTGTCGATGCCACCTCCTAGTCATGTCACTGCGGCAGCCCCCAGTCTCCTGGGTCCCTGAGAGGGTCACGCCTGAGTGTTGACTCTGACCTTGAGCATAGCCTTGGCGAGGGGCCACTCTTCCCAGGCACCAATCTTAGCTATTTTCCTTTTTCAACCTCCAGTTTACAAATAAACTAAGCAGCTTCACCTCCCGGGCCCTGGGCCCCGTGTGGCCCACTGAAGGCCCTTGTGTCCACACCAAGCTCCTTCTCGTTCTCCGTTCCCATCCTGCATCTTTCAGACCGACCCTGGCTTAGCCCAAGCAGCTGCAGGGAACACCAGCTCCTGCCTGGACCCCCAGGAACTTTCTCCGGATGCTCTCGTTTATGCCCCCACAGAGAAAGGCATGAGTTGTCCTTCCCATTTCCAAGAGAGGGACGCTAAAGTCCGTAGTGTCCTTATCTCTGACCTGTCAGCCCTGGTGTGGTGCACCCCATCTCCGCTTCTTTCCTCCATGCTGCTTGTCACATAGAAGGAGTGTCTGCCCCCTGGCTCCCGGCTGCGGCCAAGAGCCGGACTGCTCCTCTGTCTGTGTGTGCCTCTCCCTCGGGGATGGAGCAGCGCCGTGGTTAGAGATGGGGCCAGTCTCTCTCTCTTCCCTCCAGGGCATTGGGGAACTTCTGGGTTTGGAGGTCTCCTCCCTTTGAGAAGTTCCCAAACCTGGTGGCCAAGGAGACCCCAGCCTCCTGATGTGTCACCTCTAGCTCCCCAGCTCCGCCCTGGGCCCGCCCCTCCCTGGTGCTCTCCTGTCTGGTGCTGACCAGGTGGCAACGCGGCACAGGGAAGGCAGACCACGCCATTGGCTCTCAACAGCCCGAAAGGGTCGCCTGGTCGGCAGAGGCTGTTCCCCACCCCTGGGGTGTGAGGCTGGGGTCCTGGGGGAGCTGTCCCATGAAAGCTCTGAGATGTGGAGAGAGGGTCAGTGGGCCCCAGGGGGACAGCAGCCCTTGGACCACCTTCTCCTGCCGCCCCCAGGACCGACGACATCCCTAACAGGCCCCTACAGGAAGATGTGCCTTGTCAAATGGCTGCTAGAAATGGAGGTTTCTCGTGCTAGAATTCCAGGTAATGAGGAAAACTGAAGTGGGCTTTGGTTAATTTACTCTGCAGCCAAAAAAAAAAAAAAAAAGAAAGAAAGAAAGAAAAAGAAAAGAAAGAAAAGAACAGAAAGCCCTGCAGCTTTAGCTGTGTGACTTCTCCCACCTTCTCTCCCGCTGGCTGGGCCCCTGGGGCTGCCCCGGGCTCCTGCCCGAACCACGTCCCTTGACTGTTTCCACCTGTGTGTTCCAGGCGCTTCTGGGAACCTTGGCAGTGGAGGCTTAGGGCCAATGTTTAGGAAGGGGCCCATCTCCAGTGGGGTCAGCTTGAGGGGTCACTGGGGGTAAACTGGCACCTGAATCACAGTTGTCATAAGGTTGTGTCCCTGAAGTTTGCTGGGGTCCTAGAGTCCCCCAGAATTCCGACTTGAAGCCGGCCCTGGAGAAGCCGCTGCCCTTGGCCTCAGAACACCAGTCCTGAGTTCTGTTTTCCCACTTGCCCCCTGCAGCCCGCTGACAGCAGGGATGCGTCTCAGAGCCCCAGCCAGGGAAGGAGGTAGGACTAGAATTCACCTTCTGGGGCTCAATTCCCAGCCGCCTGATCTTCCAGAAACGGCCACGGAGCAGTGGGCAGGGGCTGCCCAGCAGAAGGCGGCTAGACCCTGGTCTGAGGCACGTGGGGGCCGGGCAAGGTCAGCACGGTGGGCAGGAGGGTGCCCCGGGGGGAGGGGAAGCTCCGCAGCTCCTTGGGCACAAACCTGGGTGAGACGTGGTCGGCCAGGAAGAGGAGCGTGCGCCGGCGCCCCACACAGTAGATGAGGTCGTCCACCACGGCGCACTGGAAGGCGTCGGGGTAGGGTGTCCGGTACGTGGCGCACTCGTACCAGAGGCGGGCGCTGGCGCTGCAGCGGTACACACTGATGCCCAGGCTGCGGTTGAGGTCAAAGCGGTACAGGAAGCCACTGACCGCCACCATCTCGGCCGTGCGGTCCTTGCCGCCCCCCGCGGGGCCGACCTGCCAGCGCTGCTCCTGCTCGGAGAAGCGGAGCAGCAGGTAGCGCAGCGTGCCGCCCGTGACGAAGATGTCCCCGGCACACGCCGTGGCCGTGTGCGCCAGGGCGAAGGTGTCGTTGGGGAGTGGCGGGGCAAAGGTCCAGCGGTCCAGGCGCGGGTCATAGCGCTCGACTGTGTTCAGACACTCGCCCCCAATGGCGTACAGGTGCCCATCCAGGGCCACCAGCTGGCAGTGTGGCCGGGCTTGGTTCAGCGGGCACACCTCGCTCCAGATCTCGGTCAGAGGGTTGTAGCAGAAGACCCGGTTGGAGGGCCGGCTCCCGGACCCCTGGCAACCGGACACCACGAAGACATAGTTGAAGAGACTGCAGATGGCACAGCCCCGGGACACAGCCTCTGGGGGCAGATGGGTCAGCAGGTGCCAGGCATCCTGCTCATCGTCATAGCAACAGAGGCGGCCAGAGTCTTCCTGGGGGCACATGTCAGCCACCACCAGGCGCTTGCGGCCCCGCAGCCGTCGCTGAAGGACCAGCTCCCTCTCTGCCCCGCTCAGGCGCCCATAGATGTCTGGGCTGCGTAGGACCTGGAGGTAGTTGTCACTCATCACTTTGTAGGCAGCCTCCTTCAAGGCCTCCAGGTTCTGCCTCTTGGCCAAGGTCAACACCTCGTAGCAATTCCCCAGATCCAGGTGGACCTCTGGGGATGAACCTGGGGTGAGAGGGAAGTGGAAGAAATTGGTCCCCGCCACCAGCTGTAGGTTGGGCTCCCCACTGCTTCCGGCTGAGCTGGACTCCGGAGACTGCCCGGCTGGGGGGCCGCTGGGTGGGGCGCTCTGGTCGGGGGAGGGTGGAGCAGGGCTCCCAAAGCCGTTGAGCTGCAGCTGAAGCTCCGGGTTCTCCACGATCTGAAGGAGGCTCTCCTTCCTGCTGAAGCCTTGCACAGGGGGCGACAGCACAGGCTGGGAGGAGGCGGCTGGATCGGCTCCACCTTCTCTGTCATCGTGGTGGCCTCTGGGGACTGCCCCTATTCCCAGGGGGCCTGGCCCAGGAGGTGGAGCCTCAGCCAGGGCTGCTGTCCCCGGGGCCAGCCTGCCTCTGGAGGTGGCCTGAGAGGTAGATTCGACGTAGTACTCATACACCTTGCCCTGCAGCCTGGGCCTGATCCCTGCCACTTTCTCCCCTATGAAGTTCTCTTCTACTCGAACCCGGGCCACCGATGAGAAGGTGTAGGAGGCGTTGGCGGCCCCCCCCTGCTGCTGCAGGGCCAGGCCCATGTCTGAGGCAGCCTGCAGGGCCCCGGCCTCTTCCCCACTCACTCGTGGGACAGGAGTGAAGACCAAGCTCTTATTCATGTCACTCTCGTCTTCCGAGTGGGCCATCCAGGGCTGGGGTGGGGACCCCTGTGCCCCAGTCCCCAGCTGCTTGGGGTGTCCACCTTCCCGCCATGGGGCAGGCTCACCCTCCACACCACTGCCGTCCGCTGCAAAGCCAGGTGGGCAGCTTCGGGGTTCACTGCCCTGCTGGGGGCGGCGGGGCAGCTCCGACTCACTGCCAGCAGCTGTTCCGGCCTCCTGGCCACTGCAGCAAGGAGGTGCCAGGCCAGACTCCAGGCACCGCCTGCCCAGATCCTCACCAGCGCCTTTCCTATCCGGCTTCCAAGCCCCTTCGGCTTCTGAGTCACTGGAAGAGGCTGCTGTTGCCGGGACTTGGGAGCCCCTCCGACTGTCCCAGCTGCAGCCCGGCAGTGCTCCCGGCTCCTTGCTTCCCCTCCGGCGTCTCAGCCCCTGGCAGGGTGCCCCAGGAGCAGCCCCCTGGACTTCAGGCTGTCTGGAGCCTTCTGCCTCCTCCTCAGCCTTGACCTTGGTGTTCCTTTCCCACAGCGGGGCTCGGGCAGGCCTCGACTTGTACAGCCTGTAGGCTGCGGTCACCAGGAGCAGGGCGGCGGCGGACAGCACCACCTTGCCGGTCAGCTGCATGTCCAAATGCCAGTCCTGGGCCTCGGCTCCTCCTCCTCCTCCAGGGAGCATGTTTCCCAAGCCAACCTGGGGCTGAGGAATCTCAAGAATCTGATTAATAATTACCCAATAGGAGCCGGTTCCTTGTTCCTGCTGAGCTGAGCGGAGGAGGTTCTGGGCTGGCTCTGGCTGGCCAGCTGAGGAGTTGAAGCAAAGGTGACTTTGAGCTGGCAGAGGGCGGCCCCCGGAGCCCCAGCTGGCAGATCTCCACGCTGGCCTCCTAGGACCCTGCAGTGCTTTCCTCGGTGGGGGGGGGGATGGTCAGCCTGGGTGGCTGAACTTGTGACCAGCCACCTGAGGCCGCCGTGGCTGGAGGATGTTAGGAGTGTCCAGCTGGCCCGTGAAGAGGGAGGAAGCTCTTGACCAAACAGTCACCCGATGCTAGGAAACGCGTGGGGTTGGTTATTATTTGTGTGTGTGCTTTATTTTCTCTTTTGCAAATTGACCGGGCCGGGCAGGTTGGGTGTGGCGAGTGTGGGACAGGTGGAGCCACAGCAGGTGCGGCAGGAGGCCCACCTGGGTCTGTTTCCTTTCTGCTGGGGTCTGCTGGCCCCCACAGTGGGGGTTGGGGCCTGCAGTTAGCAGCAGGGGAGGCTGAGCCGGGACCTCGGCCAAGCCACCTGACCCGGCTCTTTCAGTGCGGCTGCCCTCCTGACTAAGAGAACTGGACATTCTGAGAAAGCTTGGGAAAAACACTTGGCATTATACCCAGAGCAGGGGCAGACATGGGGCATCTTCTCGCCCTCCAGACCAGACACCCTCATTGGACGAGAGGCCGAGGGAGACCCGCTCAAACCATCTCCTAGGGCTGTGGGTTCCAGAGCCAGACCACCTGGCTCTGCCACTTACCAGCTGGGTGGCGTTAGGCCAGTGACCTCACCTCTCTGTGCCTCAGTTTCCTCCTCTGAAAAATGGGGGTAGCTGCACACAAACCTCATAAGGTCATGGTGAGAACCAACTGGGTTCATGTGTGTAAAACCTGCAGAGCTGAGCTCTACCTCGTACGAGCTCAGTAACTGTCACTGGTGACACCAGTCGCTCTATTAATCATCATCAGCTGGACCTCCTGAAGCACAGATCTAACTGTGCTCTTAGGGTCCCCAAAGGCCAGGGTCGGGAGCTCAAACCCGTGCCCCCTACAGGGACGGGGCAGGGAAATCGAGGCCACACCCTGTGATAGTGCCTGGTAGGCCGGCCCCCCATAGCCAGAACCCACTGTTTCAGAGATACTTACTCTCGGTAATGATGCGATCCTTCCTGATTGCTAATCGATGGCATCTAATTAAAACATGAGAATCAAACCGACTCTGTGAGCTGAGGGAAACACAGGCCGGGCAGGCATTTGGCTCCGAAGCCTCGGCGAGGAGGAAATCCTGAGGCGTGCCTGCGTTCACCCCCACCGCTCCAGCTGCAGTTTACTCTTCCAGTTCAGCTCCTGCGGGCTGCCTCGCGTGCCGGCTGTGGGCTGGGTCTCCGGCCGACTTTCCTCGTCTTCGCCGGTCCGCATCCCTCCAGCCCTGCATCCCTCCAGCCCTGCAGAGTCAGCTCGAAGGCTGGGCCTTCCCACGCCTCGTCCCGGCACCTCCACCCTCCCGGGATTATCTTCTCCTTCTTTGGGTCTCTCGTTCTTCTTTGCTCCTCCTTCAGCCTCTGCCACGGGCCACGGGTCAAAGTGCACTCTGTTCTCCAGCTGGAGGCTAAGCCCCCGGGGTCTGGATGGGACCAGGCACAATTGGGACAACAGCCAACACGCACCGTGTCTTTCCGAGAGTACAGCGGGGGTGGGCATGCTGGATGAATCTCATCTAACGCTCAGTGTTTGTTTGGGAAAGATACAATTGTCACCCCCATTTTATGGCCTCCCCAAGGTTATGTCAGTTTGCTTGCAAACAGACCGGAACAGGTGGGATTTCTCCGGAAGTCAGCCTGTCCCCCCCACCGGTGGCTGGCAGCAGGGTTTCCCTTCTCTCCATCACGGTCAAGACAGCGATTCTGAATTCCACAGGGACAGAGACTCTGGCGGTGTTTGTTCGAAAGGCAGGTTTCCCCTCCCCACCCCATACTGATTCAGGAGGCTTGGGTGGCTGCCAGGAAATCCCCATTTTCCAACCATCCGCTCAGGACATTTCAGTGGGTCCAGGAATAGGAGGTAGGTCAGCCTTTCCACGGATCTGCCCGATTCCTCTGCGCCTGGGTGGGGTGAGCAGTTTGCTCCCTGGATCGCTGAGGCGAGCCCCAGGGCGTGGGCACGGAGGCCAGGGGTACTTTGCATAACAAAGTCATTTTGTTTCCAACTGACCCAGAGAAGAACCTGAGGCTCAGAGGGATGGGCCACTGTCACACTTCCTTTTCGAGTCTCAACTAATAACCAGGTCTCGGTGGCTGCATGGCCCATGCGTCATCCACTGGGAAGGAGAGGATGAGGCAGGAAGGGCCACAAGAGGATGTGTCCCGGGGTGACAGCAGGGCTTTGGGGGCTGACGTGGGGCCCCCAGTGGCCAGGCGACCGTCCCAGCGACAGGGACAGCTTTGGGACTGTCATACACTTGGAGAGGGAAAGGCTTGTAGCATTACCGTGTTGTGACCTGGTATTGTCCCCTCAGATGCCACCCAGTGAGCAGGGTCGGGACCCCTTCGATGTGCAGTTTTCTAACTAATAAGGCTCCACTGTGCCCTGGAGCGTTCTCCCTATGGCTCCAGGGTAAACCATTTGAGCCAGGCACTCACCCTCCCCATTCGGAACCTGTTCCTGGGCACTGGGGGTGTGGCCAGTCCAAGCCCCTGGGGCAGCAGAGGGATGTGGGAGGCTGGGAGGGGCCCGGGGACCAGAAGACAGCAGTCTCAGCCCCAGGGGACTGATGTCCGGACAGGGAAGAAGGCAGACAACCCCGATACGATCGGTCCACAGTGTTTCACAAAGGAAAAGTTAATGAGGCGATCTGTCCACAGGCACCTGCTGACCAAGTACAACCCGGCTACTGGACGGCCGGGGCCGGAGTGAGGGGCATCAGGACAGAGGCCAGGGAAGGGTCCCAGACAGCGGCGTTGAGCACTGACGGCTGATAAAGGAAGCAGGGGCGTGGACTGATTGACTGAACAAATGTTTATCAGATGCTTATCCTGAACCAGGCAAGTACTGGGATGCAGTGACTCAGGTTAAGGAGACGCGTGTGGACCCTGCGCCCTTGGAGACTGCGACTCCAGGGAAGAAGGTGCTGAGCGAGACGATGGTGGCATGTGGCGTGCTCATCGCTCATCGGTTGCAGGGGAGAGTGAAACAGGAGCCGGCCCCAGGCGAGGACAGAAGGCGGAGAGGGCATTTGGTGTGGCAGGAACGGGGAAGGCCACCGAAGGGGGGACAACAAGGTCTCAGGGAAACAGGGGCGTGAGAGCCACGGCGATGTGCGAGGACCTCCAGGCTGGGCCTCGGGGCAGGCTGCGGGCTGGGCACACGGCGGGCGGGGGAGTCAGATGGCTCCGATTTGAGCCCGGCTGGGCGCTTCCTGGGACCTCCCCTGGTTCGAGGGCAGAGTGACACCCGTGAAACACCGACGTCAAAGGAGACCCGAGTTAGAGGAGGGTTCCCGCTGTGCGCCCTCCGGTGCAGTTCTCCGGGAGCACAGCCACCTGCGCTTGCCCCAGGATGCAGGCTTTGTTACCACTCAGGTCAGGAGATGACTGTTGTTGAAAAGACAGTTTGTTACTCGCGGTTCCCCGGAGGCGTTCCCCTCTCTCCAGAAGCCACATCACCCAGAGCCAGCCCCGGGGAGGCGCCAGGGTCAGTGGTAGAGCAGGCAGAGCAGGTGAGGGGAAAGGTAAAAGTGTTTCTCGTGGTTTCCCTGGGAAGCAACGAGTGAGGCAGGGTTAACGGGTTTAGGATCAGGTGACTTGAGTAACTTCAGGGGCCTTAGGGCTGTCTCTGGTTGACTGATGCCTGGTCCTGGGGCGATGGGGCAGGGAATACTGGCCCCCAGGTGAAAGGGCCTCGTGAGAACCTGATAAAGGTGAGGGTGGTTGGGGTGCCGGCTGTGGACTGACTCACCTGCACGTGAAAGGTGTGCGCCCAAGGCAGGTATTTGCTGCCTAAGAGCCAGTGCACCCTGGCAGGGGCAGTCCCTTCCCGGTTAGGGTGAGCGGGCCTGGATGCCAGAGCCTCGAGGATGCAGAGACTATGTAGGATACAGCTGCATAGTTCCATGCAGCGGAGAGTCGGAAGACAGACAGCAGGGACCGCAGCGGGGCTTCGGGGGCTGGGTAGGGGTCCCTCGCAGGCGCCTTTCTCCCCAGCAAGGCTGTTGGAAGTGAGCTTTCGCCGCTACCCTGAGGTCTCTCCCTCCGGCAGGTGAACACGACGCTGTCACGGGCTGACTTCAGACTCTATAAATTACAGCTTTTTTTTTTCTTCAGTCTGTTTGGAAAAAGTGAAATGAACAAATGAAGACAGGAGCGAAATTAAAAGATAATTGGAAGTCTATATTCGGCTTCTGTGAACGTGCGCGCGAGCCTCCAATCTGGTCCCTCTGTGAGGGAGGATAAATTGATAACTCTTCAGCTGACTCAGGGGGCGGATAAAACAGTCAGAGACAGATTCGTGCCATGCAGATAAACAGGCCCATCTTCGCCTGATGAGCTTTGAGCTCCATGCTGCTGGAGCCTCCCCTGGTCCCCTCAGCCCGGGTCTGCATTTACTGAATGCCCACCCAGGCAGGTGCGGCAAGTGGGGCCCTGAGCATGGGCAGAGGCTGGGCGGAGGTGGGCACGGGCACCTGGAGGGGTGAGGAGTGTGCAGAGAGGGGGTGGAGATGGCAGGGAGGGAGGCGCACACACGCGATACCCCTGTGCACACATGCATGCACACACCCACATGCATACACACATGTGCGAACACAGGCACACGTGTGCATGGGTGTGCGCACACACCTGTGGGACAGAGTGGACCTTTGAGTCCTGAAGTGTCAGCAGTAAGTGGACACTGCCCCGACCCACCAGCCTGGCTGCTACTCCCCTGGGCCCGCTCTGGGCTCCCCACCATGTATGAACTAGAAGTCAGGGCTTGGTGGGCAAGGCCCCTCAAAACTCAGCACCCCCCTGCTAGGGCAGTGCCATGCCTGGCCTGGAGGTCGAATTTCGGTTATTCCCACACCTGGCTCAGCCTCCCCCTGTGCTGCTCATTGAGGGTGATGCGGGCTCAGGGCTGAGGACTCCTCCTTTGTCAGAATGTGGGGTTCGACCAGGACCCTGGTGAATGACACCTGCCCCGCCCACCCATTCTAGGGAACCCCGACAGGTCTTCCACTCACATGACTTCAACACAGAGCTGTCATGGTTGCCATGGTAACCGTGTCAATGGCACAGCCCTTGACTGGGTACTTCGGATTCTACCGCCCTGTGAGGTTGGTGTCATCTCCCCTTTTTACAGATGAGGCTCCCAGGAGGCAAGGTGATCTCTGTCAAGTCCCCCAGCGTGTGAGTGGTACACAGGTGGGGCTCAAAACCAGTGTCCTCATTGACCTTGGACTAGGTACCTGTCCGGCTCACCCTGCTGCCTGCTGCCCAAGTTCCCCTCCGCAGACACTCATGGAGGCCAACGCTGCCCTCCAAGGAGACTCATCACTGTTGTTCCTTTCTGTTCTGGGATGAGCAGTGGCTGGGGGCAGGGGACGCCAGGATTTTGGAGGGGACTAGGCATCCTGCAGGCGCTGAAAAGGGGGTCTGGCCCGGAAGGGGAGTTTTAAAGAGTTGGGAATGCCAAGGGCATGAAGAAATGTCCTACTTACGATTTTCCCCACACAGACCATTAAGACATGGAATAATGGCCTGCAGCGCGTGCCTCTGAATTTGATGGGGAAATTGAATGTGAAACGATTCGTGGGTGCCGTTTGCGACGGCAGAGTGCATCCTGATTTTTTGCTCCTGGGGTGGAAGGAGTTGAAGCAAAGCAAGATTCCTGAGTTTTGAGTATGTGGTGTAACCCCCTGCCTGCATTCCAGGAGAGAGCTCTCTCAGAGGGCTCCAAGCCAACAGTAATAATAATAATAACAGTAATAATAGGAATGGCAATACTGATGACAGCAGCTGATGTTCATGGGTGCCCCTCCGTCTCGGACCCTGTGCTCTGCTCAGGCTGCGGGCACCACCTCCGTTAATCTTCACACCAGCCCTGCGGGGCGGGGGTGTGAGACCCATTCTGCAGGTGAGGAAACTGAGGCTCAGATTCTCCCCCAAGGCCAAGTCTGTTTTACTCCCAAGCCGTGCTCTGGAAACCCTTGCTACTTAAAGAAGCAGTACCCAGGGGCTTGTTAGCCCACAGGGGTCTCGCCAGCCTCAAAACATCAAAACCCTCACGTTAACCAGATGCTCACACAAAGCACTACACACACCTGGGTCAGTGCCCCACCCGCCCACAAACCCAAGAGTCAGTCAATTGTGTGACCTTGACCATCATCGAGGGCATGCGTGTCCTCTCACCCTGGGTCAGAGAGAGGTCATGCTTTTGTCACTGACCCTCTGACGTCTGACTTTCCACATCGACCTCAATAGATGCTACTATTGATTCCGGTCGTGAAAATATTCCTGGTGCCTCGGCTTCCTTATTTCCCGCATAGGCGGATGCCGTCCACCTGCGGGGTTATTGTCGGAAAACGCGTTAGGGTGCCTGAGGACATTTGGTGCAGACGAGTACGGGGACTGAGAAGGGTTTACTGAATGAGCGGATGGATCCTTGGAGAAGCCATCCTTGTCAGGGGCTGGCTGTGTGCCGTGCCCTGGGCTAGGAGCTACAGAGGCAGTTTCCCATTTGAGTGAATTTTCACGGCCATGCCAAGCAGGCGCGGTTATCCCTGTTTTAAGAGGAAGAAACTGGAAGGGTTAAATTACTCGCTCCAGACCTTACAGCCAGGAAATGGCAGACCTGAGATTCAAACCAGGCAGCTCTAGGTCTAAAGACCTAGCTCGCAGCCAGCCGGGCTGTCTCCTCCTGCAGCCGCCAGCCCTGAGTGCCCTTGAGGGGCTGCACGCTCCCTGCATCCAGCCCCGGGGTCCACAGGGCCCCATCCAAGCCGCCCATCTCTCCCCTCCACCCTCGCCTGCAGCTCCAGTAAACCCATGTCCTGTGGCCCCCCTTGTCCTCTGCGATCAAATCTAAATGCCTTGGCCGGTTCTCCAAGGTCCCTTCAACACCCCAGCCTCATTTGTCTCTGTTCCCAGCACCCGTTCTGCTCCAGCCAAGCTCGTCTGTTTACTGTCCCCTCGTCCCTGCTGTCGCACGGGCTATTTGTCCCACTCATGGCGCTCGTTCCCACATCTCTGCTGTTCTGTTGGCTTTCACGAAACCCCGGATTAAAACGGGCCGTTCTCTACCGGGACTCGCCCAGGGCAGGGGGTCTTCACACGTGCTGGGTCCCCGGCTCCTCTGAGGATCTGTTGGGAGTTATGAACACTTGCTGGACAAAACATGCACACGCACGTAAAAGTTCACATGCAAATTCTGGAAGTCCCGGGTCCTCGGAGTCCTGGCTATAAGCCCCTCAGCTTGGGGAAGCCAAATGCCGGAAGCATATGTCAGAAGATGGGCTTTGGGGTAAGAAATAGGCCAGCTGAGGGTGATGTGCTTGGAAGTGTGTTCTTGGTGTTACTCCATGTAAAAGAGGTTTCTTGGCTGGATAAGATTAGAAAATACTGCCTGTGACTTCTGAGCCTCAATTTTGTTTACTTATAACATGAGGCCAATGAAACCTGCTTCTGTGTCAGTTGTCATGGCGATCGGATGAGTTAAGAGGAACTGAGGGAGGACCAGCCTATTGGCCCCCACATCTTGTTCTCTTTTCAAGAGACTAGCAGGACAGAGACCCTCTCCCGCCCACCCCTAGAGGACAGTGGGGCTCCAGACCAGTGGGGCTCCAGACGGGCGCTCGGAGCCTGCACTGCATGGCTGCGGCTCCCAGTGGCTGCCCCAAACCAGCAGGGAGGGGCCGTGTGAGGGGCGAGCGTGGGCCTTGCTGGGAGAGCCCAGTTCTGACTCCTGTGTCTCCCAGAGACCCGGGGGCTGGTTCTGGCTCCAGGGAGGCAGGGCAGGTTTGTGTTCCACAGCTCTGAGCCTCTAAATGGAGCTAACTCAGCGCAGCCAGGGGCCTCACTGGCCCATTAGAGCTGCTCTGGCCAATTGCAAATCAATGCTGTGGAAAGAGACAGGCGCCCAGGTGCAGAAGGTGGAGAAAGCGGCCCCAGCCAAGGTGTAGAGAGCCAGAGGAGGGAGGAGGGAGGAGGGAAGAGAGAGAGGAGGCTGGAGGGAGAGCTTTCAGGGAAGGCGAGTGGGGGGCTAGAGGGCCTGCATGGGCACCAGCGACCTCTGCTAGGAGCTGGATGCAGCGCTGGTTGTGGGGATGGAGAACAAGCAGCTTCCTTGAGCTCCTACTATGTGCCAGCCACTGGGCAAGGGACTCCACATTCTTTGTCACTTAATCCCCATGATAGCCCTGGGGCAGAGACAAGGCTGTGTGCTCAACTCAATCCCGGCTCAGTTCCCTCCTTCTGGGCACCCAGGAAACCGACATTTCCCAGCCCCTGGGGTGTGTGCGCACCTGCACCGCATGTGATGGGGTCATGTCCTAGGAAGGGTAAGCAGAAGCGACTCGAGCCGCACCTGGGATGAGGCAGCGAAGAAGAAGCGTGCTGCCTTTGCCCTCACTCCCCGTGCCGTGGCGGCTTCAGAGGACGCAGGTCCCAGACAGATGGGGCCCCCCAGCCCGAGTAAGGGCAAGATGATGAACTGGTGTGGAGTTAAGCCACCCAGAGCCCAGGGTTTGCTGGCTGCAGCCGCCAGCGTCAGCTTCCTGGTCTGGCAGAAGGCTCACTGGTAGGAGCATCGCTCCCACTTCGCAGACGGGGAAGCTGCCGTTCAAAGAGGCTCCACTCACCCGGCTGGCAGTTCATCCAGACGGAGCGTCGGCCCCAGGCCCTCTGACCTCTGAGTCCCAGCCCAGCCCTCCAGAAACTCACGGGGCAGGACCACCTCCCACCAGATCCTGAGGATGCACCGCAGGGAGTCCATGGGCTGCCATGGAAACATGGAGGAAAGAGCCAGGGCTTGGGGGGAGCTTTCCAGAGCTGAGTCTAGAGGGATTTGGCAGATGGACAAGGCAGGGAGAGGGCAGCAGAAACAGAGGGTCCACTGGGCACCTAGGCCCTCTGTGCCTGGGGCGGGGGGTGGTCTTGAAAGTGTACAGGATGCTGAAGTGGACAGAATTAGTCTCCACCTGCGTGGGGATGATGTGGAGACCAAATGAGCTCTAGGACTAAAGCAAGACAGACTGAGATAAGAACCGAGGAAGGACTTCCCTTGCTTGCAACATCCCAAATCATGTAAGGTGTGGGGCCACTCCATCAGCAGTCGCCATGAACTGGGAGGAAACGAGAGAGGTGGGTGTTCCAGTTTGGAGAGTGGGGAGCCTAAACCACGCTTCCTTGTCCATGCCCCCCCGTGTGACCCCGCTCTTTATAGCCCCCATGCCCCAGCAGCACCGCTCTTGTCTGAGTTCTGAGTTCCCAGCCCAGATCTCTCAAGCTCCATCAGTTCAGGACCAAGCCCAGCTCTGTGCTCTGGGCCCCGCAATGCTAGGGCAGAGGCTCTTTGCCTGATCATTTTGTTTCATGCACCCCACCCCCAGCCGGCGATGGGTGGGTGCTGCTTACTTTGTTCTCCATCTTCAGAGGTGTTGAGTTTCCATCTTCATCGCTGTCTGAGATCCCAGGGTGGGGGTGGGGCTGCAGAAGAAGCACAAGACTTACGGGGCAGTCCCGACTTCCTCTGTTTCTGGGCAGCTGCCTCTCTTCCCCAGTGATCAGAGCTGATCTAGGGGCCCACAGTCCAGCCCTCTTATACCACAGGTGGAGAGCAAAGGGAGGAGACGCCCCCAAATCCACATAAAGGGGAGTGATGTGCCAGTGCCTTCGCTTTAGGCACCAAGGGGTCAGCTCCAGGCCCCACAGCTGTCCTTACTCCCACCACGCGCTGCAAGCTGTCACCCCCACCCCACGGTCAGTCGGGGAGCTGGGAGGTCCCCCCGTGTTGTATCCCAGAAGAGAAACAGAGGCCCAAGAGGGAGGGGACCCTGCCTAAGACCCCCCGCTCAGAGGTGGCTGAGCCGGGTTACTGCCTGCTAAATCCCTGGGGCCTCCAGCGGGAGGTGCAAGACGGTTCAGAAACTTCCAGAATTATCTTCAGGCAGCATCCGTGAAAACGGGAGAGACCCTTGCCTACCAGGTGAGGTTCCTGACTGGGAAAGCGCCCGGGACACAGACAGAACCCCAGGGACCCCCGGCACCTAGGGCTGCAGCGAGGGCCCCGTGGACCCTCCCCCAGCAGCCGCCCTCCCCGCCAGAGGGTGAGCAGCAGCAGGGCAGGCTGCGCACATGGGCACCTGGATGGTGCTCGGCAAACATTTGATGAAGGAACAAATGAGAACAGACAAACCCAATGTTAACAGGAGCAAATGAATGCAGTACAGACAGAGCCTCTAATTCGTTTAAATACCGGGAGGCAGGAGCTGGTGTAGGCAGGGCCAACCGGCAGGGCGGGGATGTAGTGGTGCAGAGTTTACCGAGGAGGGGCACTGGGGGAGAGGGAACAGGTGCGCCAAGGCTCCCAGGTAGGAAGGCGCAGCTGCGTTCGGATGGAGGTAAGTGATGGTGGCTGGAGCAGGGGACTGCAGGGGACTGTGTCACGGTGACATGTGTGGACACAGGGGACTGGAGCTGGCTGCTGTCTCCGAGCTCAGCAATCCATTCTTTCCTTAAGCTATTCTCAGAGCTATAGGGACCAGTCACTTTTGTTGAGTAGATGTCAGATAGGGCTTGGAAATAAAAAAGGAAAGAAAGGGAAAAAAGCTGGTGCTAGAGTGGCTGACTGATCGGAAGACTTATAGTATCCAAAATACAGTGGTCGATCCTTTCCTTCAAAAGTTAGGGCACCTGGGTTCGAGTCCTGGCTTAGTCAAGAAATAGTTGCGTGTTTCTGGGCAAGTGACTCCGGTTCTCTGGGCCTCAATTTTCCCATCTGTGAAATTGGTGGGGAGTTGGAATTTCATCCCTCTGATGCAAGACCCTGGAAGTACGTTCTATCAGGGGGAATGCACAGAGGACAGTGGGTGGAGAATTCGAGATTCTGTCAGCCTCGGGTCCCCACCAGAGGCCTCCCTGGGGTGCTGGAGGCCATGGCGGGGTGTCCAGTCGGGGCCCCGTCCTCTGCTTCCCCTCCAGCCTTGGCCTCTGCCTCTGCACCATTCCCCTGACAAGCTGTGACAGTCCTTTGCCAGCCTGACAATTCCCCTTGGCCTTCAGTATCCAGCTCAAGCATCGGCTCCTCCATGGACTGCAATTAAGTATTATTAGAACAATGGAAATCATGACATGTTTTTGTGCGTTCAGCATGTGCCATGCACCGTGCTGACATGTGTGGACACGGGGGACTGGGGCTGGCTGCTGTCTCCGAGCTCAGCAATCCGCTCCATTTAATCCCGAGCAACAGCACCCTGAGAGGTAGGTGCTCTGATTATTCCTAGGTGGGAGAGCTGAGGCTCTGAGATATTGGCAGTGGGGGGAGGTGCGCTGTCACTCTGTGGCTCGAAGCTTAAACCCCAGGCTCATCGCCTGCCCCTCGCCTGCGCACCCTACCGTTGCCTTCCCCGGTGCAGAGTCAGTAGGAAGGTGGCCTCCAGCTGTCCCAGGGTGGCCTCCTGGAACTGGTTTTTCTTGTTCGGGGTCTGAGCCAGAGGCAGCTACTGGGCCAAGTCTGGACGCTGGGGATTTGGAAACTATTCTTTTAGAAGCTTCCAGGCCCAGCGTCTTCTTTTACCTCCAGGGGCGAGGCGAGGTCGAAGGGAGGCCATTCAGCGGCTGGCACCTGATCTCTGGAATCAAAGCAGAGAATGAGTGTAGATAGGCAGCAGGGAGCAGAGGGCACGGGAGAGTGCGTCAGAGAGCCGGAGGGGTGCTGGGCCCCCTGGTAATCGGCTGAGGGGCTTTGGGTCAGGCCCTTCCTGTTCCAGCCTCAGTTTCCCCACCTGTGAAATGAGTGTGTTGGGTAGATCCTCACCAGCTCAGACACGCAGCAGTGGCCAAGGTTTATGTGGACATTGTACACATGCGTGTGTGTGCGTGCACGTGTGTGAGTGTGTGTGTGTGCTCAGAGGTGGGAGGAACTGGGCTTTCTCAGTCAGAGGGGTGGGCACACGAAAGAGGGGGTGGGAAGGAGTCCCAGATGGACAATCGGGAGACCAGGCCCTCGTCCTGGCTGAGGCACTAACCAGCCTCGTGGCTCTGAGAGTGCTGCACCCCCTCCCCGGGCACGCGGGTCCCCGTGTACGAAACCAGAACCTCAGGCCAGGTCATCTCCAGTGTCCCTTCGGCTCCGAGTCTGATTCCGCAGAGAGGAGTTTGGATGGTAACAGAGTGGCAGGGTGACGGTGAGTGAGCACTGTCCCAGGGTCACCCGCATCTGGGTATGACGCCCGGCTCTGCCTCTTGCTGGCCGTGTGACCCTGGGTGGTCCCTTCACTGGTCCCCAATGTCTCCTTATCCATCAGGCACAGGGGTCACAGTGCTGAGAGCCCAGGACACTTTGAGAGGCCCATGAAATGTTTTAATTATCTTTTTAAAACCAAAAATAAAAAATCTAATATCATTCACCCTGGTTATATTCATATTTTTACCAAGGGAGTCATAAAACATACTTTTAAATATTTTTTTTTTAGGAAAGAAGGCAAGAGTGCCCCTGGCCCCTGGAAGTCCGAGGTGGCCCAGCTCACCCAGGGGGTGTTGGGAGGAAGAGGAGAGAAAACAGCGTGTGAAGGGGTCTGGCACGCAGGAGGTGCCCCCCGTAGGGGCTGGGTCTGGGGTGAGTGGTGGGATAGTGACCCCCCCACCAAGATGTTCACATCTTAATCCCTGGAACTTGTGACCATTCGGTCCCAGGGCATAAGAAGTCAAATCTGCAGATGGAATACAGGTTGCCCTTGAAATAGGGATTACCCCGGGGTCGACAGGTGAGCCCAGCGTGGCCACATGGGTCCTTCCAGTGGACAAGGGAGGCAGGAGCCAGCGTCAGAGTGATGAGACGTGAGAAAGACCCGACTGGCCTCTGCAGGTGGGGGATGGGGCCATCCCCCAGGCCATGTGGAAGGCCCGGAACATCTAGAAAAATGGGCGGACACGGTGCTCCCCTAGGGCCCGCACAGAGGCTCATGGCCCTGCTGACACCTGGACCTTAGCCCCTGAGACCTACGTCATGTCCTCATCTCCAGGACTGTAAGATCACACATTCGTGTCGTTTAAAGCCCCTTTGTCTTCGGCAGCTAGAAGAGCAGGTGCAGAAAATGGCAACTGTGGAGGGCCCAGGGCCTTCGCAGAGGCCCCGCCTCTCCAAGATCAGCTCCTGCCTAGCAAAGGCACCCTTCCGGGCCTGGCACGGAACATGGAAGGCAGTCCCGGGGGGTCTGAGGGGCCAGAGAGGGTCCGGGCTAGGCTGCGCATGTTTTGTTTCTCCTGGTTGGCTCTGTCCCTTTACCCGAGGCTCATTTTTTTCTAGGAGAGCAGAGACAGCCTGGCAACACCAACTCCTGTTTCCGTTTCGCTCCCTAAGCCCTGGTCCCAGCGGGTCGCCTCCTATCCCCTGTCCCCTCACCCCCACATCAAGCAGAAAAGGCAGGTTCCCCTGAAGCTGGTTAGACTCTGAGAACCAGTTGCAAGACCTCCTCCCTCACTGCCTGGGCTTGTAAATAATCCCAGCAGGGACACCTTGTCAGACTCAGCTCCTCCAGGAGGAGAATGCGACCTGCAGCCCGGGCTTCCCTGCTGGGCCTTCTGCCCCTTGCGCTCCCAATCCCTGGCCAAGAACAGGCTTCTCCCCCTGCACACGCCAGGCTTTGCTTATCGCCCCAAGCCAGGCTTTGGTGCCCATGACCTGCAGGAAATGAACCTTCATCAGATATTTACACACCCTAGAGGGGAGGAGAGAAGAGGGAGCCATGAGTCTAGTGGTTTATTCAGTTTCTGGGGCCAGAGGGCCTGGGTTCAAGCCTTAGCTCGACCTCTTGAGACCTCTTATTCTTGGACATAGACTTTCTGACTCAGAAGGATGTGCAAAGGCCCTGAGGCAGGAGTCTAACTTATGTAGACAGAAAAGCCAGAGTAGCTAGGAGGTAGAAAGAAAGAGGACATACAGTTAAAACTGAGGACCCAAGGCAAAACAAACTTTAAATAGATCATGATAAGATTTAAAGCAGGATGATGGACACAGGGAGACATTGACACACACTGGGGATTTGTTTTTTGGGGGGTGGGTAGAGGGAGGCTTTGTCAGGACCAACCTCAGAAAGAGTTCAGCCACATAACAGTAATATGTGGTGGCACTCACTCTACGTGCCAGGCACCAACTGGAGCACCAATTCTCTCAAGAATCCCTTGTCCTGGGCATTCTTACGGTCAGCCTTCTGCAGGTGAAGAAACTGAGGCTCATGGCATTGTGCATCTTGCCTAATGGTGTGCAGCTAGTAAGTGGTCAAGTTGGGATTTGAACCCAGGCCTTCTGGGTCTGGGGCCCTTACCAAGCAGTGAGAACAACCAGGCAAAAGTAGGAGCCTGGGGGAGATTTACTCCCTCCCCATCCACATTCTTTTTATATCTCCAGTGGCAAGGCACCCAGGGATGCGTCTTAGGAAGGGGCTACCCCTGCGATCCCCAAATCCCCAGTGGAAGGGTCTGGGGAGCACTGCAGCCCCTTCCAGGGATTCGGAAGAAACTCCCACTGTGCGCAAAACAGTACAGGGTGCCTTTGAAGACGATGGAGTTGTGGTTATTTTAGACTGACATGCCACCTCCCTGCTGGACCCATACACAATGTGAGATGAAGGAGCAGCTAGGGAAAGGGGTTGGGGGTGGTGTGTGTGCATTTTGTGTGTAAGCGTGTTTGTGTGTGAGTGCGTGCATGTGCCTGTCTGTGTGTGCATGTGTGTATGTGTGTGCAGGAGAGGCGGGAGGGGCACTGGAACACCGGAGCTGGAGCGGGCAGCAGCACGGTGGTTTAATCAGTGCCGCTCAGCCTGGGCCCTGCGGGACTCAAGCCTGAGAACCAGCCCCGAGCCCTGCACCCACCACTCACCGGGTGTGCTGCTCGGGCATCACTTCGCATCTCCTGGCTCAGCCTTTTCATCTAACACACCAGGGAGCGTCATCTACTTTATGAGATGGTTCTGAGGACCAGCTGAGGGGGCCTGGCACCTGGTAGAGAGCGTGGGTTTAGTTCTACAAAGCGGGAATGCACGTGGGTGGGTTTGGCGGAGAGAGGGGCGTGGTCTGACTTTTGGATTCTGTGGTGTCATCACCATCGGTCACAGTCAGACCTATTTGAGAAGGCGTGCTTGGTCGGAAAAGTAGGAGTCGTCCCGCATTCCTCTTGGATCTGCATATTCCACAGCCAACCCAACCCTACAAGCCCTGTCAACTCTCCCTCCAAAGAATCCCCCGTGCTGACCACCTTCCACCTTCCACCCGAGTGCCCACTCTCACCTGAGTGATCTTTGGGAACCGTGTCGGTCCTGGACAAGACGGTCATCCACTCTAGATGGTAAGGAGGAGGAGGGCTACGCTCCCGGGAAGGCAGAGCCACAATGGGGAAGGAGTCTGGGTGCCTGGCTGACCCCCAGGAGCGAGGCCACCAAGCCAGCCCTGGCACTGAAGCCACTGCTATGTTGGACCGCAGGAGCCCGCAGACACACCTGTATTCTAACTGATAACCACCTTGTCCACGAAGCCTCCCGGCCACACCCTGTCCCCTCGCCTTGCTTTATTTTCCACTCGTCACTCTCTGCCCTGATACTACACTTTGGTTTTGTCATCTGTCATCTGTTTCCTCTCTGGAGGGTGAACCCCGTGGGGACAGGACTTGCCTGTTTGCCTGTCCCCTGCTTGTCCCCGGTTCTGGCAACGGGGCTCAGCACCGAGCTGGGCTCGATGAACGTTTGTGAGAAAATAGAAGTTGAGCCCCTACTATGTGCTGCTGCTTTGTTTGCATTATTGCAACTGATGTTCGAATTTCAGATTCTTTCGAAAGTGGCAGAGCCAAGATTTAAACTCAGATCTGCTTTCTGACCGAAGAAGCTCCCTTCTCCTCCCCAAAGCAGTTACGAGAGTGGGGCTTTGGTAGAACAAACCAGACTCTCACAACTCGACAAGGCAACCCAATTAAAAAATGGGCAACAAGGTCTTAATTGATATTTCACCAAAGGAGATACACCAATGGCCAATGAAGCACATGAAAAGATGCTCAGCATCATTGGTTACTAAAGGCGAATTAAAACCACAGTGAGAAACCACTTCACGTCCAGCACATTGGCTGTAATAACACAAAAAATAGACAATGGCAAGTGCTGGTGAGGATGCGGAGGGACCGGCGCCCTCACACCCTGCTGGTGGGAGTGCAGCACGGCACAGGCACGTGGGGAAATGGTTTGCCAGTTTCTCGGAAAGTTAAGCATGACTTCATCACATAACCTAGAAAGTTCCTGAGAAGTGAAAACATAAGAAGTTCAGTCAAAGATTTTTATGTAGGTCACTCAAAGATTCACAGACCCGTCGCTGATCCCAATAGCCCACATCGGAAACAGCCCAAGTGGCCATCAAGTGGTCGATGGGTAAACGGAATATGGCACATCTATAGGATGTCCTCCTACGGCAAAAAGGGGAACAATGTCCTCATACGTACCACAGCGTGGATGCACCCCCAAAACACCGTCCAAGGGAAGGAAGCCAGACGCCAGAGACTGTGTCGAATGTATGTGAACCATCCCAAAAGGCAAATCAGTAGAGACAGAAAGTAGCTGAGCAGCTGCCTGGGTCTGGGAGTGGGCAGGGTGCTGACCGCTAAAGGGCGCGAGGTTTCTTTTTAGAATGATGGAAGTGTTCCAAAATTAGCTTGTGCTGATAGCTGAGCAGCTCTGTGAAATTTACTAGAAATCACTGAGTGCTACACCTAATGGGTGAATTCCATGGTGCGTCAATTATACTTCAATAAAGGTATTAAAATAGAAATATGTTTTAGCCCGTAGCATGTCTTCAAAGGGAAGTAGTTACATTCTTGGATAGAGTCTCCGGCCCCCTGACACGGAGGCGACAGAGGAGGATGCTGACGAGCCGACCTCGGGGCACAGCCCTGGGTCCAGCCCCTGCTGAGCCACTGCTTGGCTTGTCTTTAAGCTCTCCCAGCCTCGGCGTCCTCATTGGTACAGTGGAAGCAACAGCATGTACCTCCTGAGGTGCTTTGGGCAATGAAAGGGGGTAATAAAAGGTTTGGCAGGTGCCTAGTACAGAGACTTGCTCTCATTGTACATTCTGGCTGCTTCTAGGGGAGCCATGACTAAGCTTCAGCGTTGCTGGTGAGACCTTATGGGGGTGGGGGAAGGAATAATGCAATTAACTAATTCAACTAACTAGTTAATCAGTCATCTCCCCAGCACCTGCCCGGTGCCAGATCCTGTGGTGGGAACCGCAGTGGGAAGACAAACAAGACCCACCGTGTGCCCTCTGGGGACTCAGGGACTAGCAGGGTGACGTCATTATACTACCGAGGACGTGGAATAGAATTGAGGGAGAGGGTTCCAGTCCAATGAGGAGGGAGAGTGGGGAGGTTAGGGGAGGCTTCCAGAGGAGGTGATGCTGGTGGTGTGGACCCTCAGAGGACAGGCAGGAGGCTGAGAGGCAAAGGAGCGGTGCGGGCACCCTTGACCATGGCAGGAATTTGCACGAGCCCAGTTCAGCCCACTCTGCCTCTCAGAGGAAGTGATGGTCCAAAGGGATCTTTCAAAGTCACTTTGTACAATTGCTGTGCTCACTGGGGGCTGACATCAAAGCCTTTCAGCAAAGCCAGCGGCTGCTCCTGAACTCAGCACCCTTTGAAGGCGACGCTGTCCACAGCAACGCTCGGTGACTGGCAAAGAGCATAGATATCAAGTTTCAGGAGCCTCAGGGTCTTGGGAGGATCAGTCACAATGCAGGGACTGGGTCCCTGCTGGTCGGAAGTAAAGATGGGGGAGGGAGATCCTGCCTACCAATCCTGGACAAGAGGCCTCAGTTGCCAGTGTCCTGATCTGGGTGGTGGGGAACCCCCACACCCCAGAAATACCTGCAGAGTGTAGAGAAGGAAAAACATTCAATGAAGATTTGGGTAGGTCCTCAGGGAGGTGGGAATTCTCATCTCCATTTGACCCATAAGCATGTTGAAGCTCTGAGAATTTGAGCAACTTGCCCAAGGTCACAGGACTAGAAAGGACTATGAAAGGGGTCAAGTTCAGCTCTACCTGCCAGCCTCGCTTGCTGCTTCCCATCCCGTGCCTTTCCTGTTCTGATCACATCCGATGTCAAACAGCCAGACCCTCGGCATGCTGGTGCACTGGCATCTGTGGAATTCCACATTCGCACTCAAAAAAAGGGGTGGTTTTCTCATTATAATTTGTTATATTTTAAAATGTGAAATGAAATACAAGAAAAGTTAAAATTTAAATGTAAAATAAATGTAAAACCAAACACAATTTAAAGGAAAGAATAGCCCTGGCCAGGTGGCTAGGTTGGTCGGAGCAATGTCCCATAGACCAAAGGGTTGAGGGTTCAAATCCCAGTCAGGGCGCATACACAGGTTGCAGGTTTGATCGCCAGTCAGGGCACAGACAGGAGGCAACTAATCGATGTCTCTCTCTCTCTCTCTCAAATCAATAAACACATCCTTGGACAAGGATTAAAAAACCAAATAAATAAAAAATAAAATACAAGGAAAACAACTCATCTGAAGACCCTGGCCACATTTTGGGGTGTCTCCTTCCAGACCTTTTCCTAGGCACAGAACTCCTCATGTGCGTGTCTGCCTGGTTGATACCATCTTGCACACACCATATTGCACCCTGTCTTTTTTCTTCTCAAAATTGTATCATAAACATTCCCTTTGCTGCTTCAAGTTCCTTGTAAACATTTGGTGCCACAATCTTCATCAATCTGAATGAGTTTGTTTAACCAATCTCCCGCACTTGGATATTTAACTCGTTTCCACTTTATATTTCAATACGGCATTTTAAACAGTCCCTGACAGGTGAAGGTGGATACAGCGGCTCCCTCTGGGTTTCTGATGAGACGTGCTGACGCATCTGTCTTATGCCCACATCCATCAGATGGGGAAGGGGAAGGCAAAGGAGACAGCCAAGCGTGCGCCAGGAGCTTCCCTGGCATTTTCCTATTCAGTTCCAACAATCCTGGGAGGTAGGCACGGCTCTGCCCCATTTTACAGCGGGGAAACTGAGGTTCGGGAGGTTCACGGGCTGGAGCTTAGTCTTGGAACCAAGCAGAGGCAGGATTCTAACCTCGCCTGACTCCTGGGTCCACGTTCCCCTGTGTTCCACGGCTGCTCCCTCCCAAGTGTGGCCAGAGGACCGTGGTTCTGTCCAATGAGACGACATTTGCCTCTTCCCTCAGATGGTCACATAAAAACTCTGCTGCTCCGCAAGGGGTATTAGACTGGAAATCTCAGCTGCTAAGAGCCGTAGTTCCCAGCTTTTTGTTTGGGGGGGGAGACTCAAGTTCCCAAGGGAGAAATGCCCCCGTGGGTGTTTGCCCTACCCTAATACCCCTTCTGTTTGCACCTTCTCAGAGACTGCTGCCATTCTAGGGTTGACCTTGACCTTACTCTAATTTATATGTATACGAATCAGCAAAGCAAATAATTTGCAAATTTTTACCCACTGCCCTTTGTGAAGAGACGTAGCTTGGGGGACCCTCTTGGTGTGTCACAGTACCCAGTCTGTGAACATCTGGTCCACAACGCAGATGAGAACCAGGAAATTATAGATCTTGGAGCTGCCAAAACATCCCTTGAAAATCCCTGCACTACAGTTCCTACATGTGGATCAGAGGAGAGGCCCTCAATTTCCTAATCTGTAGAATGGGCATGTCTCCTGCTGGGTACTGCTGTGAGGGTTAAGTATAGTAACGGGTAAAAATAATAGGTTAAAATGGACTGTGACAGAGAGGGATTAGTTCTGTCCTTCCTGAGCATACAAAGACTACATTTCCCAGCATCCCTTGCAGTTAGGTGGAGCCCTGTGACTAATTCTAGCCAACTGAGTGTGAGCATGCCCTTTCCAGGCTGAGGCATTTGAAAGCACTTGTGAATTTCGTACACTGTGTCCTCCCCTACCATGGAGACTCTGGAAGCCACATGCTGAGATGGCAGCATTGTAAAGTGGTGGCACCTCCACCAGCCTGCATGCCTGTGTGACTCTAGAGCACAGCCACCTGCTACCCTCATCCTACATATACCATCAGAGAGAAATAAGCCTTTGTTATGCTGAGTCCCTGAGATTCCAGGGTTATCTTTGTCACTGCGGCAAAACCTAAACAACTCCTTACCGATGCAATTCCCAGCACGGGGCCTGGCCTGTGGCAGGTGCTCACACTTTTTCCTTGTCCCCTCCCTTAGTGACACAGGTAGGCATCAGCCACATATCAACACAGAAAGGGCAGGGACCGTGGAGGAAGATTTCACCGACCTGGAGAAACCTGTTTGTCCTGAGTCGGAGTTTTCTGCAAGGCCCAGGGGCTGTACATTCTCAGGTTCTGGGTTAAACAAGAAGACAGGTTTCTTGATTGATAATCAATAACAGATCATTGTAACAAAACAGCCTGAGAGGGCTCTTTGCAAGTGATTGTCTAAATTGCCCTCTCAGAAATACTCCTTCCTAACCTCTCTCGTGGAGACTTAAGCAAACTCTTTGATTACTCAATCCACTGCCAGCTGGCTGAGCTCTGCCAAGAACTGCACAGAATCAAAGGCTTTGATTCCTAGACCGTCAGTGCTGAACGTTTGGTTAGAGATTATTCCTCGGAGTGGGCCGAAGGGTTTGCGACGGCTAATTTGGTGTGTCAGCTAGGCTAGGCCACGGTGCCCAGTCGTTTGGTCAAACACGGGTCTGGGTATTACTGTGAAGACACTTCATAGACGTGATTAATGGCTACGGTCAATTATCTTTAAGTGCAAGAGATCACTGTCAATAATGGGCTGATTGTAGGTGGGCATCATCCAGCCAGTTGAAGCTGTCACAGTAAAACCTGAAATGCCTTGGAGGAGTAATTCTGTCTCAAGATGATAGCACACAAACCCTGCCCGAGTCCCCAGCCTGCCGGCCTGCCCCACAAGCTTCATACTTGCCAACCCCCGCAACTGCAGAAGCCGATTCCTTAAAATAAATTTATATCTATGTCTATCTATGCATCTATGGGTTCTGTTTCTCTGCAGAGCCCTGCCTAACACAGAGTTCATCTCTCACGCTTGTCTGATTAGTAGTGGCTGCTGTGAAAACGGTGTTATAAGGATTCTGAGCCCACAGCTAAGCTCAGCAAGTAAGAGCAGAGTGACTGAAAGTTCCGCGGAGCCGAGAACTTCTCTATCTTGTAAATTAGTACTGTACCGCCTGTGCCTAGGACACCCCCTGCTAACTACACAGGCGGTACCCAGTGAGGATACATACATCCGCTGGGTGAATGATTGAATGAGAGATCTTTCAGCGATGTCTTCTGAGGGCACAGCAATGGGAGAAGCGTGCCCTTGCCGACGCGCTCCACGGAAGGGGACGTGGAGGCCCTGCGAGGACGTGAGGACTTGGCGTGAGATCACACAGCTAATTAGCAGGCGGCGTATTCGAGTGTTCCACACACATCTTCTGACTCTCTTGCCCCAAGCGCTCCACTATCCTGCCTGACTAGGGACTGGAGAGGAACAGGGCGTTCTCAGGAGAGGCGTAACCATCTGCTGGAAAAAGAGGTTCTGTCTCTTATCTGCCAAGAATAACTTTGAAGAGCCGCCTCCTGGGCTCGGGGGCGGGGGGGGGGAGGCAGGAGCTCGTCCTCTCGCCTCGGTGCACTGAACCCTCTGTTGTCCGGGGCCGTCCCTCCGACGCCTGCACATCGGTGTCCCTCCCTCATCCGCGGCGAGTTCCCTCCTAGGAGGACGTTGCGGAGTGGCAGCAAGCGGTTCCCCACTTAGCGTCACGATGCCTGCCGCCCATGAGTCCCGCTTTGCCCAAATCTGGGGGCTGGGTCAGGGAGGGCCAGCCGGCCCCTCAGGGAGGAGCAGTATAGCCTGAGTGGGGGGTTTCTGGTTGCAGTGACGGTGGGGGGGGTACCTGTGGTTGTCAGGGGAGACTGGCAGTGCCAGGGCTTACCTCGGGGCCTGGCACTTGTCGAATGGCTGAAGCAGGTCCAAGGCAGGTGGCGATGGAAACGAGGGGAGGTAGAGACACCCAACGCCCATCTGGAGTCAGCAGGGTTCCTCCTGCCTGTCCAGGCCTGGGGCGTCTGGTGTCTCTGGGCCCACTCCGTACCTCACCTGGCCGTCTCAGCATTCCAGGTGTTTTCATTTCCTAAGTGCGGGGCTGGCTTCTCGTTAGTGGATGGCTCCTTGTCCCGCTCTTTGTACCCCTGGCTTCCTGCTGCACCGTGAGCCTGTGGAATGGCTGTGTGCCGGCCCCGGGGTCTGACAGAGGCTCAAATTCTGGCTCTGGGGACCTGGGGTTGCTCAGTACCTGCTCAAAGGCTTCATGCCTGCATGAAGGAGGGTGAGAATAACAACACTTACTTTAGGAGGCTGTTTAAAAATTCAGCGAGTTAGTACATGTAAAGCTCTACAAATAAGGGCTAGTATGTAGTAAGTGCTCAACTAACATCAGCTACCATTACGGTGGGGGGTGACTAAAACGACATCCACAGGTAACTTAGCATTCACCACCACTGTCGATGGTTTTCCCAAAACCCCCCGGTGAGGTGAGCAGACCAGGTGTTATTGCCCAGTTTTCAGAAACCCTGAGGCTCAGAGAGGTTAAGTGACCTTGTCCAGATAAGCCTGCTAATACTGGGTGAAACGTTGCCTCCAATTCCACTTCTGCTACCCAGAAGGAGGGAAAGTCCCCAGTGGCCTGGGAGAAGAGATGAGAGGTGGGACCGGGAGCTTCCGTTCCTCTGTTCATTTGGGAGGTGCTAGGAATTCTGCCTTCAACCAGGTCCCTGAGATGTCCACGAGAAGTGATTTGAAGTTTTCCTTTTCTGAGAAAAGCTGCTTGTGTGTGTGTGTGTGAGGCATGTGTGCGCTTGTGCATGGTGCTGGTGGAAGGAGCTGCCCTTCGTTTCTCTGGGGGCGGGGCTGCTCACCCAGACCTGGCAGGGCCTGGCTTTTGCATCGGTCAGCTTCAGACCTGGCGCTGCTCCTGGAGACTGTAGATGCATCCTGGAGTCCTCGCCCGCCCCTCAGCGTGTGCACAGGGCCTGCAAACTCATTTCAATATTAACTGAAGTAAAAGAGGATTAAGAAATGAAGTCTGTGGTCGGGGAAAAGGAGTAAGTTCATCAAATGCACTTCAAAGCCAAGTAGAAATGACTTCCGGATCCTCTGCTGGTTTCGGATTATCTTTGCCTGGATTCCCATCTGCCCGCGTGGATTATCTATACCTGTGTGATTGGCGCACGTGGTTTCCGGAAGGGCTGGGGTCGGGGGCTGTGACGGGCAGGCTGGGCCACCGGGTGAGGAAAGGTCAGGCCCCTTTGGCAGCCAAAATGTGCCCGATGGGTTTGGGCTTCAGGAGGGACATCAGGGTCCTTTGCCAAAGCTCCAGGTGTGGCAGTAGAGGGCCTGACTGGGAGAGACAAGGCATCTGGTCTGAAAGGCAGGCTGGGAGAAGAGAAGCTGCTCATCAGGCCAGGAATGCTGAACTCCAAGCTGGTGTTCACTAGGGGGCAGGGAGGGGAGGGGCGAAGGGGAGGGAGAGGGGAGGGAGGGGAGGGGAGGGGGAGGGGAGGGAGGAAGTTCTCAGAGCAGAAGAAAACGGTCCCCACCACTGTGGGAAATCCACTGATGGTCCAATGACTCAGGTGATACAAAGAATTATTGCTTGTTCTGTTTATTCACTCTCTTTCTCACTAGTGTCTATTTATATATTTGTGACAGTGTGGCAGCACTGAAGATACAAGAGTAAACAAGAGAGAAATTGTCATCTCTGCTCTCAGGGATGAATAGACTAAATAGTTACTTCAGTGTTACAGTGATGGGTTTTTACCCTGATCATGATACATGGGGGCACAGAGCAGGCCAAGTGACTCTAACGTGGGCAGAGATAGTCAGAGAGGGCTTCCAGGAGGTGGTGATGTTTAAACTCAAACCCAAAGGATGATATGGATAATAATCATTGTAACAGCAAATTTTCTAAGAGCACTCACTATGTGCCAGGCAGTGTTCTAAGCACTGTACATAAATTTTCTCATTTAACTTCTACAAAAAAGTCTATTGTTACCTTTGCTTCTCGTAAGAGAAAACCAAAGCAGAGGGAGGTACCTTGCCAGGGTCACAAACTAAGAAGTGAGATGCTGATGGAGAAGTGAAGGCTGGGGAGAGAGGGAGGAGAAGCAGGGATGTGGTGCTTCAAGTAGAGGGAATGGTTTGTGCAAAATCGTGGAGGTGAAGGGAACAGGGCTGGGACAGAGAGTGTGAGGAGGAGTGTGGTGAGTGGAGAGTCTGGGCCAGAACTTGATGGCTCCTACATTGAAGGGGTGACCGTGTGGAGGTTGCAGGGGGTTAGGGGATCTAAGTCCCAGAGATGAACCCCACTTAGAGAGGACTGTAGCCTAGGAGCCCAGAGGTGGGTGCATCCCCAGGCCAGGCCTTCTGCGAATGCTCTGGAGCCTGGGGATCTAATCCCTGGGGGCATGAGGGCGAACCGCACTCCCCCAAGCAGGGGCTTGTGGGGGCCATGACTCCCGGTGCTGTTGTATCACTAGAGGGGGTCTTGCCACCTGTCTGTGTCCTGGGGAGTGTAAAACACTGGACCCACCCCTATCCTGGGGCCTGAGCAGGCTGGCGGGCTTAGAGCCTGGTCACTGCAATCGGAAAGGTCTGGGCTCAAACCCAGGTTTCCTCATGTGTGAATTCTACGGCCTTGGGCACATGACCCAACCTCTGCGGGCAGAAGCTCCCCATCTGTAACATGGGGAGGTGGCACAGCAGTAGCGCTTGTAGGCTGCCTTCTCATCCCCCACGCTCCACTCCTCCTTCCTAAGGACACTTCTGTTTTGTTCCAGGCTCACCCCTGCCCGATGCCACCTGTTCCACCAGGGAAGGAGACCCTACCCGCAGGCTCATTGGAGTCATCGACATATCGTGGTTTCCAGGGATTGGTTCAGAGTTGGGGCTTAAGCTGATCAGCACGTGGCATTTCAATGGGTGGCCCAGGCAGCTGGAGGAAGCATCTCTCTTCCTTTCTTCCCTGGTGGATGCGAACAGGGAAGCCTCTTGTTTGCCTTGCTCTGGGGAGCCACCACCTGCGGATAACTCCCACACTTGGGGAAGGGCTGGGCTGAGACAATGCAGAGAAAGTGAGCCAGAGCCCTGATCACACTATACCTGAAGCCCACAAAACCTCTGGATTCCATTATGTGACGTAGAAACGTCCTCAGTGTTTAAGCCAGACTAAGTCCATTTTCTGCTATTGCAGCCAAATGGATGCAAATGCATTTTTCCAGGTTGCTCACTTCTGTTTTCATGTATTCAGTTGATAGCTATTTAGTGAGCAGCTCTTAAGAACCACACAATGCCCCAACACGGGAGTTAGGAAAGGAGGTCCCACGTGGAGCTCACTCTCTAATTGGGAGAGAGGCAGGTGGGAAACGATCAACCACCCAGGAGAACATCAGTGACCAGGGATACAAAGACCACAAAACAGGGTGACCTATGAAAGATTGAGAGGCGCATGTCGCTGTCGGAGAGAATTAACAGAGAGGGGTCTCAGGAAGGCTTCGCTGTGGCGTTTGCAGGAAAGGATGAATGAAGCAGGAAGAACAGGTGAAGCAGGTTTAGGACTGGCTAGTTTGAATAATTTCCTTGAGCTCTGGAGTGTAGGGAATGCCCCGGTCACCTGGCACCTGGCCCTGGGGTGATTAGGGCAGGGGTGACATGGGAGGGCTCCAGGAAGGAGGTGCCTGGGGGGTGTGGGCCCTGGGCTGGTTGGTTTGCCTGTGAGATGTGCCCTTGAAGAAGGGGCAGGTGTTTGCTCTCTGTAGGAATCAACTGGGAGGACCCATCTGTCCCCCACCAGCAAGGCCCCCAAGATGTCAAAGCATCAAGCAAATAAAAACTAAAGAAAGTAATAAAGCATGTTTCGTGTAGTTTCTGAGCTGGGAAGCACTTGCTTGTCTCAAGAGTTCAAGAAAGAAAGAAGGAAGATGTTTGTGCTGTAGAAACACCTGTCGAACAGGACACTCAGCAGCAGTTCCCAAGTGTGAATCAGGCTGAGCACCGCTGGGAGGGGACAGAGGCCATCAGCACCAGCAGGGACAGCTGGGGAGACAGAGGCACCAAAGGCTCTCAGGCTGCTGCTTCCGGCAGGTCACGGCTTTGCCACCCCCTGCAGTGTGACCCTGGCTACCAACCTGGGCTGCCTGAACCAGGCACCCAGTTCCGGGGTCTGGACCAGGTTGTCCCGGTTCAGTGTTTGTCTCTGCTACTTGTTAGCACGGTGACCTTGAGCGAGCTACTAAAGCTCTCTGTGCGGCGATGCCCTCATCCGTAAGGGGAGTGATGATGGTGTCGACCTGATGGCAGTGGTAATGAGCACATCACAACCGGGCACTGTACGCACATGTGGGACACAAAACCCACGGGAGACACCCCCGCAAACGGCCACGCCCGAACCGCTATCCACGGCTGTGCCCACGCGCCGGGGGTCTGCAGAGGATTAAACGTGGCAGCCAGGCACGGAGCAAGCACTCAATGCGTGTGCACTAACTCTATTGTTGTCGAAGTGAGACTTGACAGGGATTGTTGCTGTAGCAACCACGGAAGTGGTCAGTCTCCCTCCCTCAGCCGTCCACGATGCTGGGGACTCGTGGGTGCTGCCATCTGCCCTGGGAAGAGGAAGAGGAGAGCAGAGCCTTGGACGGGGGCCAGGCTCAGTGGGGGATGGCCTTGCCCTTTGCACCAGCAGGAGCCACCATAGGAACAGCAATCGCCCCCTCGCCCTGTGGCACCCTCCGAGAGGAGGGAGGGGGACAGGCAGGCCAGCGCCATGTGCACTGGGCTGGAGGCCTTGACCTTGGCCCCTAGCCTTTGTCTTCTCTGTTCCCTTCCTTCTCCTTTTTATAATGTCTCCTTTGAGTTGTGTTTAGTTTATCTGTGTGCAAAGCTTGTATTTCTCAATTTTAAAAATCCAAACAAGACATAAGAAAGAAAAACAATTTTCTGGAGTCCTGCCACGCAGAAAAAGTGACTTCTGCAGACTTTCTCCTTTGCCTACACACACACGCACACACACATGCACACACACGCATGCACTTGGACACAAATTCAATCAAAACAGACACTCTGTTTTGCCATTTGCTTCTCTCCTTCATTCAGTACCAGTGAGCATGCGCACGCATCCTCCTGCAGCATGGCAGTATGGGGCTCCTTGGCCGATTCGTTTATTTCGTCCGTCTTTGATCAATGGACATGAAGCTGTTTCCATTTTCTCACTGCTGTAAATGATGCTTGTTAAATATTTTGCACCTCCAACTTGGCCCACTGGTTTGGCAGTGATTCTTAGTAGCAGAAATCCAGAAACAATGTGGCCCATTCATTCATTCACTCACTCACTCAAGACAGACTGGGCACCCAGGACATGCCAAGCACTGTCCAAGGAGCTGGGGCCCCAGCTGTGAAGAGAGCAGGCCAGGGCGCTCGCCGGTCACAGCCCAGGCATGAGGCAAATGATCTAGAACGTGGCGTTTGACATATGTTGTCAAATTTGTCTCCTCCAGAAAGCTGGTGCCAATTTTCATGTCTACCAACGGCGAAAAAGGATGTCACTTTCTCCCGAACTCTTGTCAAAGCTAGACAGTGTCAATTCCCCCCCATAAATCTGAGAGCTAAAAAACGTAGGTACTCCTTGCTGGCTTTGTTTAACAGTTATTGAGCATTTACTTAGGTGTCAATTATATGCCCTTCTTTACAGCTATCATTTACCGCAGAGAAGGCACTGCTCTGCGTGCGGTAGGCACAGCAAGGTCTGTCCAGGAAAAGTCCAGCCATCGTTAATGTAACGAGAACAGTTTGCACGGTATTCTTGTAACCTGGCAGCCAAGGAGAGGGGACTGGAATGCACATGTGTGAACAGTGACGACCTCACTGTACTAGTCAGTGAGGGCAGTAGACACTGCTGACTGAGTGTGTGTCCTGTGTGGCTGTCACATTCAAAATGACTGAATCAGTAGAGCAATGAATCTGCATCAGATTTTGCATTAAGCTTGAACATTCCTCTGTAGAAACTATTCAGGTGATTCAGGAGGCTGCAGCTGTGGGCACCTGGTGACTGGCGGCTGCATCATGACATTGTGCCTGCTCACGCATCAGGTCTCGTGCCGAGTTTTGCAAAACATCAAATCACCCAGGTAACTCAGCCCTCCTACAGCCCATATTTGGTGCCCTGTGACCTCTGGCTTTTCCCAAAACTAAAATCACCTTTGAAAAGGAAGAGGTTTCAGATCGTTGATGAGATTCAGGAAAATACAACAGGGCAGCTGATGGCAATTGGGAGAACAGTGTGAGGTCCAAGGTGCCTACTCGAAAGGGGACTGAGGCGTCATTGTCCTATGTACAGTGTTTCTTGTATCTTCTTCAATAAATGTCTCTATTTTTCATACTACATGACTGGATCCCTTCCAGACAGACCTCATATTATTATCCCTATTTTACAGATGAGGAAACTGAGGCACAAGGTCATGGGGCCAGACAGTGTTGGACAGGGACTTGAACCCGAGGCTGTGTCCAGAGTTTAAAGACTAAACCACTTCATAAAATACCTCTCACCACACTGCACTGTGGCTTGGGTGTTTCTAGTCCTTCTTTAGTCAGTTGCCTATTCACGTCCCTCGTTTTCTCGTTAACATAGAACCATTCAGTCGCCCTTGCTATTCTCATCAGTAAATGAAGATCAGAATGTCCGCCTGGCCAGGGAACAAAGGGTGGGGATTGGAGGGAGATGGCAGAGCGGAAAGCACGCAGCCCGGGACCTGGCACATAAGCGTTCTTCGCAGAGAGAAAAAGAAAGACAGCGCATCAGAAGGGCTCTGAGAACAACGTTCCTCTGGCAGCAGATGGGACTACTGTTAAGCAAGCAAGAGGGAGACTTGGAGGCCTTCCTGGGGAGGCGGGTGCGGAAGGTGGACGTTTGGCTTCCGTTCCGGGGTGTTGGAGGCTCGGGAAGAGCTGGAGGTGGCCCAGCCGGGGTACACACCTTCCTCCCGAAGAGGAAGGGCCTCCACTGGCTAGCAGAGTTAGGTGAAGACTCCAACATCCAGGCCTGAGGAGTCCGGGTGGCATTTGGGCCGAGGCATTTCTGCATCTCCAGACCAGGCGGAGAGGTAGGGGTTCCAGGGAGGGGGACCGAGACCTCACCATAACAGGGCTGCTAAGACAGGGGACCCAGGAGGGGGACTGGAGCTGGATGCACTCACAGCTCCGTTACTTACTTACAGGCACCTGGAAGATGACAGTGAACAGATAGAGAGGGTCCCTGCCCGCAGGGCGCTTACCTTCCAGTTGCCTGAAGGAAGACCCTCTGCCTGTCCCCTCTATGGAAGAGAGAGACTGGGGGCGGGGACAACAGCCGGAGAGCTTCGGCCCAGACAATGGGGACAGTGGGAATGGAGAGAAGAGGCTGGAAGAGAGGATTTGAAGGGCGTAGAACCAACCGGAGTTGTGATGGAGAAGGACAGAAGGGAGATGCCCAGGTTTGGGCTGTGGGCACCGGGGGAAGGTGAGCTGATGCTGAGGCAGAGGGCCCAAGGCCTTGGGGAGGACCCGAGAGATCCGTAGGTGGGCGAGCCCACAGGGCTACTGCTTGGACGTGGGGAGGGAGGAACAGAGGCCCCAGCATGACTCTGGGCTGCTGGCCTTGACGACTGAGGGGAGGACAGCCGTTTTACAAAGACGGGTCCCAGGCGAGGTATGGGGAAGGGTCGGAGGTGGGAGCTTTGAACTAGGCGTGCCTCTGGGAACACCCGACTGGCCACATCAACTCTTGAAAACCAGTTTTCCTGGAATAGGGACTTCTTTAAACTGCAGGTGATTCTGGGGAACTCCTGATATTAACCGGAGCCCCTGAAATGATCAGAAATGGCAGAGAGCTTTCCACACTGGGGCACGACAGACATGACTCAGGCAGGAGGCGGGAGCATTACCAGGCTGGGCACCGTTCCCCTGATCACAGCAGAGACTCCCACACTGTCATCCCGGAGCCCCCTGTGCCCCTCTCCTACCATGCAGGAATCTTTTCTGGCTGGGAAATAAGGGGTGGGGGGTGGAGTGGGGCAGCTGCTGAGGAAGTCACAGGCTGTGAAGGAAGAGAACTTTTAAGAGGGAGTCAATTTGAGGAGAAGTGTGCCACAGCGAGGGTGGGCTAGGCGAGTGGTAAAATGGGAGAGGAAAAGGGTTGTTAATAAGGTTGGGGACTAACTTTTGGGTCACCTTGAATATACTAGGAGAGACTTCAGTAAAGAGTGCAATTACTTTTAATGATCTCTGGCTGCTTATGTGAGTTTTTGGAATCAATATGGCTCTGAGATTAGTCCAGGGACGTCACTAACACACCTAAGGAGAGAGCCGTCTTGATGATAACCACTTTCATTTGTTGAGGGTTTTTTGGCACAGGGACTCTGGGACCGGACTACCTGCGGCTTAATCTTATTTCCACCCCTTCCCTGTGCTTCCTCAGTTTCCTCAGCGAGGAGATGGAGGTGATAATAATACTGCTCTGATTGTCTACCGCTGTGTAACAAACCATCCCCAAACTCTGGGGCGTAGAACACTCCCTATTTCATAAAGCGTCTGGATTCCTAAGGGCAGGAATTTGGAGGGGACAGAAAGGGGGCTGACTGTCTGTCTCTGGGGTCCCAGCAGGGAAGACGTGAGTGGCGGGGGGCTGGACTCCTCCAGGGCAGCCGGCTGCAGCGCCCCCACGGGGCTTCTCCGTGGAGCCTGGGCTTCCTCAAGTGCGGCATGGCGGCCCCCAGCTAGAGTCCCACATGGAGAGTCAGCGTTCTGAGAGTGAGTGTTCCCGCCAGCAAGGAGGACACGGCTTCTCCCTCGCTGATCTAGCGTTGAGAGTCCCATGGTGTCTCCTTCCACTGTATCCTATTAGTGGAAGTACCACTGACCCTTGAACAGTCGAAAATCTACATGTTTCCGCAGAGGGCCCAGCACACACGTGGATTCCCGGCGGCAGCGTTGCCCCTTGAACAACACGGGTTGGACCTTGAGGGTCCATTGAAAACAGCCCTCACCTGATGGACCCCTGCTGTTCCAATGCGTGCTGTTCAAGGGCCAGCTGTCACCCAGACTCAAGGGGATGGCGGGGGACACAAACCGTGCCTCTTGATGGGCTGAATGTCGAAGGGTTTGTGGTCAAGTTTCATAACAGCCACTGGCACTTGCCCCTCAGAGCTGCGGTGAGGGTTTGCTGAACCAGTGACTGTGCGGAAAGCACTGGGGCGGGGCCTGGCAGCGACAAAGTGCTCTGTAAGCAGCAGCCCCCGTGATGATCGCTGTCGTTGGTACTGTTAGAAACGCCTAGTCTGCACAGAGGAGGAACTGGGCTCAAGGTCAAGTGCTGGGCGCTGGCTCTGTCCGCTTCCTTTAGCCTGATGGCCTCGGTGCCCAGTGATTCCCTTTCAGGTGCTCTCCAGCGTGTACCCACCCTGGGTGTCTTTCCTTCTTCCCCCATCCCTCACTCCTGCCCCCCAGCCCTGGGGCAGAGGGGCCCTAGGGACCATTCCTGGCCAATGCACTCAGCTCCAGAAGCACCCTCCAAGCTACACCATCATCGCCACTAATGTAGTGTCGTTAACACTCAGCCATCATTGGTAACTTCTGAAACAGGTGAAAGGTGCCGCTCCCATTCCAGCAAACGAAGCTTCCTCCTCGGTGGGCTGCTCTGGGAGGTGCACTTCAGTCGTTTCTCTCGTGCCTCCCTGGCCTCTGGGAGGACAGGGTGCTCAGAGCCTGGCCTGAGCCTGCCGCCGGAGTGCAGGGGGCGCCCACCCTCACCCTGATTCTGCCTGCTGGAGACCACAGGCTCCCGACAGTGACCAGCAGCAGGTCCCTGAGACTCAGTGACGTGGGAGCCTAGACTTTGTATCTGAGTCTCAGCCATACATACAGCTTACGAGCTGGGTGACCCTGGACAAGTGCTTATCTGCTCTAAGCCTCAGTTCCCCCAGCTGTGAAAGGGGGAGAACAGTGCCTGCCTGGGGTACTTGCCACTGTGAAAATGCAGATCACTGGTTCTCACCTTGTTGTACCGATGGAACCGGCCTTCTCTTGTCCTGAGGATGGGGGAGGGGCAGTAAAGAAACTAAGAGATGCAAATTAAAACCACAATGAGGTACCACTTCACACCAGTCAGAATGGCCATCATAAATAAAACAACAGACAACAAGTGTTGGAGAGGTTGTGGAAAAAAAGGGACCCTAGTGCACTGTTGGTGGGATTGCAAACTGGT
>CM052542.1:9430621-9482144 GCA_028533065.1 Trachops cirrhosus | reverse complement strand
ACATGGACAAAACTAGGGGGGTTGGAAAGGGAAGGGAGGAGGGGAGGAATGGGTGGGCGGGCTGGAATGGGAATAAAGGATAGAAACTGTACTGAATAAACTAAAATAAAAAATTAAAAAAAAAAAAAAAAGAAACTGGCCAGGGAGAGGGTAGGCAAATGATCAACTCCTGAAGCCTCAGCCACAGCCTCAGCCTCAGCCTCAGCTGTGTGCCGGGGCTGTGTCCCTAACAGTATCCATCACGGTGTTGTTGTGAGAATTATAAAGATAGTAAATGGAAGTGCGTAGTCCAGCGCCGGGCACACAGCCTGCGCCTTACTCACGTGAAGCTGTAGCTGTGATCAGTAGGAGGTGTGTGGGCTGGTTCTGAGAAGGAAGGGAGCCTGCTGGGGGGCAGAGGCAGAGGAGCAGGGGTCTAGAATCCAGATGACAGGTGTGAGGAGGCCGGGGAGGTGCTGGAAATCTCTTGGGACCTCGCCTCATTTGTGTGCCATATGGCTGACCTCAAAGTGCTTCGATCATTTTAAATGAGCAGAACTAATTTCTCCAGAGGATTCACGCCCTCCCCGCAGCCTGGCCCTGCGGCCTGGCCAAGGTCTCTGCTGCTCACCCTCCCCTTCACATCAAGAAGAGTGCGAAAGGCTGTGGAGGCCCAGGGTTTCTGTGTGAACCACAGCTCTGCCACCTCTTAAGCTGTGTGATCTCAGGCAAATCACCCGGCCTCTCTGAGCCTTGGTCTTCTTGTGGTCAAATGGGGATGATCATTCTTGGCCTCCCAGCTTCTCAGTCTGCTGTGAGCCCCATCGGACAACCACTTTGCGAACTGCCCAGCCCCTGAGCATGAGGTTCAGTAGTAGGGACTAGCCCATGATGGGCAGGGCGAGGTGTCTTGTAGCAGAGGCCACTCGGTGACAGTGGGCAGAAGAGTGACCTCCTCCAGACTGAGCTCCGACCCATGGAAGCCTGGGTCACAGGGGAGGGTCCAGCTCGAGGCCAGCACTCCGGGGTCTCTCCCAGAACCTCTGCACATGGCTCCCCAGAAGCATCAACATGGCAGGTGGGGTACAGTGGAGGCACGAGTGGCTTCCCAGGAGCCTGTGCAGAGAAGAGAGAGAGCCATGGCAGAGGCCAGCGGGCGTGGGGACAGAGCGTGTAAAGAGCTCCTTCCAACCTCAGAGTGGCCCTCTGGCACCTGGCAGCCCCCTCACCTAGGAAGTTCCCACAGAAATACAAACGTTCTTCGAGGGGACCAACTTGTCCCAGTTTTCCTGGGAACGTCCTAGTTTTGAAGCTGAATGTCCCGTGTCCCTGGTAAACCGGAACACTTGGTCACCCTAATCTCACAGCACTTTGGTTGACAGCACAGCTCAGAAGCCAGAGCCCCGGGCTTGAGTCGCAGCTCTGCTACTGGCCGTGTGGTCTGAGCAAGTACTGACTTTCTGTGCGTCCTGTCCTTGTCTGTGAGATCGGGGTAACGCATCCCACCTCGTGGCGATCCTGTGTGTTTGACTACATCATGAGGGTAGAGCGCCCCGCAAGGGTCTGGCATCTGTATGAATGTCAGCCTTGGTCATTCTTCCAGGTCCCTTTCCCCCCAGGGGGGACGATGCCTGTGCAGACTCTCACCTTGACTGGCACCCGGGGGCTACAGGCCCTGGTAGTGGGGAGCCCAGAGATGAGGGCGCCCTGGCCTTGTCCTCAGCAGGGAGCTGAGAGCTGTGTGTGAATAATGACCACCGCTGGAAATCAATATGTGTCAGGTCGGGGCATAAAAATACAGACTTGATCATTGACTCATCCGCTTAGAAGAGGTGAATTTTCTGACATGTAAATTGTAGCTCAGTAAAGCTCTTAAAATACAGCCAAAACCCAAACCAATAAAGAGGCTCTGGTGGCATTCAGAATAGGAAATGCCTGTCATGGCCAGGGACGTGGTGATCATGGAAGGCTTCTAGGAAGAGGTGGCATTTGAAAGGCACTTCCAGGAATGGGGAGAATTTGGACCTTGGTGATGATGGGAGGCAGGAACACTGGGCAGTGGGCCTGGCGTGAAAAGCGTGGGTCAATGCTCACATTCTGCTACTGTCAAGCTGTGTGACCTTGGGCAAATGGCTTTACTTCTCTGAGTTCCCTTATTTGTAAAATAGAAAGAGTCTATAGGGAATGTCCAGAATGGTCCCACAGAGCACCTGACCCAACACCAGAAGATTTTCAGGGGTAAGGTAGGCAGAACCGGGGTGGGGTACACATGAAGGTCTTTCATTTATCCACCAAACGCTCCTGGAACGTTTGCTGTGGGCGTGAGCCACACCGGTTCACGGAGCTTACATTCTCACGGGCACCTTCCAGAGGACCAAATGGAGCAGCGCCAGCGGCTCAGACTGGCTGAAGTTCGAGGGGGGGTCGGTGGGGCGTGGGTAAAGGGAATAATGTTGGGGAGAAGGGGGGATTTTGTGGAGGGCCCTAAAAGCTTTGATTTCTCTCTGCAGAGACTCGGGGAGCAGAGTTTGGAGTGAAGGAACATTGTAATCAGCTCGAGTGAGCATCCCCGCCCCACTCCCCCCTCCTCTCTCCCTCCCTCCCTCCCTCCCTCCTACAACGTTCCTGTGCTGGCCTGGGGTTACCAGACACAGTCTGTCTTCACGATGCTCACTAGGCAGACTTTAATCAAATGATTCCCTTAAAGAAATGTGAAATTTGTGGAATTGCAGCTCTGATTAGCAGTAAGAGGAGAGGGGTCTGGTGCTCTGAGAATTCATAAGAAAAGAGGTCTAACCTCATCAAGAGGGTCGGGGACAACTTCTGGCAGACACAGCCCCTGGGCCAGACATGAAGGATGAGCATGACCACAGAGCAAAGTCGGCTGGGAAGCAGGCACAGCGTGGGCCAAGGCCCCGTGGCGGGGCCGTCCTGGTGGACACGAGGTCCAGAGGGCAGGCGTATGACAGGGGCAGGGTTGGAGGGGTCGGAGGATCCGGCTCCTGGAGGCCGTGTCTGAGCCTTTGCTTTCATGAGAGTGCCCGGAGCTCTGGAAGGGCTCCCGCAGAAGGATGGAGTGACGGTTTGTGTGTCAGTGAAGGTCGTTAATGGGACGGGGAGGACAGTGTCAGGGGGACCAGAGTGGAGCAGGGTCCTAAAGCAAAGCAGAGACAAGGCAGTAGGGAGCCGGTAGTTGCTGGGGAGTGCTCTCCCCGGAGCGCGAGATAAACCCCCTGGAGGGTGGGTCGGGGCCGTGGATATCTGCTGTAGACAACAGGGACTCCCCCCTGCTGGTATCCCTGGAGAGTCGAGCCCAGGTCCTCCCAGAACGGCCCCTCCACCCTCCACAGGAGGCTGGGACCTCCTCCATCAGGGATGCTGACATTCCTAAGCTTCCGTGCAGAGCGTGCACACAGGTCCCCCACCGTCAGAGGAGCCCCGGGGCCAACCGGAAGACAATCACGGCCCCTGCTTGCGGCCAGACGCCGTTGGGAGTCCGGCAAGTCAAACCCCTCAGGAACTGTCCACTCCAACCTCAAGGGAGATCAGACCATGGGCAGAGAGGGCCAGGCCGGAGTCCAGAAGTACCTGACACCCGAGGGGAGGCTCCTGAAGTCACCCAAGAGAAGGGGCAGGTGGTATGGGCCAGGATGGTAGCCCAGGGGGGTGGAGGAGAGTGGGTGGATTCCAAAAATGGTCAGGCGTTAACTCCACAGGTCTTGGTGACGGACTTGGCTGAGCGCAGTGCTCTTCACTAAGACAGAGAGTTCCGGGGAGGACCAGGTGCAAAGGTCGGGATGGTGGGGATGATTGGGAGGTCGCTTGGAGTTGGAGGTGTCCTTGAGACATCCCACAGAAGCAGCAGCTGGCTATTTGGATGGGGAGGTCTGGGGAGCGGTCCAGACGGGAGCCATAAATGTGTGAGTCACCCAAGTCTGGGTGGTGATGGAAGCCATAGGTGAGCGTGAGATCACCTGCAGAGAGAACAGAGCAGAGAGTGAGGCCGGGCTCCCAGGGCCGCCACCACCACCCCAAGGCCACCTGCAGCCCCCTCCCTCCTGGACCAACCCTGGCTGGCTTTATAGGAGGAAGTGACATTTCAGCACTTGTGATTCTAATTGAACTTAATTGTCTCCTCCGAGTTACGCTAAAACCTTTTCAAAGTCTCCTGAAATTAGGGAGCATCGATAACACCACTCCTTGGGTTTTAATCTGTGTCCTCCCCAAGAACAGCGATTAATTTTTTACGAGCGAATCATATCTCTTAGGCAGGCTGTCAGCGGAGGACCCGTCATCGCTCATCAATAATGAAGTGATCCCAGCCCCTGTCTCTTCAGCAGCCTCCTGCATAATTCACCAAGAGGGCTTCAAACAAGGAGGCCCAGGGGCAGGGTCCTCTTAATTGGTGTCCTTGTAATTATCTGCAGGGGCTGGGAGGGGTGGGAGCAGGGGCTGGGAGGGGTGGGAGAGGCCGGAGGGGCGGGCAGGGGCTATAAGAGTTGATGGATAGATGAGCCCCTATCGGCCACCCCTATTCAACACGTGGTCACCCGCCTCCTAGGTCAGTCTGTCTTCTCTGTGCTTCTCCAATACCTCATCTAGATGCTTCTCACTGTCCCCCATCCTTCACCTTCCTCTTCTTTCTTCCCATGACTCTGCTTGGCTTTGTCTTTTGTCTGGGCTCTGTCTTTTGGCCTCACAGCCAAAAGTCCCACCAGACACTACGGGCTCCGTTTGACGGATGAGTAAACTGAGGCCCAAGGAGGGACAGCAACTCACACAAGGTCCCAGAGTGAGTTGGTGGTGGTCAGAGCTAGACCTACATTGGGGTCTCCCAGCCCTGTGCTCTGTGCCCCCAAACCTCAGGCCAGGTGAGTGGATGGGCCGCCCCATGGCTGCCCCAGTAGTGTGTCTGTAACTCGGTGCCAACGAGGAATTTGTTATTTCCTTTTCCATCAACACCTGAGGTGTCTCCTTGGGAATGAACTGCCCCCTGTGGTCAGTGTTTGAGGCCAAAGGTCAAAAGCAAAGAGTAGCCAGAGGTGGAGTGAGCTGGAAGTGAAGGCATTGCAGAAAGATACCGCTTGTCCTCTCTCCCCTTTGGGGAAAGGACTGTGTCCTCTGGCCAACTGGACAGACTCCAGACACAAGGGGAAGCCCTGTGAGGGTCAGTAGCTAAGGCAAGGGTCTGCCTGGACTCCCCACTCAGCGGGCTGGCCACTGGAACCGAGTGCCCGGCTCTCTCGTGCCTTCTCCATCCAGGGAAGGAAGGTCCTTCCTTGGGATGGACCCCTCTCTCTAGGCCTGGCTCGAGCAACTGGGCTGGTCCCAGGGGCTCCCCAAGTCTTTGTGGGTGAGCCCCAAATCCAGACCTCTGCCCTGACCTTGTACTAAAGCAATGGTCAGCCCTGCTCCCTGAGGACCCAGCTCAACCTGTTAAAAAACTTTATCCATCACTTTCCCGGCATGTCACCCCCTGTCTTTTGTCTCATTTATCTGTCCTAGGGTGATCAATTGTCCTGCATTGCTCGAGAAAAAGTCTCCAGGGACACAAAACTTTATTTAGAAACCGGGACAGTGCTGAGCAAACCAGGATGAGCTGGTCACCTGGGCGTCCCTCCCCTTTCTGCCAGGCACTCAGACTGGGGACTTCAGCATCAGAGAGCAGCAGTGCAGAGGGCTGGGGGCGGGGAGTGGGGAGGGTAAGGGATGGGGGTGGTTTGCAGCCAGTGCCACCTTCGCTGCCTGGTGACCTTGCGTAGGGTCCCTAATGCCTCTGACTCATCTGAAACAGAGGAATCCTAATAAAACCCAACAAGATTGCTTCGAGGAGGGAGTGAGATGGGGCGTGAAACGGACCCAGCGCAGCGGCCTGGCTCCTTCCTGCACTGGCACTCTCACGACGAGACGTCCCGCGCTTCCCTCTCCCCACCCAGCACGCCCCGTTGCCAAATGCTCCCAGATCCATCAGTTTCCATCGCCTGCAAAACACAGTCCCCCGTTTCCCAGCTTGGAATCCGAGGCCTTCGCAGCCCTGCCCCCCGCAGGTGACCTTTCATGTAACCCTTCCCCTGTGGGAGCCACTCAGGGTCGGCCTGGCAGGGCAGCTGCCCATCCCCCGACTCTGTCCCAGACGTCCAGTTGTTCCCTCTCCTGACCCTCTCTCGCCCACCCCTCAAGGCCCATTTCAAGGGCTGCCTGTTCCAAGAAGCCGTCCTTGATTTCATACCCATCATGAACCCCGAGTCCCCTTGAGCCCCCACAGTGTGTAGTCTGTGCCCCCCTCAAGGCACTCAGCCCTTTCTGAGTGTGATTAATAGTAACTGTGGCTAATACTGCACTTGCTGAGTTCTTTCTATGCACCAGACACTGTTCCCAGTTCTCTGACTTATATTAACTCCATGAATCCCCAGATCCAAGACCCCATGAAGTGGATGTCCATTGTAGATCTAGAAGCAGATGCCCAGAGAGGCAGAGTCACTTACAAAAGGTCACACAGGAGCTAGCTGAATGGCAGAGTCTAGAGTGGTAGTTATGAGAGCTTAAATTTAGGAGTCAAACTTGGGTTCAAATCCAGACTCTGGTACCTTCTCTTTGCGTGACCCCGAGTCTAAGCTTTCCCCATTAAAAATGAGGATCCCAAAACCTACCTCCTAGGGTTTTGGGAAGATGAAATGGCACACAGTAGGCACACTCTGGCATGGTCTCTGCCATGCACATAGTAGGTGCTCAATCAAATGGCCCCTGTTGCTATTAGCTTAATTTATGTGGTTAGGTTCTTACATGCTTTCAACTCATTGACGATTTCCTGGGTCCCAACCGATCGACTCATTATTTCCAGGCCTTGTTCTGGAGGACTCAGGTGACACCACTCGGCACTCAGTGTGGCCATCCTAAGGTTCCAGAGCCAGGCAGGTCAGGGATTCGGTCCTGGCTCCAGGATTTTCTATCTGTGTATGACCTTGGTGAGGTCCTGCAGCCAGGAGCCTGAGGTTAAACTCTGCAAACTAACGCAGGCCATGAAGGGCGACTGGAGGAAGGGAGGAAGGCCATCCACCCTGGTCCATCACCTGGGACACTGTCCCCAGTCCTCCCCAGGACAGGACTGGCTCCAGCAGGTGCCTGCAGCACCCCAGGGATTAAGTGGGGGCCCAGAGATGGCCCAGCTGAGCAGGAGCTGTGGGACCACGGTGACTTGAATACTGTTCAGATCCCTGGTTTCAGGCGACAAGGCTGCATTTGCATTTAAATGGAGGTTTGGAAGTCTGTAAATCTCCATTTCCCAACCACGGAGGCCTAATGGTGAGACGAACCCCCTGGAGCACTGGGGGTTGGTGCAGCAGCCACGCTGATCCGATGAGGGATGCTCAGGCAGAGGGCTCTTCCCTCACTTCCCAGCCCCCGGCTCAGCGCTGCCTTTGAGGTGGGCCCACGGTTCCTTGCTCTCCATGGACCTGGGTAGGCCCTGACCCCTGCCTCTTCCAGGAAGGCAACCATGATTGCTCAGAAGTAGCTGTCACCTGATACTCCTGCAGCCTTCCCTTCACTTTGCACAGAAAGAAGAGCAAGCAAGATTGAGAGGTAGTTTGGAAGTCTGGCCTGTGGCTGTGGGCAGGTCACTCAGTCTAAAATACATAGTATTTTAGAGTATACTTCCAAATCAGGTATGTAAAATCTCTGGCACACAGTAGGGACTTTCCAAACAGTACTCAAAATAGCTTCAAACTGCCCTCCACTTGAGAAGGATTGGCGTTTGGGGGCCACTTTGTGGCTATGATTCTCAGGCCTTACGGTGAGTTGCAGGAGAAGCTTGTCTAAAACTCCATGTGGACCCCATTCACATTCAAACCCCAGGAGTATCTAGAAAGGGAGCTTTGCCCTGACCACTGTGGCTCAGTCCGTGGGGCATCATCTGGCAGAGAGAAGGGTCACTGGTTCGATTCCCGGTCAGGACCCATGCCTGCGTTTCCTGCTCTGTCCCCAGTTGGGATGTGTACAAGAGGCAGCCAATCGCTGTCTCTGTCTCTCACATCAATGTTTCTCTCCCTCTCTTTCTCCCTCAGTTCCCCTCTCTCTAAAAATAAATACTACACAAAATCATTAAGAAAAAAAGAGGGAGCTTTATAGTAAGGGTTGATAACACGCATCTGGCCACTTCAGCATCCTTCGTGTACCTGTCTTGTCCATGGGCACGGCGGCACTGACTTGTCCTGCTGTGTGCACCTGAATTCAGACAGTGCCATGTGGCCCCTGATGATGCACTGTGCACAGGACACAGCCACATCCACGACGTAGTGAGATCCTCATAGAGCCTCATGTTACGTGTATCATTATCCCTTCACTGTGGCTGAGACAAAGGCTCAGAGAGGGAGCAGCGCTTTCTCGAGGTCACACAGCAGGGAGCAGAACTCAGGCCTTGGTGGATTTAGCCTGCCCCGCTGCTCCAGGGTTGCTTCCTGCGCCCTGCGGCAGCTCACACATTTCCTATGCGACGCCTATGACAGGGAGGGGCAAGGCACATTTCTGATCTGGCTGGATCCCACGTTTTGGGCAGGGGACCTTTCCAAGGTGGCATTTTCAGCTTTCCTTTGTCCTCTCAAGTTCCAGGCTGGGCCTGCCAGCAATAACCAGGTCAGTCTGGAGCCTGGGTAGGAAAGTCTCCAACGCCAGAGAGTCATTCAAACGCTGTCAAAAAAGCAGCAAGCGTTGGGCTCTGCCCCCTGCCCCATCCCGGCTGCCCGGGAAGGGCTGGGGGCGGATACTGGGAGTAGAGTTGGGGTTGAGTGAAGATGGAGTTTTTATCACTCTCCTCCCACCGCCCCCACCCCACAGCTCCCGGAACTCTCCCTGAACTTGAACCTCTGAAATGCTTCTGGAACTCTCTGCCTACAGACCTTCATCCAAGCTGCTCCCGCAGCCTGGACCGGCCCCAGCCCTGTTCTCCTGCTCAGGTCAAGCCCACCTCTTTGAAGGGGTTTCCCAGTTGGAATTCATTTTCTTTTTTGGGACAGCGTGGCATTGTATTTGTGCCTCTCTCTGCCGCTCCGGTCCTACACGTGGAGCCCCCAGGAGGGGGCGGGAGGTCTATCGGGGTGGGGAGGCTCCAGGGCTTCCTCCCCCCAGTTAAACCGGACAGCTCTGCTTCTGTCTGTTCTAAATTTGGGGATTTGACTTCATCTTTTCTTTTCTTTCTGAGACTTCATTTGCTTAGAGCAGTTTAGATTCACAGCAAAACAAAGGAGGAGGTACAGAAGTTTCCCACCAACCCCAACAAAGGCACAGCCTCCCTCCTCATCAACCTCCGCCCCAGATGGGACATTCGTCACAACTGACGGACCTGTGTTGACACGCGGTCATCCCCCAGAATCCACAGTTTGCATCAGGGCCCCCTCCCGGTGACACTCTATGGGTTTGGACAGATGCACAATGACCTGTCTCCACCACACAGCACCCTGTGCGGAGTGGTTTCACTGCCCTAAAAACCCTCTGTGCTCTGCCCACTCCTCCCCCACACCTAACAACCGCTGGTCTTTTTACCGTCTCCATCGTTTCGCCTTTTCCAGAAGGCCATATAGTTGGAATCATCTGGTACCTAGCCTTTTCAGCTTGGCTTCCTCCAGTTAGCACTACACATTTAATATTCCTCCATGTCATCATGGATTGCTAGCTCATTTCTCTCTAGCGCCGAATCCCATTCCATTGTCTGGAGGCACCGCCGTGGATGTATCCATCCACCTACGGAAGGACGTTTTGTTGCTTCCAGGGCTGGCGGTTACGAGTACAGCTGCTGTAAATGCCTGTGTGGTTTAGGTGTGGACACGCGTGTCCAGCTCGTCTGGGTCAGAACGCAGGGGCACGGAGCCACCTGCACCCCAGCAGCCCTGGATGAGGGTCCCTGCAGCTCCACATCCTCGCCGGCGTGTGGCGCTGTCGGTGTCCCGGGTTCAGCCACTCTACCAGGTGTGCGGTGGCGTCTCACTGCTTGGCTTCGGCAAAAACCCAGGTTTTGCGGACTGTGTGGTTTACAAAGTCTCTTCTCCCCGGGAGCTCTGTGGTCAGAGCCTGCAGTGGACTGGGGCTCCTGGCAGCCAGGGGCTGACCCGCCTCTTCTCTGCCCTTGGCAGCGTGACTCAGTCCCCACGAAGGGCGGGACCCTCCCAGAGGAGCCACGGGCCCCCGGAGAATTTTCCCTGAATGAGAAAGATACACCCCTCCCCAGCCTGTGTGCTGCGCAGGGCCAGGGCCCGGACGGCAGGCCTGGGTTACATCGCCTCCCGATGTGCTTGCACCCGGGGTTTGGCGGACTGGGGTCTGAACCTTGGCTTCTCCACCCCAAAATGGAGACATCTCGGGCGAGCTCCCGCTTCTCCGTGCCTCAGTCTCCCCATCCGCGAGACGGGAATGATGGTGGGAAGATTCGGAGAGACGATGCACACTGAGCACTTAGGGCTGCTCACGCCGGGTAAGCGCTCCGTGAGTACCGTCGTTGTTGTTGCTATTGCTATGGTTGTCGCCATCCTCCGGCTAAAGGGGTCTTGGGGATGGCCTTTGCCTGTCACTCCCCTTGCCTAGGTCTGCACAGAAATGTTTCCTGAAGAGTCTGTCTCTGAAACACTGGTCCCAGGGGGGTATTTACAGGTCATAGGAGGCTTCTGGGGTCCGGCAGGTTTGGGGACGGCTGGGCTCCGCAGAAACAAGCCTCTTTCTTCACCACAAGCTTTCCCAGACACCGGTGCCGCTTCTAGAAGAGTCACAAGTGTGCGCTGGTTCCCAAACTGCCAGGCCACGGAACCTCCTTGGCCCGGGAGCACCTCGTCCAACCAGATGGCACTTTGAGGAAGGCTGGCACGGGGAGGGGGGTTAGGGGCAGGCCTTCCCCATCACGATGCGACTCTTGCAGCCCTTCCCGCCCTGCCCTCGTCTGCTCACCCTCCTCCAGGGGCCCCGGCGTCCTGGCCACTGCAGGTAGCTTGGCGGATCTGGAATGTGCTCGCTACCGCCTCACCTAGGACCTCTACTTGCTTGCTACCCTCCCAGTGAAATCTGCTTTAACCTCTGCAGGCAGAATAAGGAGCTGCTGATGGCCCCTCTCCCCGCCCCCTGCTTGCAGCCCTATCCCTATGATATTTTAGGTGTGTGCTTCTCTTCCTCATTAAATCATGGGCTTCTCAGGGGTAGGGACCATATCTTACACCTGGCCTGGCACGTAGCCCTGGGGTCCTGGCACAGAATAAGTACCCAACAAATAAGAGTTACGTCTTGGACCTGTGCAATAGTATTCAGGGACGTTGTCTAGCTTTGTAATTACAGACACAGTCCCTGGCATCAGAAAGACCTGGGTTTGAATCCCAGCCTTATTCTTTATTAATGATGTGACCTCGCAGCAGTTACTTAGCTTCTCTGAGCCCCACCAACCACGAGCGTGGGAAAGAACTCGCCTGCTGTGCAGGGAGGGTCGCTGTCGTCTGTGAGTGCGGAGTGTCTGACCCGGAGCCGGGGCTCAGTGAACCGGGGGCTCACGGGGAAAATAGGCCCTTGGGCTCTGGGTGGGTGAGTGAGCACTTCTCCCCGTGTCTTCAGAAAATTCAGTGTGCACTTCCGTTTTCTCGTTTGTAAAGCGGAGATGACACCACGGTCCGAGGGCCACCGTGAGGAATAAGGGGTCAGTTCAGGTAGAGGGGTTAGTCCAGTGCCTGGCTTGTAGTGAGTGCTCAGTAAGAACACGTTAGATGCATTCTCCCCACTGTTGTTGTTGAAGATCCAGGCGAGAAGCCTAATAATCAGCTTCACCCCGCCCCCCCACAGTGGTACAGAGTATCCTGCCCTTGACCAGATAGTCTCACTGTATTACTCTGCAAGGCAGAGTGTGCCTCTGCCTTTCCAGGGGACACCTCATGTCTCCAGCGTCCCCTCTCCCTTCCTGCCTGCTCCCTTCCTCCCCTCCCCCAGAGTCCACTGTTACCCTCACCATCGGCTCGGCGGCCCTGACACAGCTGATTGGAAATTTGTTTTATTTCTGTGCCTGCCCCCACCCCTCCTCTCCCCTCTGAAAAAGCAATTAAACTTTTGTTTACCAGAGTGGGTGGCTGTAATCTGTCGTTTGCCTATCTTATCCTGTCGAGCTTCCAGTCTGCTTTGCTTAGGCTGGCATGGGAGATTTGCATAATCAGTAAAAATGGAACTCAGGAAGGGGGTTGGCGATTTGATTTCAGGCCAGCACATCGTAAGCCCTGCTCTGGGGATCCTGATGGCCCTAGGGGTCTTCCCTGACTGGGAGGTGCCCTTGCAGGGTCTCGCCTTCCTGTGCCTGTGGGGTCAGGTCCCCACCCCTCACCCAACCTGGTCCATCCTGGGAAGCCAGGCCAAGGCTTAGAGGGCCTACAGTGTCTGCTGACCATGCCCCTCTCTGCATGCAGCGTTCAGCGGCTCCCCAGTGTCCTAGCTGCCGGGTTCCCATCCCATCTCATCCTCCGCCTCCACCCCCCAGTCCCTCCAAGGGGCCACTTGGGAAGAATTGAACACGTGCTTAGGATTCTAACTCCTGGCTATGCCATGGACCCTGTTTAGGTTTTCGTCAAGTTGACCCTGAACAAGTACAGGGGTGCTGGTAGTGTGGTGACAGGGTGGGGAAGGTGAGCCAGGGCAGGGAGAGAAGTCCACGATCCAGGTGAGTGGTAGTGAGTGGGTTACATCTATGGGCTCCTGGGTTCAAGTCCGCTGGAGACTCCCTGAGAGACTGACACACACCTAACTGTCCTGTTGAGGAGCTGGCATACCTACCCACCGGGGTGCATTGCTAATTAATAGCCCCCGTGAACCTCCCTCCCCTGTGTCCCTGCCCTGACAGAGGCCCCTCCCACAGTGATGCCGGGCTGGGCCATGTGACTTGCTTTGGCCCACGGAGCATCAGCACATGTGAAGCGAGCAGAGGCTTGATAAACACTTGCACATTAGGGTTCACTCTCTGGGAGCTCTGCAGCCACCAGATGAGAAGCCCGGGCAATCCTGACAGAGAGGCCACTAGGGGAGACTGAGGCACCCCAGTCCACGGTTGTACCTAATCGCCAGACGTCTCGGGGCTGTCCCATCCAGATGACTGCAACTGCAGGAGTGACCCAGGTGGGACAGCAGGAGAACCTTCCAGCTGAGCACAGCCTTGCTGCAGAATCATCTGCACATAAATGACTGTGTTAAGCCCCTGAGTTTGGGGTCGTTTGCTACACAGCAATAGATAGCTGATGCCCTTCCTTCACTGTTGTGGGTTGTGGCTTGGAGGGGCGCTCACTCCCAGACCCTCCTGACCAGCCCTGCACACAGGCTCTTGTGACCAGAGAAAGCCTTCAGACAGACAGATGTCCTGTTTGAGGCAGGGCATCATCTCAGTATATGGGAAGTGTCCGCTGGAGCTGCTGGTGACTTCCAGGGGGGCCAAGGTGCTGGGACAGCACCAGTAGCATCCACCTGGCTGTGAAAAGACCAGAGGGCTGCCCTGCGGAAGGTGCCCTTCAGAGTTCATTCAGAGCTCCACAAGGAAGGAGACCTGTATTCCCACCACCTGGAGCCGTGCCTAGCGTGCCATCAATATTTATTGGATGGATGAATGAATGAATGAAGTGTAAGAGGAGTTGAAGTTGAGTAGCAATTAACCCAGTGAAGAGGGGAAGTGGGAGATTTCCAGGCAGCACCCACCAAGGCCAGTGTCAAGGTAGAGAGTGCGGCAGGAAGTGAGGCGTGGGGAGGCGGGGCAGGACCTGGGAGACCCCAAGATGGCTCACCAGAGGGGGGCTTCATCAGACTTAGTTTGAGGATGATCACCGACTGCTGTGTGGAGACAGCCCTGGAGGAGCTGAGATGGGAGGCAGGAGACTCACCTGCACGGTCCAGGCAGGTGGATCCAAGAGATCTAGGGGTCTAGACGAGGAGCGAAAACGGACAGCCCCGGTTACAGTAGTGGAAGGTCAGCCAGGGCTCGCCTACGAGCTCCAGCCCCACCTTGGCTCTTGCCTGCCCTTCTCCCCGATTCGTCTTCACCAGGAAGCCTCCCCACACCCCACCCCAGGCATCACCGGTGCTCCCCTCTGGGCATCCTGGGTGAATTTTTTTTTCTGACTTTAATTTTGACACGTCACATTCTGTGGTCATCTTTCAACAGTGCTGGGCTCACAGTGACTGCAGGGGAAAAGTGACCGTCCTTTGCCCTTTTCCTCCCTTCCTCCTCCCTTCCTTCCCTCTTCTCAGCTCCTCTTCCCTTCTGTATCCACGGAACTCAGCACCCAGGTCCCCTGCAAAATGAAGCCACCCCCACTGCAAAGGGGTGATACAACAGAGGGGCAAGAACATGGTGTCTGGGTTCCGGTGTGTCTGAGTTTGGATCCAACTCAGGCGCTTGCTGGCTGCAGCTTTCTGTCTGGCTGAACCTCCGCTCCCTCACCTGCAAGAGGGTATATACACCTCACAGGGTTGGCATTGGGGGAGGCAATATTGTAAGTAGGGAGCACGTGGTAGCAAGAGACGCCTGCGTTAGGCCTGACCCTCCTCCTGCTGCAGAGGCGGATTGACCAGCACAGAGAGGGGGAGGAGCGACTCCGGTCTCCCTTTGCCTCTGTGAAAGGCGCAGCCCGGTTTTCGGAGGCGGCGGCGGCTCCTTATTAACCAAGGAGCTGGAGTGATTAGGCTGCTCTCTACGGCCTGGCTCACGTCCCATTTTCAAATCTTTCATTTGTGAAGCCGGTTAGGAGGAGGCAGTCTTTTTCATTCATTCATTTATTTATTTATTTAAATTAAATGGGGAAAACTCCGGAAACCTTTGAAATGTTCAGAGCAGTAGCTTTTTTTTTTTTTTAAAGTAAAAGGAAAGATAAAGGAAGCTGTCCCAGTCTTTGGGTCACACAGGAATTGTGTGGCCCCAAACATTGTTTGAAATGACAGCCATCACCATTATCCAGGGACCCACTTTGTTGTAGAGAGAATCCTAGGGTTTGTTATAAGGGGTTTGCCCTCCCCCCCCACCCCCGACCTCTCTGGAGAGCGTTTCCAAGGAGCTGTGCATTTCATATCCATTAGGGCTCCACTTGTCAAATCAGGGATGTAATAAAACTGGTCTCCGAAGCTTCACAGAGAACGTTCTGGGAGGACGATTTGATAAAGTTAAAAGTGTTCTACAAATGTAAGTTATTATTAGTGGTGGCTGTGGGGCCGGAGAGGGGAAGGGATTTGCCCAAGGTCACAGAGCAAGTTGGGGGAGGAGCCAGAATCAGAAGCAGAGCCTTTGTCCTGAGGGTTGGGGCTTTGTCTCATTTTACTTACCTGGCGCCCGTGCACGGAGGACAAGGCTGGACGGACAGCGAGTGCACCAGGAATGTTGTCCGCTGAACGAACCAATGATCCCATGTCTAATGGGCCCCGAAGCACGAAGGACCACTGTGACCCATCCCTACGGGACCGTTCAATCCCACAACGGGCATCCTGAACTGGCGTCCCGGTCTTCTCCTTCCTCTGCCCTCCCACCCCCGCCAGAGCACCCCGCCCCTGCACCCACCTGTGGGAGATTGTGACTTAATCCCACTTCTCCAGCCCCACCCCCCATCCATGCCCTTTGCAGTTTCTCCGCTGAAAGGTGGAGGATAATTCCCACCCTCTGACTTTGAGATGCGGGAGATGTGACTTGCATTGGCCAATAGAACGAGGTGGAAATGACAGTGAACCTAATTGTGGGCTTAGGCCCCGAGGAGTGTTGCATAGTTCTGCTTGCCCTATTGGTCCTCTGTCATTGTCCCAAGAAGAACATGTCTGAGTTAGACCGCTGGCCCCAGGGAGAAGATGACAGACACGTGGAGCAGAGTTGTTCTGGCGGAGTCATCCCTGGGGAGCCCAGGTCTCTGAAGAGCCCCGGCCAGCCTGCCGATGACAGAGCCCAGCAAACACTTTTCGTTATATGCCATACCACCCAAATCCTCCAAGTCTCCCCCCACCTGCATTAGTACTCCCCTCTTCTTGGAAGCCTTCCCTGATTAGATTCATCATTGCATTCAGTCATTCATTGACTAAATGCCTACTCTATGTCAGGCCCAGTGCTAGCAGGGAGGAGAAGTAAGGAAGTATAATACGGTCCCCGAGGGTCTCCAGTCCAGTGGGGGGAGACATGCCAACAGAAGGCATTGCTCTTACTCCAGTTATTAATGCGCTTAATATATTAGCTACCACCTGCTGGACATTTCCTGTACCAAGAACTTTATGTACATTACTTCTGTAGCCGTCTCAACAATCCCAGGGGAATAGTTTATACGCACTTTGCAGGTGAAAATCCTGAAGCTCAGAGAACTTGACCGACTTGCCCAGACAAGCCAGTCGAGCAGCAGGGGTTCCAGGCAGAGTCTTGACCCCTGAGCCAGTGTTTGCTTCTGTGACAAAGGTGGTACAGGTGTGCCCTGGAATGCTGGTGGCGGCAGGGAGGGCGTGACTGGCCCGGCCTCGGCCGGTCCTGAAAGGTGCACGAGAAATAGCCACGCAGAGAAGGGAGGGCCTTGAGGTGACTCCGGGGAGCTTAGGGGGGTGTGAGGTGGGGACAGAGAGACACCTGCATCCATCACCTGGGCAGCTCATTAAAGGTAGCTTCCGGGTCCTTCTCCAGGAGGGCTTGCGGTGGACACCAGGCACCCAGGTTCAGGTTATGCTCCCCAGGTAATCTGATGCTCCTCCAATTTAAAAACCTCTGTCCGGCCCAAAGCCCTCCCTCCCTCCCTATGTCGGTCGGCCCCTCTTCTGGCCTCTCAGGACCCCTTGTCATCATCCACCAGCTTGACACAGATCTGGTTGTGTCCTGTGAGCGCCCTCTCTGTGGCCAGACTGTGGGTCCCCAATGGCACCCTGGGAGAATCTCACCGTTTTGCAGCTTCTCCAGGTACTTGTACGCAGGATGGGTGGCCACCTCATCTGTCAGTCAAATGCAGTAGCCAGGGAGTTGGAAGACCCTTCTGGGAGGCCTGGGGTCAGCATGGGCATCATCGTCATCATTAAAGACATACTGTGACTATGGAGCCCATCCCCCTGTTGTTTCGTTAGGTGCGCTTTACCCATAACTCCACTTCACCCTTGCAGCCGCCCTGTGACGTGTGTGCTAGTCTCCGCATCTGAAACGGGGATGATGAGGCTCGGTGAAGGTGAGTGTCAGAGGGAGCTGGCAAACCAAGACCTGTGTCCCTTATCCTCTACTAGCAGGTGGGGGCTCCAAAGCAAGGGATGTTCTGAGAAACCTTCAGGGTCAAGTGCAGCCAGCCCCAACACTGCTGCATTTGGGTCAGTGGGTGACTGACTGCAAGGGTGAAGTGAAGCTGGGGTGTCACCCAACCAGGGTCAGAGCGCTGGCTTCCCGTCCTGCTGGGCATCTTAGCAAGCCCCTGCCTGCTCCTGGCCTTGGTTCCAGAATCTGGGATGAAGAAGGCGATGATTCTGCTGGAAGGGCAGGGGCAAGCTTCCAGCTCCACAGGAGCACCTCGCCATCAGGGAGGAGGGTTGGTGCTACACCGTCCAGCCCCGCACTGAGCTGGGGTCCCCCATCTTCCCAGCCCCCCAGGTCCCTGGCCTGGCCAGCTCAGTGTGGGAAGCACCCACTGCTCACATCCCTCATGCTACAGGTACTGAGCCAGCAACTCTGCCCAGGGCATCACCCCCAGTGCACCTACCTGTCTCACCACAGCCCTTGGAAAGACAAGGGGCTAAGCTTATATGGGGTGGCAGCATTCACTTACCTTTGCGTGCCACTAGCCTCTGAGTGGGCTGTGTGGACAAGGGTCATCCTGAGCTCTCTTTGCAAAGGCTGGGACAGGGCAGAGTAGCATGGATTTGTTGTCATTGTCATCTCTGTTTGCAGAGCTCCTTTGTGAGCATTGACTCAATTTATCTCTGTTGTAATCGCATTTCCTCCTCTCCCCTGCAGGCTCTGTCTCCCCTGGCCTGGTTCTCCGGGTCAGCCTGGGACGCGAGCTACGTGGTCCTTCCTGCCACAAGTAGCTCCTCCTGCCATGATTAGAAGCAGCGGGGAGGCCTCGCCCCACTGGAGCTCGCACTCCAAGGGCGACCTCCCAGAACTCCATATCCTCCTCCGGGTTTTACCTTTCTCCCTAGGCTGAACTTGCAAACGTGCATTCTACTTACTTTATTTATTGTCTGCCTCCTGGGCGACAATGTCAGCTTCACGGGGGCGGGGCGTTTTGTCTGTTTTGCTCACGGCTGCAGCCCCAGAACCCAGAAAATTGCCTGGCACATAGTAGGTGCTTGAGGAGTATTCACTGAACTTACCAGTGAATATTCATTGGGTTTATCAATGAGTCAGCGTTGCTCTGGGGAATGAAAGGGGTTGGTGCTGGGGTCCGCTAGCCTAGCCTAGTTGTCACAGAGAAGACAACTTAGGCTCGTGGAGTTAGGGGACTGGGAAGAATTTCGGCATGCCTAGATGTCAGCTGCCACCCAGATGAAAAGGTGACAGTGACATGGTTGCCTCGGGACGGTTGTACATTTCTATCAGCTGCCATGGGCACCTTGAGAATGAAGACCTTTGGGGCCCCGCCCCTCCAGCCCGGCCACCATGCACAAGCGGGCCTCTTCCTCTCGCTGGCTGAGTCCGAGAGGCGTGAATGGGAAGCACCACCCCAGCCCTACTTTCCCTCTCATCAGCTCTGTTTCCTCGGCAGCCAATGAGACCCCTCGCCCCTCCCATCCCACTGTCCACTGAGTCTCTTCATTGGAGGCTCTTCAGCTTGTGGGGTGTGATGAGGGTGGTGCTCCACCCTCTGTGGCCACAATGAAGAGCCGCCAGGGCACAACTTCAGGCCCAGGCTGCAGGCTCTCCCTGGAAGAAGAACAAAGTGGACCATGGGTGACGTGGTGCCCCAGAGACACCTCCAGCGTGTCCTGGTCCATTGCCTGCCCCAGGTTCCCCACACTCACCTTCGGGGAAGTTTTCAGAAGGGCCGGTTCTCCAGGGCAACACTTTCTTTGACGCAGGGTCCACCATCCAAGCAGGTAGCAGAGCGCAGGGGCAGGCCCCCAGACTCCTCCCCCGAGACCCACAGGGTCAGAATCCGTGGGTGGGTGACCCAGGATCTGCGTCGAGACACTCCCCATGTTGGGAGCCCCTGGGACCCCTCCAGGTGTGGTCCTTCACTGGGAGGACCTGCAGGACTCAGCGTGGAGTGATACCTGTGGTTCTGACTTATTACAGAGAAAGGATCCAGGGCAAACCCGGCAAAGGGAAAAGGCACGTGGTGGGAGGTGGAGTCTGGGGACATCAGACAAAAGCTCCCAAGAGCCCTGTCCCTGTGGAGTCACACAGGACGTGCTTAATTCCTTCAGCAAAGAGTTGTGAAGACACCCATGACATTTGTCTACCAGGGAAGCTCGTCGTACTTGGTGACCAGGGCTTTTGCTGGGGGCTGCTGGGCAGGCAGATGCCTCCCTCCTGGCGTGTTCCAAGACTCCAGAGCCCTCAACACAAACGCAGGTGTTCGGCGTGAAGCACGTTGTTTCCAAACAGTCCAGGTGCAGCCTCTTCTATCAGAGTTGTGGGTTGTCCCCGCCCACAACCCAGCCCCACTGCCAGCTGGGAGCCTGCCAGAGGGCCTTTCAGACGACAGTGGGCAGGACAGCGGTCTCCGCCCACTGTGCCCCTGCTGTTCGAGCCACCCACTTCCTCCCAGCGATTCTTCAGTACATAAAGATGGAGACTCACTGGTCTGGAGGATGAAGGCTGGGTCAATCAGCTCCGGTGACTAGGGACTCAGGATAGATTACTTGATCACTCTGAACCTGACACCCTGATTTGCAACAGCGAAAATATATTTCCTGCCAAGAAGGTTGAATCCAAATCTTAGGTAACCTCCTCCTTTGCTAAGCAAAAAGGAAGAGACCCTTCTTTGAAGGGGTCCTGCCATGCCTAGGCTGCTGGAGCTGAGTTTGACCTTGACTGCTGTGTAATGAGGGAAGAGAGAGATGTTACAGGGAATGGCACTTCCTCACATGCATGAGGATTTGAATCTCACATCGCCCCTTTAGCGCCCTCCCCTACACCCAGAGCCCAAGCTTCTCTCCACTGTGGGGGTGATGGGAGCACTGGACTGAGCAAGGCCCAGGCCCTGCCCTCATGGGCCCCAAGATCCTGAGGCCTAGATGGAAAGCTGGCCAGGCCTCAGGATCTTGGGACACCAGGGAAGTCCCTGCTCTGCCATTGGTGGGACCTGAGACCTTGGACAAATCACGTCGTCTCCTCAAGGCCCAGTTGCCTCCTTCTTAAAAAAGGGCTTTAAGGCCAAAGGTTTAGAGGAAGTTTGTAAAGATTAAAAAGGACAATGATGTAATTTAAAAAAGGATGAAGAATGGCTTTGAAAGAGCACGGTAAATGTCACAGGTGCGACATACAACGACGAGCCTCTGCTGGGTCCGCCTTCCAGGCGCGGCAGAGGGCGGGGACAGCAATCTTCCCGCCTCTGGCCCCAGGAATCGGGCAGGTTTCCACCTACCTGACCTCGCCCCGGGCTCGGGAAGGAACGCTTGGCTGCTTCAGGGCTGGCTCTGCTGCTAATTTCCTTCCCTGGGCCTCGGTTTTCCCCATCTGCAAAATGGGAAGAAAAAAACCTCCCGCCTCTCAGCTTACCGGCACTGCGGGTTCAGATTCCTTTCTGTTTCATCTTGTTCCAGAAATGCCCTCGAGACACATCTGTGCTGACGGCCTGGGACCAGCATTTCTCTGCGGGACGTTCCAAAGGACAGTGGGAAACACTGTCTGGGATGGGCCCCCTGGGTGATGCCGGGACGGTAGCACAGCAAGGACTCTGACAAGTCCGGCAGTGAGGACAGCGTCCGAAGCTCCTTCCGGCAGAACGCCTCCCCGTGGCGCTCTCCTGGTGGCCGTCAGGCCAGGAGGACCCAGGGAAGCTGAGGCCCTGGATACCCACCAAGCTCAGATCCCGGGCTCCCCAGGTCGGGGCTCCCCTCTCACCCCAGCCTCTGTCCGCCCTAGGGGATGATCTTTGAGGCTGAGTTACAGTCGTCAGCTCCAATTCCTCCAGTTCTCTTTGGTCCCAGAGGCCGGAAAGTCCCCGAAATAGCTGCCTGAGCTAAAATTCAGAGGACTTGATAAACCGGGTTAATCTGAATGCCCGTGGCCATGAACGGCAGTCCTCCCTAGTGGGTTGCTTGGATAAATGAGTTAATTTTGTCCAAGCCCCAAGTGTCTTGGGGACTTTGGTGCTGAGGGTGCACACATGGGTTGTCGGGGGGAGTAGGATTGGCTTGGAATGCGCTCTGGGGTCTGTGGAGACCCCAGGAAGGAGGGCTGTACACTCAGCAAAGCAGTTCACGGTGCTAATACTGGCCCGAGAGTCCATCCCAGCCCGGGGGCTTGGCTGGCGGGCAGGTGGACGTTCCTTGGAAAACCTCACGTTGGCAGCTTCGCCGGTGGGAGCAGGGAGTGGGGCTGAGGGGGCAATTGGGGACCTCAGTGCCTCATCCTGAGGCTGGGCAAGGCAGTCTGAGGCAGCAGAGGTGGGGACAGCTGTCCTTCCAACTGGCCCAAGCATGGTGAGGGGCAAGGGCAGGACTTTTGAGGCAGAGGGCACTGGGGCTGAACCTCAGCTAAGCCCTGAATGAGCTGAGCTGGGTGTCACTGGACGGGACCCTCGCCTCACTCTCGGTTTTCTCCTCTGAAAATGGCAACAAGAATCCCCTCTCCCTGCCCTCAGAACAGTGAAGGAGAACCTAGAAATACTATAGCTCACAGAATAGGTATTCGGCCCCTTCTCTCCTCTCTCCTCTCTCTTTGGATAAGCTCCGGGAGACTGGCAGAGGCTTGCTTTTTTTTTTTTACTTTTAATTGAAATATACATACACACGGGGAAGTGCATAAATCTTTTTTATTCGTTTTTTAATTTAAAATTCATTTCAACTCTTCTGGGGCTGAAAATATTACAAAACCTTAAAATAAAATGTCTTGCTTTCATTGGTTTATTTTTTATAGCATTAAAAAACTTATTTTGAAATAAGTTAAGACACCGTGAGCTGCAAAAATAGCACAGAGCTCCCAGGGGCGCTTTACGCAGCTTTTCCCAGCGACATCTCACGCGGCCGCAGAGCCCTGTGGCAGCCAGGAGGCTGACGTGGGTACGGTATTATTAACTAAGCTAAAAAGTGTGTATACCTTAATGGATTTAGCTCAGCGGTCCCCAACCATTTTGGTACCAGGGACCGGTTTTGTGGAAGGCGGTTTGTCCACAGCCGGGGCGCAGGGTTTCGGGATGATTCGAGCGCGTTACATCCAAGCTCATCTGCTGCTGTGCGGCCTGTTCCCAGCAGGCCTGGACTGGTTCCAGGCCGATGCTGGGGGTGCGGGCCCCTGATTTAGTTCAAAGGTGCATCTAGCTCAATAGATTTTCACAAAATGATCGCAGCTCTGCAACCAGCACCCAGAGGAAGAACCAGAATGACCAGCACCCCCGAAGGGCCCCTGTGCCCCTTCTGGTCCGTGGCCACCCCCAAGGTGACTGCGATGGGGCCTGACTGCTAACAGCATAGATCCATGCAGCCCATTTCTGAGCTTGGTGTGCACGGAGTCACACAACACGTGTTCCTCACGTCTGCAGCTTCCGCTCACCCTCTCTTCTGGGGCTCCTCCGTGCTGTGGTGTGTGCCGGGTGGCTGGCTCGTGCCCACTGCTGTGTAGGCAGAGTTTGGCAAAGGGCACAACGCTTTGCGATCCTGGCACAGAGCCCCCACCGCCTGTCCCCAGAGGGTCCTTTAAGGCCCTACTCTGGGGCAGCCAGAGTCCGGGGCAGCCAGAGTCCGAGGCAGCCAGAGGAGTGGCCTTTATCATCTCTCAGTCTGAGAAACGTTGTTACGAGGCTGAGATGCTTCCCCTCAAGATTCACATGCTTCAGTCCTACCCCTCTATACCCCAGAATGTACCTGTATTTAAAGATGGTTTTTACAGACTCAGTTAAGTTAAAATGACATACATCATCAGGGTCGGCCCTAATGCAATGTGCCTGGGGTCCTTGGTCATCTTTTCTCTGGAAACCCAATGGGCTGGTGCCTGCAGAGGACCGGGACATGGGGCTGTCTCCTCCCAGACCATAGCCTCCCTGCCTGTCCCCAGGCCTCGTGCAAACTGAGCGCAGGGACGGTTTCAGCTCTTCTTTGATTGGTGGTTTCAGCTCAGCACAGAGGCTGCAGGAGTGGGGGATTCTCATAGGTTCCCTCCACCCCAGTCACAGGCAGGTGTGTGGGGGAGCAGAGCCGCCCTGTCTGAGCCTTTGGAGGCCCCTCAGTGGCATTCAACACACTTATTTCTTACTTACGGTCCAGCTGATCTAGGCTGGCCTTGACCCAGGTCTGCTCCAGGTGTCTCTGACCCTCTTTGGACCTGACACCCAGGCATGCCCCACGGGGGGGCATAAGTGCTGGTGGGGAGGAAGCCTCACGGGTCAGCATATCCGAGGGCCCGATCAGATGGGTTCACTGACTTCCCATTGGCCAAAGCAGGTCACGTGGACACGTCCACAGCAACGGGACACGGAAGGGGAAGTCCACATCACCTTCCAGGTGGTGGGGAGGGAGGGGATGTTTGCTGCACAACCATCTAATCTACTACATTCAATAAGCTTTTACCCAAAAGAAGGATTTTTATCCTCTAAAAAAAAATCCTCAGAACCACTGGTTAGGATGATTGCGCCCAGCACCTATCTCAACAGCATCACTGGTGGCCTTTTTCTGCCCTTGGAATGTTCCCTAGGGACCTTGTATCAATAGCTGACATGTATTGACCCAGCCCGCCTGGCCCGGAGCTCCCTACTCTCTCACTGCTGCCCCCTGCTGGCAGAAGAGGGCAGGGGCGAGGCCTGACCTGGACCTGGACGAAGGACCTCATTCCCTCCAAAACAGGTTGTCAGGAAAGAGTTTTTTAGAAAAGCCACCAGGGTTCAAATGCTGGTTCTGCCACTTAGTGGCTATGTGGCCTCGAGAAAGTTCCTGAGCCTCTGCAAGCCTCGGGTTCATTGTGTATAAAATGGGCACACACCTAGAACTTGGGTCTTGGGGTTTTCTGTAAGGATTAAGAAAGAGTAAGACCACAAACCCTTGGCCCCTCTGTGAGAGCTCAAGAAGCATTTGCTGTCATCGTGCCAGGGATTCGCTAGGCAGGACGAGGTCACAGCTAGGTCCTCTCACTAGGACCCCCATGCCCTTACGCCCAGGGTGGAATAAATTCTGTGAAGCTGACACTCAGTCACCAAGGTAACTGGCTCCTAGGGGCCGCCCAAGTCAGTCCCTGTCCTCTTAGCCCAGAGCACTGACCCCAGAGCACCCTGACTGTGTGAGCCACCAAGATGCCTTTCCCTGGATTCTGGCCACCCACCCAGGGACGGAGCCTCGAATGCCATGTCCACTTCCGGAGCTGTCTCTCTCTACATGCCTGGACCATCTGGTCCCAGCTTAGAGGAGGAGAAAAGCTGCTGGGAGGCCTCCTGCCACACGCCAGGGCCCTGTGAGCGACATGGCCCGTGTGCTGAAGTGGGCGGCTCGTCCGTGTGCCCAGCTCGGCTCAAACCTGCTGGCGCACTGCAGTAAAACCGCCGTCGACTTAATGTATGCTAATTAGATTTTAATGGGATTCAGGATTCCAATAGTAGTGCAGTGTTAGCCATAGTAAGTTATAATCATATCTAATTGGTAATTCTAACATAACAAATTTCTTAGATAAATTATTCTTAGTTAATAGTCCCCTAGGAACAACCTCGACACACACACTCACGCACACACACATATATATTTTAGGGAAAACTGAGAAAAAAGGATAAGGTAGAAGCAGGCTCCCAGCAAGACTGAATTGTTATTTAAAACCCGGACCCTCTGAGGACCATGGCCAGAGCCTCCAGGGAAAGCCTTTGGCGTGGGGAGAACCCACAGCAGGGTTCAGAGCGCCCAAAGGCTGGGAGTGGGGATGTGGGTGACAGTCACAGCAATGGTCTTTGAGGGTGAGGGACCTCGTCACCACCCCCGGGAGGTGGCACCAGGCTCAGGCCTCAGCCCCTACTCAGGGCCTGGACCCTGTCCCTGGAGAGGTGCACCCTGGCCTCAGTAGCCCCTCCCCCACTGCCAGATTGGTTGGCTCTGGAATTCTTCCAAAGTACAAATTCCAAAACTCCAAAAGGGCCCAAGGGAGCCCCACCGGCTGAGTTAATATTCCCTGGACCAGGCAGATCACTGAGTGTATTTCCAGAAAAGGGAGGGCCAGCCAACCTGACTTCTGGTCGTCATTTTGCCACTAGGCCACTGTAACCCTGGGTGAGCTGCTCGAGGACCCCGCCTTCTCAGATGCAGTAGGATGTGTTGAGACTCCTTTTCCTTTCTCTTTCAGCTGGAAGGACGAGGCCTCTTCTTTGCTGTTGGGGTGAGGGGGGCGGGCCTTCTGCAGCCCACAGATGAACTGGAGCACAGGCCTGCCCTTGCTCTTTCTCCTTATTCTGTTGGGTCACTCTCTCTCCCCCAAGGCTGCCACTGGCCACGGGTGCATGTGGCTGTCTACCTGTCCTCGTCCCCCACTGCCACCAGTCTAAGGCTTGTGCTCCCAGAGGGTGGGTGGTGTGGCAGTGACATCACCCCACTCAGTGGAAGGCAGGATGGTGGGAGAGATGTGCAGGGGCGTGGGGTTTCCAGGGGGGCCGCTGCTCACCCAGAACTGCGTGGTTCTCCCCCTTGAGGTCCGCTTCACGTTTCCTTCATCCAACGAGTGCTAACGCACCTCTCTCACACAGCTGGTGTGCGGACGGACGAGGTAACGTATGTTTCTCTCCCTTTTTCCTTTCCTCCTTCTCTGTGCCCCTCCCCTCAGGCTGGGACGATGAGGAGGCACAGCCTGACCTATGGTTGGAGGGTGAAGATTGATGTGATAATGACAGCTGATATTTACTGAGCACAAACTAGATGCCAGACCCTTTTCCGAGCACTTTATTTGTGCTCTCTCCTTCAGTCCTAAGAGGTGGGTATGATTATTACTCTAATTATAGAGATAGGTAGGCCACTTAAGCACAAAGAGGTTATGTAAACAGCCTGAGGTCACACAGCCAGTCGACAGCCAAGCCAGAATTTGAACCCTCAAGAGTTCGGCTTTAGAGCTCACCTCGGTGGACTGACCAGCCTGAGATTATTAGAGTATTTAGGAGAGCCATGCTCCCTGGTGGAGCTTCCTGGGAGAAGAGAGGAAGAGGAACTAAAAAAAGGAACTCTTCTCTGAGTTCTGGGTCTGCACTGACACTGTGCTGGGCGGCCCACCCCTGGAGGAAGGTTACCTGGTACATCAGGCCAGGTCGGATCTCAGCTGCGGAACTTATTTGCTGTGTGACATCAGCAAGTTAGAGAACCACTCTGGAGCCTCTGTCTCCTTCTTTGTGGGATGGAGCTAATTCTTCCAATACTGGAAGGTTGTTGTGAAGCTCAGACGGGGTGATGCATGTAAAGTCCCTGACACACAGAGGTACCCGGTACATGGTAAATTCCTGAATATATGAATGTCGACGTTTATGTAAATTATGGTGTATGGAGTACCGGTATTTAATTTGTTAGCCACGTCCTGTAAGAGCAATCGTCCCCATTTTATGGCTGGAGAAACTGAGTTCGGAGAGGTTAAGCAAGGTGCCCTTGGTCCCTCGGCGGGAATGTGGTAAAGCCACAGTGGGGCCCCGTGAGCGTTCAGTCCGTCTTTCAGAGCTGTCCCTGTGGAGGGGCCGAGTGTGACAGTCACCGTCCTGTCCTCTGCAGCTCATGGCCTTATGCTTTGGGGCTCCAGCTCACTCCTACTGCCCCGCCCGCCCGCCTGCCTTTCAGCGCCGATGACTGCATCATCCTTATGATGGCCTTTTCTGAGTGACATTCACGTTCCAGCCTGAACTGGGAGCAGATGCTCCTACTGGCCTCCCAGGACTAGGCTTGGGCCGCCTCTCAGGGTCGGGACCTAGTCTGTTAGTCCTTGGGGCCTAGGGCTCACTGGCTGTCCTTCCTCTCTGCCTCTCTCCCCGCACCTCATTCCTTGGTTTCCACCCCCTCCTCCCGAGGGCCCTGTGCAGGTGAAGTGCCTGACACAGAGAGATATCTGGTACACGGCAAATTCCCCCACCCCCTTCCCCCAAGGGCCCTTTGTCCCTTTCCAAGAGCCTCCGAGTGGGCCACAGGGATCCGGGGAAGCCAAAGACTCAGTCTAGCAGGTGCTGTCCTGGCCCCACTTTTGTCACCAAAGTGCCCCCAGGGGCCACCCGCCATTTACTGCCTATGGCTGCCTTGTGCAGCACCTGTGTCTTTCTACAGGGGGCTTTCTCAGGCTTCGGGGGCATGCCCAGCTCTCAGGGGGACAGGCCCGAGGTGCTGGATGGAGTTAGTGGTCAGGCAATCAGGATACTGTTCCAGCTCCGTTGCCTCCTGGCGGGGCCCATCAGAGGCCCGAGGTGTGTGGGTGCACAGTCTCCAGGGCCCCTTGGAATAAAGGACACATTGCCCAGGCTGGTATCTGGCCCTCGACCCACCCTGGATGGGCGTTCCTCCCTCCCCTGGCTGGCCTGCCTTCTTCTTACTCTGCTTCCTGGGTCCCCTCCCAAATCAACTACTTGCACCCAATCCTTGCTTCCGGGTTTGCTTTGGGGGGAACCCAAATTAAGAGTCTTGGCCTCTTCAAGCATCGGATCATTTGTGGCTTGGTTCAATGGAAAGATTGTGGGCTCTTTATCCGGGCAGGTGTAGGCTCAGATCCCAGAGCTTTGCCCGTAAGCTGTGTGACCCTAACCAAATAACTTACCTCTCTGAGCCTCTAGTTGCACATCTGTAATATAAGGAACATCTGTTCCTAGAGCCAGTGAGATGGATGGAGTGCCTGGCAAATGGTCGGCGCTCAATCAATGGGGGCGGTTCCCAAGGCAGATGGTCTCAAATCAGCGTCTCTCTTGAGCCCCAGACCTGCTGGATGCCACCATTGGCACGTTCCCCCCTCTGCAAGGTCAGCTGGTCCAGCATCAAACTTACCCATCCTCTGCATTCTCATTCCCGAGTCTCCGACTGCAGGCCGAGGTCCTCTGGCTCGTCATCAGGTTCTCCCTCCCTCAAGCCCCACAGCCACCATTTCCGGGGGACTGGGGGCCTCCTCTGGGCTCGCGCTACTGCAGCCCCACAGCTGGCCCTGCTCCCTGTGGTCGGACCCAGCTCCTGGCCTGGCACTGCCTCTCACTGAGGGTTTGTCCCTGGGCAAGTCACCTACCCGCTCTGAGCTTTATCTCCTCCTTTGGCAAGCGGGGTGCAGGGTTGTTTTAAGGGCTAAAGTACCCAGCACAGTGTGTGGTAAATAATCAAGGCTTGGCACATTTAAGACCTCCCTCTCCAGTCAGTGCCATTGACCTTCACAGAAACTCTCACCAGAACTATTTAAATGAGCAACTAACTGCCTACTTATGCCAAGAGCAGACTCCTCCGACTTGACCAAGCACACAGATGACCTGGGATCTTGTTCAAATGCAGATTCTGACCCAGCAGTTCTGGCGTGGGGCCTGAGGTTCTGCATTCCTGTTAAGTTCTCAGGGGATGCTGGTCCCCACTTGAAAAGTGAGGTTCTAGAGCTCCCCACTCTGCCTCCAAGATGCTCTCACCCGAAGCTTTTGCTGGCTTCCTACTGCCTGGTAAGGACAACAACAGCCAACACTTACTGAATACGTACAACATTCCAGGCACTGTTCTCCAAGCTTTCTGTATACTCATCCACTTAATTCTCTGAGATGAATACCATAAACAGCTGTGTACCCATTCCACAGGAGGGAAAATAGAGGCACAGAAAGGTTAAGTAAGCACCCAAGTCACAAAGACAGTGAGTGGTGGAGCTGGACTTCAGACCCAGACTGGGTCTGTGTGCTTGACCTTGGCAGCTCTGCTGGTTCCTCTTGCAGGAGGAGTCTCAACCCCTCAGCCTGGGACCTAAGGGACTTGAGGAAGGACTGTCCCTGTGGTCAGAGAAGGACAGTTCCAGGGGCGGGTCAAGTCTGAGACCGTGTGGTGGGGCACCAGTTAAGAAAGGACTCCTCCAAAACGCTTTTTGTCTGCGTCCCTGGGAACTGCAGGTTCAATGGAATTAGAGGCCGAAGGGAATGGCAGCCTAGGGCTGGGAGGGCAGCTAGCTGCCTGGGGCAGGGGTCGGGGGCGGGGGCAAGGTGGGAAGAGCAGAGGGGAGGCTCCGGGCAGCTGCCCAGGAAGCTCTGTCACGAGGGCCGAGGCAGCTGGCAGCCCGGGGCTCTGCTGTGTGTGCTGACATTTAGGCCTGCCACTGATGATTGGGCCCGTTTTGGAAAAATGCATGTACTTTGCACATCTATTTCTTTCCACCCATCACTCAGGGCTGTCGTTCCCTGAGGAGGGCAAGGGCGTAATCACCGACAGAACAGCTTAAGTGCCTTTTGGAAGCTCTCCCTTCTGCTCTGCTTCCAGGCTCTGCCTCCCCCGTGGGCAGCAAGGCCAGTCTCTCCAGCTGCATGTGGGTCTCTGTCTGTGTCCCTCTTTGTCCTTACTGCCTCTCTGTGTTGCACCCTCTTTGTCTCCGCGTCTGGACTGGCTTCTCTCTTTCTCTCTCTGTCTGGACTGGAAAGTTCTCTTCCAGAATCCCTCTCCCCAGCCTCCCTCTGTCCCCTCCATCCTTATCCTCAAATCCCCCCGAGGAGCCTCCTGTCTCCCAGGATGTCGGGTCACAGGGTGAGCCTGACCTATAGTGCCCAGCGGGCCTTCCTTGGTCCGGCACCCCTTTCCCTCTCTCCCTATTCTCCCCGCTCCAGACCAGCCCCTCCTCCACCCCCCAGCCCCTGCTCCTTTCCAGGCTCCCCTCCCTCCTCTTCTCCCTCCTCTCACCTTTTCTGTCCTCAGGATCACCAACCCCCCCAATCTCCCTTTCATTCCTCTCCCCTGAAATGAACAGGTGCACATCCACATTCGGGGCCCACCTGGGGCTGTCAGCTCCCCAGCTGGGGCAGAGCCCCGGGGCCTTGTTTTCTCAGCTCTGGGTACACTCGTGCATCTCACAAAACCTGCAGTCGTTCTGGGCCGGGAGGGCTGGCCCTTGACTCCACAGGTGCCGGAGCCTCGTGGAGGGGGCACCATTCTCCCCATGGATGAGGTCATCGTGACCCTGGGTGGAGCGGGCGGCTGGCCTCACTGGCGCCCATGGTGTAGTGGAGTCCCCAGATCTTCTGCTTGGCCAATAGCCCGGCCGGGGTCAAAACAGGAGGGATGCACGTCTCCATTCATGGAGGTGAGTGGGGGCAGAAGAGCCACAGGACCCCCTCGGGTGTGCTGTGCGACCCCAAGGCTAAGGGGAAGATGGTGAGCTCAGCCTGCGTTTCTCTTGCAGGTGCACAGGCCAAGGGACCCCCAGCAGAGCTGCCTCCAGCCCTCCTCCCCAGAAGGGGCAGCCCTGGGATGAATGTCATGTGCCTCCTCGTTTCCTGTGATTTGACTGACGGAGGCCGCCAGCTGTTCAGGGCTCAAAAGCCCAGGCCAGAGAAGGGTGGACCATCCCAAGCTGCCACACACGGGGCTGCTGAGAGCTCCAGTGACCAGAGGAGGCGGGCTGACACCCTGGCCCATGCCCTGGGGGGAGACGGTGGTCTCTGAGAGGCCCGGCAGGGGTCTCTGCATCTGCCTAGCCACCTAGAACGAGGGTCAGGGGGCATCAGTGGGCAGCCAGAGCGCCGTGGAGAGTGGGGTGTCAGTGAATGGTGGGCGGGGACCAGGGCTCACTTGTGGCTGGGAAGAGAAGTGGGCGGAGACAGAGCTTCCATGGGACCAGGACTTGGTGGTCAGGCCCAGACCAGCAGCCACGTGTCTGGCTGGCCTGCCTTCGAGCCAGGATGTGGCTCAGGGGACAATGCAAACTGGACCAGAACTCAAGGCTTTCTTTCTTTTTTTTACATGCTAATTTTATTTATTTTTTTAATATAGTTTACTGATTGTGCTATTACAGTTGTCCCATTTCCCCCTTCACTCCCCTCCACCCTGCACACCCCCTCCCACCCACATTCTCCCCCTTTAGTTCATGTCCATGTGTCTTACTTATAAGTTCTTTAGCTTCTACATTTCCCCTACTATCCTTGCCCTCCCCCTGTCTATTTTCTACCTTCCATCTATGCTTCTTATTCTCTGTACCTTTTCCCCCTCTCTCCCTGCCCCCCTCCCCTGTTGATAACCCTCCAGGTGATCTCCATTTCTGTGGTTCCGTTCCTGTTCTACTTGTTTGCTTAGTTTGTTTTTCTTTTTGTTTCAGGTGTGGTTGTTAATAATTGTGAGTTTGCTGTCATTTTACTAAACATGTTTTTTTATCTTCTTTTTCTTAGATAAGTCCCTTTAACATGTCATATAATAAGGGCTTGGTGATGATGAACTCCTTTAACTTGACCTTATCTGAGGAGCACTTTATCTGCCCTTCCATTCTAAATGAAAGCTTTGCTGCATAGAGCAATCTGGGATGTAGGTCCTTGCCTTGTTTTTCCCAGTGACAGCAGCATTTGGGGGTTGGTGCCTGAGAGACAGCTGAGGCAGCTGGACTGACAGGGGGCAGCATTGACTTCAATGCCCCCTTCTTAGCCTTCAAGTCCTGACTGCAGTGTCACCACCTCCTGGAAGCCTCCCTTGACCTCCCACGTAGAACAATCTTTCACCCATTCTGTAACTGCATTGTGCTCTGTCTTACTTTTATTTCAATACTTATTGCATAGAATTTCACTTCTTTTTCTCCTCCAGTCTGCCATTCCAGATGGATTTGGGGCTCTTCTATGGCAGAGTCTGCCCAATCTGTCTCTGTGCCTCCCTGCCTGACACAGGGCCAGGCCAGGGGGCGCTAGGAGTTCATCAGATGAGTGAACGAGCCAGCGGACAAATAAACGAAGGATCCATCTCCCCTCTCAGGCTGGGCTCTGATTTATTCACCGCTCCTGCCCCCGTCCTTCAACTCCAGGTTGAATAAACCATGCTTTCCAGCCTGCCCGGCACACAGCACCCTCAGATTCAGTGCCAGCGCAGTTGCCCTATCCCCTGTGGCTGGCTTTCTCCAGTGCGTCCTCAGCCCCTTTCTGCGGTTCATCCACTTGCTGCTGAGATATTAACGCACCTCAGGGGTCAGTGGAGCCCAGTGACTGCGCTGTTAATAGGGCAAGGCGATTTCAATTTCATGCCTACGTGGGCTTCCGTCTATTAAGGCAAAGAAGGGGAACAAATCTTCCTTTATTCCTTTCAGAAAACACAGTCACTGTGCGGCAGAGGCTTATGTAGGATTGCTGGCAGGCAGCAGGGGGGCTGGAGGCGCATGTGAGACCAAGCAGGGTTCTGGGGAAGCAGGAAGTGGGTTGAGGAGGCGTCGGTACTGTGTGGTTGTTGCCTGCCGATCCGGCCTGGGCGTTTCTACCGATGAGCATCTGAGCGCCTTCAGTACTTGAAAATCATTTGCTTGTGTTGCTCTCCACTTGCGAGGTGTGGACATGCAAATGCTCATTGATGAATGGATCGTTTATTTGTTCTGTTTGTGGAAGAGGAATTGCTATGAAGAGTCGTTTGGGCTTTCCAGGTTAAAGGAGAGTACGTGACCTGGAGGATGGGAAACCAAGATTCTGGAACGTCAAGTTCAGAAGGTGGGGCTGTTGTAAATCACACACACACACAAAAAGGCCTTAATTCTGCATTGTCACATAAGCACACATTATGCAACGTGACTTTGCAGCATTCTCATCAAAAACTGCAAACTATTTCTTTACCCCTTGAGATTCACCCTTGAATCTGGGCTGAACTTACGACTTATCCTGGCCAAAAAAAGGCGTAGCAGAAGTGACAGATTGCAAGTTCCCCGAGGCCGTGTGAGGCGTTGTGTGTTTCCGCTCCCTCTGGCGCCTCTGTCTTCACCAAGCTCCTTTGCTGGACCGAGAGAGACCATATGGGACAGAAGCCCTGATGGACCAACCCACCCCCACCTGGCTCAGCGGCTGACGCACAGGCTGCAGGGAGCCCAGCCAGCCTCCCAGATGGGCCGCCGATCGTGGCCTAACCACAAATAATAAACAGCTGTTGTTCTAAGCTACCACATTTTGGGGGATGTTCATTATACAGCATCATTGTGGCAATAGATAACTGATACAAGAGCCACATGACGGCGTTCCTGTTTAATCTGCAGCATTCATCACAACGCCCGCCCCGTGGTGCGCGGCTAGGAAACATTTGTTGCGTAAATTAATGTGCTGTCAGAAGCATTGATGTAACAACTTGTCTTTCCCCTAAATATACACTACATTGTCTCCTCTGAGCCTTTGCTTACGTTCTTCTCTCTGTCTAGAATATTCTTCTCCATTCTCTGCTTGGCCAGACTCTATTTTTCTTTCAAAGCTCTGCTCCTGTGTCATCCGTTCTCCGTGGCCTCCTCTGACACGGCCTCCCCCACTGCAGAGGGATGAATCTCTTTCCCCCCGATCTCCGGAGCACTGGAGAGGTTTTGTGCTGAACACTTATCACAGTTTGAGGGTCCGTGGTTATAGCCGAATAAAAGTTCTCCCCGCCCTGGGCTGTGAGCTCCTGCAGGGTGGAGGGCACCTCCCTCCCATCTCTGCAGGCTGGATGCCTAGCAGAGCCTGGCCCCTTAGCATGTCCCTGGGAGGCACTTGCTCATTCACTTATTCACTCACTCACTCATTGATACACTTAATAAGCAGCTGTTGAGCTCCTGCCAGGTGCCAGGTTCTGGCCCAAGCGCCGAGGATAAAAAATGGATGCTACAGATGTGGTCCCCACACTTACTGGCTGACATTCTGGCCCAGGGTAAGGGAAAGATGGTCAATAAATAAGCGAGTAAATAGGAAAGGCACCTGATGGTGATATGTGCTGTGCAGAGAATGAAATTAAGGATGGCATGGTGGAGAGAGGGCCATGGCGGTCAGGCAGGCCCCTCCGAGGAGGGGATAGTTAAGCTGGTATCTAAGTGAAAGGAGGATCGGCCCTGGAAAAGTCAAGGGGACAGGCATAGAGTTCTAAGCAGCAGAGTCAGGTCCCGAGGCAGGAATGGGCTTGGAGAGGCTGAGGAAAGGAAAGACGAGTGTGCGGGGAAAAGAGCGTGAATGAGGCAGAGCCAGCAGGCTGGGTTGCACCCTGTGTGACTTGTAACGGGTCTGGATTGATTTCCTGTGTCTTAGTCGATCTGGGCGGCTACGCCAATCTACCACAGACTGGACGGCTTATCAACAGCAGAGATGTATTTCTCACAGTTGCAGAGGCAGGAAGTCCAAGGTCAGGGTGCCAGCGCGGTCAGGTTCTGCTGAGCACGCTCTCCCGGTTGCGGGCGGCCAACTTCTTGCCGTGTCCTCGCAAGGTGGAAGGAGCAAGGGAGCTCTCTGGGGTCTCTTTTCTAAGGGCACTACTCTCATTCATGAGGGCTCCATGCTCGTGCGTGACCTCAGCATCTTCCAGGGGCCCCATCTTCTAAAATCATGACATTGGCAGTTAGGTTTCGACACATGGATTTGGGGGGGGAACAAAGATGTTCCATCTACAGCGGGTGGGAAACCATTGCAGGGTTCTGACTGGGAGGGCACTGTGGAATGATTTACGTTGCCAAGGATCTCTCCGGCCGCTGTGGGGGGACCAGATTATTGCCGGGTGGCGAGGAGGCGATCTGAAGACCAGATAGGAAGCAGAGGCAGCTTTGCAGGTGAGAGGTGGTTTTGGGTAGGGCAGTGGCCGTGGGGAAGGAGAGAAGCAAATGAACTGAGAATGATTTTTGAGCGTGGAGTCAACAGGCTGTTTGGCTATGAAGGGACGAAGGAAAGATGAATGAAAGATTAGCGTTGGGTCTGGTCAACCGGGTTGATGACAGCACCGCTTCCTCAGGAGGGGAAGGAGCGCCATGTTCTGGAAGGGAAAGTCAAAAGCTGGGTTTCAGCCACGTGAAGTGGGAAAGGCAATTAACTGTCCAATGGGAGAGGGGAAACAGCAGGAAGTTGGACATCGGAGTCTGGCATTCCAGGGAAAGGTGATGGCGTCAGAGATTTGGGAGCCCAGGTGGACTCGAGCTGATTGGCCATCCAGGTCCTGACTCGGGCCGAGGCAAAGGGGCTGTGTTGACAGAGCCGCTGCTTAATTCCCAGCCCGATGCGCCCAGGACTTGGAGTTTTTGTAGGGATGGGTCCCTATTCCCAGGACATTTCCGTGGGCTGGGAGAGGCTCAAAAGTCTCCTCGACGTCGTGAGTGTCCTGGCTGGGAAGGGAGAAGCCTGGGCACCCTGAGGCAGCAGCAGTGGCTGAGGGCGCTTCCTCCCGGCCCTCAGCCCTCCAGCCGCCCTGGCCTGCGCCTCTCCACGGCGGACACAGTGCACTGTGTCCACCAGCGAGCACAGTTAGGTTGGGGCTGTGACCGCTTCCTGTCATGGGATGTGGGCAGAGGTGATCTCCATCACCACTAGGCTCGGCCCTTAAAATTATCCTGTGCCATTGTGCGAGATTCCCCTTGCTGCAGGGAGAAATTACCACGCACTTAGTGGCTTAAAACCATGCGAATGCACTTCCTTAGCGTCCTGTCCTGGAGGTCGGGGGTCTGGAACGACTCTGGGCTGAAAGTGCTGGCGGCACCAGTCCCTCCTGGAGCCTCCCGGGGAACCCGGTCCCCTGCCTCCTCCAGCTTCTAGAGGTGGCCTGCCTTCCGTGGCTCGTGGGCCCCTCCCTGCAGCACCCCAATCAATCTGTTGCTTCTGTTGTCACATTTCCTTCTAGTGCCTTCGTTCCTCCCTTGTATAAGGCCCCTTGTGATCACATTGGGCTTACCTGGATAATCCAGAGCAATCTCCCCATCTCAAAATCCTTAAATATCACATCAGCAACATTGATTTTGCCTCGTAAGGCAACATGTGCACAGGTTCTAGGGATTAAGATGTGGCCATCTTTGGGAGGGTCATCATTCTGCCCACCACAGTGATCCCACAGCTCTTTTCCCCTGCCCTGGAGAAGATTGTAGAAGCCACATGTTCCAGCTGGGGTAGCCACGAGATGAAAGAGGACTGTCCAGCCTGCTTTGGTGTTTTCATAGCCCGAAAGACTGTTTTGTGGTGTTAATGCAGTGAAACTCTGGGGCCGATGTGCTTCTGCTGCACAGCTGGCCCCATCCAGACGTTAAAAGTGCTCCACGGACTCTCCCGGGCGACTCGCCAGTCTTGGCCACAGCTCGGAGAGGCCAACCGTGTCCTCCCAACGACCCCTTCTTTCCCCCAGAGCTAATCACTGAACGGCATGGGGAATCTTCTTGTGGTTGAGGCGAACGTTCTGGAACCTCGACCCCTGACTCACCTGTGACTTTGACTGATATTGGCCTTGGCCATGTGACTTGCTGTGGCTGAAAAAGTGTTCATGGACACGACACGCAGATGCTTTAATGGTGGGTGCGTAGTTTGGGTTTTCCCCCCTCAGCTTTAGTGATCTGCCATTGGAGGATCGAATGTCAGAGGGCCACTGGCCCTTTAGCCTGAGCTCCCAAGCAAACACCCGCGGAGAAGACCCAAGCCCACCTACAGCCTGGAGCCCAGCCCAATGAAGGAGAGCTGCCCACTGAGGCCAGAGTGGATCAGCTTCACCACGTCATCCTGGACAGGAACATAATCATGAATGCTTGTTGTTGCAGGCCACCAAGATGTGGGCTGGTTTGTTATGCAGCATTGTCCTGGCAACTGCTGACCGTTACACTTGGCCCTGAGGACCCTTTAATTCCCTGAGAGTCTTTGGCCACTTCCCATGCCTGGGTGTCAGGATTTGGGTGAGACAGTGAGCCGCATCTCCACCCCGAATCCAGGGAGGAGCATGTCTTCCATCTCCCGTGTCACCCCTGTCCCCATCACAGTGCTGGTCCCAATGCTGGATGCCAGGTGGCACCCAGTTGCTGTCATAGAACAAATGAAGAATACAGAGCCACAGACCCAGGTGGGGAAAATCATTCTGTTTGTTTTAATTAAACCGACTGAAGAAGCCAAGACAGACAGAAAGAGACTAAGAACAAGACTGGAAATAGTTTAGAAAAGAAATGAAAAGCGATTGCAGAGATGTCAGTGCTGGACGGAGAGCTGGGAGCCGGGCCGAGCCTTCACGTCAGCTCCAGAACCACTGTCAGGGCGAGCACCAGGGTGAGCCGGACACCAGCAGGGCCAGAAGCGGAACCTGTGCCGGGTGACAGGGAGCAGGTCAGAGCCTGCAGACCCACCATGCTGCTTTCCGGTGGGCTCGGCGGCTGTGGTGCCCGGGAACAGCAGAGCTTCAAAGGCCCAGCAAAGAGTCTGGGCCTCAGTCTCGGGATGCACTGGGTCCACATCCCAGCTCTGCCATTGGTCCCACCTATGGGTGGCCCCTTCTTTACCCTGGGCCTGCTGGGCTGGGGTCAGGCTCCCTGGTGCCCATCAGGACCCTCCAGTGGGGACCAGGAGTTGGGGCCTCCGCTGTGAATTGTGGGATGGGTCCAGTGTGGGGACAGGAGAGCTGGCGGGCCTGGGAGCATCTGGGTCCCTTGGAGAGGTGCCCATTTTGGGGGAAGCCCAGGAGGGCAATATGAAGGGCCCCAGCAGAGCCATCTGGCTGTGCTCCCAACTGCCCTGCGGAGTGGTCCAGGGCCCCAGAACACAACCCCATGGTCAGTGCTGGACACATGTCCTTGGGGCCAGGGCGGCTGAGCTCTCTGAGTCACTGTGGATGGTGTTGGGGACACACTCAGTCCCTGGAAATCCCTGCCGCTGCTGTGGGGTGCCGAGCCCCCTTGATTGTCTCAGTGCCCGCTCCTGACCACCTGGACCCAGGCCCCGAGAACTAGAGGACAGTGTCCTGCCTGAGGCTCAGGGGAGGGGCAAGCATAGGCAGATGGGAGGTGTGGGGGCCAGAGCTTCCTGGAGCCTTGAGCATCGCACTTCTAAGTGAGGAGCCCTGAGAATAGACACTTACCATTGGAGTCCTCCGTTCCTCTTGGAATATTTGGGTTTTCTGTTGGGAGGAACAGAAAGAGAGCTAGAGGGTGGATGGCTTCGGAACACAGTAAAGGAGCTCCCCTCTGTCCGATCGCACCTGCCAGGTGGCATCGCGTGCACTGTCTCGGTGCAGCCACACGTCTGTGGGCTGGAAGTGCCAGCCCCACCAAGGCACAGAAGGAGAAGCTGAGGGATGTTAAGTTGTTTGCCCAAGGTGGCCCAGCTGCTAAGTGGTGCGCCTGGGATTTGAACCCACAGATCTCTGGTTTTCATTGCTGACCTCCAGTGCCTCCCTGTGGGGTACCTTCCCAGGGCAAACATAGGGGACTCAGGCGCTTTCTGTTCCCTCCTCCTCGGGACAGTGCCAGCCAGGCCCTGTCCCCGGACAGCCGCCCGGACCCCCATCCGGCGCGGCGTACCAAACACGATGAGCCGGGTGTGAGTGTCCGTGGAGCCCAGCGGGTTCTGGGCTGTGCAGCGGTACATGGAGCCGTTGAGCTCCGCGGGAACCCGCTCCAACACCAGCTCCTTCCCGTCGAACTCGGTGCTGCCGTCCAGGAGGCGGCTCCCGACCCGCGTCCATGTGAACATGGGCTCTGGGAAGACTTCGTTCTGTTGGCCAGAGCAGGAAGGGGTCAGAGCCATGGCCTGGCCGGCCCTGGCAACGCAGTGTCATCTGATAGGTTAGGAGGGGCTTCCTGCAGCACTAGGCAGACGAAGACTCTGGGCTGGGGAGGGAGGATGTCAAGGCCCACGAGCTCTGTCTGCTCTGAGTTCTGGATGGGTAAGCAAAAACGCAGGCACCTCTTGCCATTCCTCACCGAAACCAATTTTGCCATCACTAGATTAGCAGGCTGGGCTGGAGGTCAAGGGCAGGGTCTCAGAGCATGCTGCAGGGATGCCAGTACCTGGCTGAGGCTGCTCCCACCACCCTCCCAGATGCTCAGGGGGAGGCCAACCTGAAATCCATGGACTAGAATCCGCACTGTGTCCCCGACCCGGGCTCTGGTGGGCGTCATCGTGATTTTGGGTCCTTTGGGGGCAACTAAAGGGAGAGAAAGGCCAGGTCAGAGAGGTGGATGTATGTGCGGGAGAGGGGGCCCTGGGCAAGAAAAGGAGGGGCAGGGGAACTGAAAGAGAAAGCTCCAGTCCAGTTCTAGTCCTGCTCCAGGATGCTCATTCCTTCCTTCCTTCATTCTAGCCTGCCTGCCTCATTCGCACACATTTCCTGGGCCCCTGCAGTGAGTCAGACCCTGGCTGGGGCTTGGGGATTCCACGGTGTACCGAACGTGGTCTCAGCCCTGGGTGGATGGGGCGTGAGGAACCAGATTCCTCACTGCTTTGTTTTCTAAAACCCCCATCTACTTCCTCCAGGCTTGGGCCTGGGCTTGCTGACGCTGAGAGGAGGGGGACCCGACACGCATCAGGTGTCTAATGTGCACTGCAGGGCCGTCACACCCATCCTGGCGCTTAGAGGCAGGCGACCATAGAGCCCATTTTGCAGGCTTTAAAACCTAGGGAGGTCAGTGGCTTGCCCAAGGTCACATAGCCAGGAAGTGGCAGAAGCAGGACTTCATGTCATGCAGGTCTTCGGAGGGAGGTAGGCAGCCTGGGAGTGGAGGAGGAGAGCTGATACCTTCTCCCACCTGAGCTTGGGTCCCTGGGTGCTCCTGGGGGCTCCTGGGAGGGGCAGAGATGGTGGGCGAGGGGTTGGCCTTGCCTTCACTTCCCTGAGCTGACCAACTGGGGCCTTTGCAGCAGGCGACCCCTCCGACTCCCGCCCTCACTGCTGCATCACGATGTTGCTTCCGGAAGCCAGGCTGGCTGCTCTCACCCTGGCACTTCCACCCCCACCCTGAGACCCATTAGCAGCCGCTGGCTGTCACACCTGGGCCCCCCTGCTGGCTCCTAGAACACATCGCCTGCAGGCATGTTCTCAGCCCCCAGAGTCTCACGCCTGTCAGCCCCTGGACACATAGAACGAGGAGAGCCCGGAGACCAGGACCGAGGCCTGGCCTTCTGCTCTCTGGCTGCACGAGCCAATTCAACTTGTTGGGCCTCAGTCCTCTCCCCTGTAAACGGGGACAACAGGCTACCACCATATTTGAGGAGTTGCTCTGAAAGGACAGTGGGGAAGGGATCGGAGACAGTAAAGGGCATGAATCTGCTCACGCACAGGAAATGCATCTGGAAACACACAGGACCCTGATTGCACGGGATCCCGATCACATCACCCACCCTCTTTACCTCTTCTGAGCATTCTGCTCCAAGGACAGACTTGTGAAATCTCATGGAAGAGATTCTCCAAGCTTCCCCCAGCTGTTCTGGGTGTTCACTAAAACCACCACTTACCCACCCACACACTCATCCATCTGTCCATCTACACATCCATGCATCTACCCATCTATCTGTCTACCCGCCCATCCATTCTTTCTATCCATACATCCATCCATTCCACTACAGCATCCCATCCATCCCCCCAAACATTCATTCTTTCCACTCATCCATCATTCCATAATATTTTCCATCCATCCATTCATCCACCCATCCACCTATCTACCCCAAAACCTACCAGTCCGCTCACCAGCCCATTGCTTCATCTGCTCTACCCACCTGTTCTTTACGGTACACCTAGCCTGTGTCGATCCTTATGCAGGGCAACGTTGAGGACACAATGATGAATGATGATACTGGTAGCTTGTATTTATTTACTGGCTACTTGCTCTGTCACTATGCTAGGCACTTTCTATGCACTGCCTTACTTAATCTTCACAAACCCAGAAAAGAATGAATTGTTATCAAACAAGAGTTTATTAAGTAATGTGTTAGAGATTTTTCTGAGTCCTGTACCATGTGAACATGGCAGGTAAAATCCTGCCCACATGGCACTTAAACTCCAGTGGGGGATCCAAGAAATAAGGAACTATATAATATACACTTGTAGATCGAAATAAATATGATGCCAGAAAGCAAAACAAGGTGAGGAGGTGAGGCCAGCAGGAAGAGGCTGAGATAGGGTAGAAGATTTGAAGAGAGACCTGGGTGAAAGAGGGATTGAGATCTTGGGGTGAGATGTTTCCAGGCAGAAAGGAAAGTCAGTGCAGAGACACAGAGGTGGACCTGAGCTGGACGTATTCAGGGAAGAGTAAGGAGGACCGTGTGGCTGGAGCAGGGGACCAGCGGGGCGTGGTGGATGAGCGCTCCCTGGATTTTAATGCGGTGGAGGTCACACAGGGAAATGCACTGCTCTTAAGCACACAATTTGATGAATCTTAGTGAACACGATTACCTGTGTAAGTGCCATCCCAATCACACTCTAGAGCATTCCTCTCTCTCCAGAAAGTCCACTTACGCCTTCTTTCAGTCAATGTCCGCTCTCCATAGGTAAAGACCGCTTGGATTCCCATCGCCGGAGGTTTGTTGTTGTACGTTCTAGAAGCTCATAGACATGGAATCATGCAGTACGTGCTCTTGGCGGTCTGGCTTCTTCAGCTCAGCGTGTTCTGAGTTCCAGCCACATTGCTGTGTGTGTCAGGAGTTCGTTCATATGTGTCGATACGAAGCACAGTTTATTGTATGCATACACTACAAGTTTTTCATCCATTTTCCTAATGATGGCCATAGCGTTTCTCACAGTTTTTCTTGTTACGAATAAAGCTGATGTGAACATTCATGTCCGAACCTTCGTGGGTGTGTGTTTTCCTTTCTCTTGGGTAAACACTTGGGAGTGAAAGAGTGGACCATAGGGTAGGGGTATACTTACCTTTGTAAGCAACTGCCAGTTTTCTGAGCAATAGTAGTGCCACCAGCAGAGAATGGGCGTTCTGATGGCTCTCCATTGGCGTCAACATTTGGTATCGCCAATCTCTTCAATTCCAGCCATTCCAGCGATTTGAAATGGCAACTCGAGGAGGCTTTAGTCTTCATTTCCCTGATGACTAATGATGTTATGCCCCTTTTTACATACGTATTGGCCACTGTTAGATCTTCTTTTTAAAAATAATTGAGTTTCCTTGTCATTATGAATCTGCAGTAGCTGTTTATATATTCTGGATACAAATCCTTTGTCATATATTTGTGGTCAGAGTGCTTTTTTCTCAGTCTATAGTTTGCCTTTTCATTTTCTTAAAATTGTCTTCTTATGAGCAGAAGATACGCATTTTTATTAAGTCCAATTTACCGACTTTCTATTTTTCATTTAGTGCTTGTTGTGACCTCTTTAAGAAATCCTTGCCTGCCCCAATATCGCAAAGGTATATTTCTATGTTTTGCTCTAGAAGCTTTATGATGCTGGGTTGTACATTTAGGTCTATGATTCATCTCAAATTAAATCTGTGTATATGTGAGGTAAGAGTCCAAGTTCATTTTCTCTTTATGCGTCTTCTGGGTCATTTGTTAAAAAGACTTCTCCATCCCCATCGAACGGCCCAGGGTCCTTCGTCAAAAATCAATTGAGTCTATATATTAGGGTCTATTTCTGGACTCTATTCTGTCCTATCAATCTATTTGTCTACCTTTAGAGGGTTTGCGGTGGGTGTGTATGTGATTCATGATATGATTTATGGTAAATGGGCCAATCAGGGTGAAGATTAGGAGAAGGTGCACAGGGAAGCCAAAAGTTCAGTTTGGGGGCTACTGTGATAATCTGGGTGCCTTGGCTGGGTGGTCAGAGAGGAAACCATGAGCTGTGGCAGGCGTAGGACATGTTCTGGTTGAGTTGCCAGGGCTTGGTGATGGCTTGGGTGTGACATACAAAAGAAGAGTGGGGTTAGTGGGTGACCCCAGAGTTCTGGCTTAGCAGTGGGAAGAATGTAGTTACCATCTACAGAGATGGGCTCTGGACCCAGCTGGGCATCTGTCTTCTTGGAGGACAGGTGGCACCTGAGCAGGGGACAGTACCCCTGTTGGAGGGGACAGCGGAGGGGACAGCTAAGGGCTAACACAGGGAGACATGCACCGATCCTCACTGGCCTGACCTTCAGCGTCCTCATCAGATGACTAGAGTCTGTGCCCAAGGTCATCTCGTCCACCCCACTGTCTCCCTCCCATGCCAGGGCACCGGTGCCCCGCCTGCGTGAGGTGCAGACTCTCACTCAGGACCTGCCCCGCCCCCCAGCTTGCACCGCTCTCCCCGGTTCTTTCCGCAGCCCCACCCTGCCAGGCAGACTGTACAACTCGTGGGCGACTGACCTGGCTGGGGGACCTAAGGAGAGCTCCTCGAAGCCCGCATCCCCTTGTTTTTAAAGTGGGAACACTGATAGCATCTCTCACTGCTTCATGGGGTCACTGCCCAGGTGCAAAGAGAACACATCTTACACACATCCTGGCTCCTAGCACATGCTCCAAACATTTGTGAGGTTACTATGGTTTCCTCCATTCAACAGGTCAGAAAACTGAGGCTCGAAGACCTAAGAGGCCTGAGATCTCACTGACTGACAGCAGCCGAGGTAGGACTAGGAGCCAACCGGGGGGCTCTTACTCACCCACCCAGTCCGGCCTGTTCACCTTGGGGGCTCTATGTCCGGCTCTCCCCGCTTTCCAGGTGTGCGCACACATGTCCTGCTGGCTTGGGGTGGGGTGTGGGAAGGGGTGGAACAGGCCTCTGGCAGCACCCTCTTTGTCGCCAAAGATGTGAGCTGAAGCTCACCTCCCAGCTGCTTTGAGTCCTTGTCTGGTCTCATTTTTTCTCACTCTCAGTTGGGGCGGGGCAGGGAGCCATCCGTGGGAAGCCCATGCTTGGCCAGGAGAGGCAGGTGGCGGCTTTCATGGGTGAAGCAGCCTGATGAAGGGTGGAGGCTGCTCCCAGCCTAAGAGCAGGCTGTATCTTGAGGATGGGACGGGAGGAGACAGGAAGGCTGGAGGGTCCAGAGAGTGGGGTGGAGGGCCACTGGGAGGGCTGGCTCTGGGTCAAGAAGTCCCAGCACCTAGCACAGGGCCTGGCCACAGTGGGTGCTCGTGAAGTATCTCCGGAATGATGAGCAAATGGTACCCGGGGGTGGGGGTGGGGGTGGGGTAGGAGCTCATGACAAATGGCTGCTGTGTAGAAGTATAGTGATGGGTCTCACTGCCTGCCTTTGAATCCTCTCCCTCTTACCTTCAACAACTTATTTAACCTCCCTGGTGCTCAGTTACCTCCTCTGTGACATGGGATAATAACAGTGCCGCATTGAGTTATCACGAGGATTACCAGTTGGGTGATTGGGTTACGACTGGGTTAATATGAGACAAGCAGCAGTCTGCGGTCTGTAGTAGGTGTTCAGTAAAAGTTAGCCCTCGTTATTACTTTCTGTCTGGGCAGGTGGCCTGTGGAAGTCAAAGGGCCATTTAATGGGTCTGAAGGGAAGCAACCCACAGCCAGCCAAGGATGTCTGCTCTGGGGCTGGTGTGCTCAGTGGTTGGCATTGCAGGAAGGGAAGAAGGCACCACAGAACTGGCTTGAAATCCCAGCTCTGTTTCTTACAAGTTGGTGACTCAGGGGGTCTACCAACCTGAGCCTCAGTTTTGCTCATCCAAAAAGTGGGACTACCCGGTAAGCTTCTCCTCGTGAGGAATAAATGAGATAAGCCTTGCAAATGTTCCTGGCACACAGTACATGCTCTATGTCCATGAAATCCTTTCCCTTGGTGTTTGGTGTACAGTCAGTGCTGAGTTTTCTGGTAAACCAGCAGGAAACAGGAGCCCTTTGGACCCCCTGACATAAGCTGAAGTCCCCACCCTCATCAGTCATCACTACCTGTCCTTGGTCACGAGGGGTTAGGGGCTGGGAAGGCTCCACCCAGCGCCCATCACTGCAGAAGATGCAGAGGACAAGCCCAGGCATTTGGGGCTCCAGGAAGAGCTTCTGGGTGCTGTAGGTCAAGGTCCAAATGGCTTCAAACAGAGAGGACCAGTACAGTGCAGGAGCTATGCCTACCTCCCCGCCCTAGCTCCCCAGTCTATGCAAAAACTGGCTCGAGGGGTCTCTTGTATTTCTGGCAGAGAAGATTCCACATGTGCCTTCTCCTTGCCCCGACCCAGCTGGGAGGAGACAGATAAGGGGGAAGGAGTCAGATCTTAGGGAACCACTCAGGGATGCCCTGAGCTAGTGCTTTGTGGGAAGAGGAAGCAGGTTCTCAAGCTGAGTTGGCCTTGGGCGTCCAGTTTCCTGGTTGTGCCCACCTCCCACATCCCGCAGATGATAGCGTTGTCATTGTACTTAAAAGTGTAAGCCAGCGTGGTGTCCTCCTGTGTCTTTTATGTTCCTGACCCCAACCTGGCAAAGCTTCCTGACCCTGATTCAGCAGGTCTCCGACCTGCCATGTCACTGACCCTTACTTAGTAACTGTCCCCTGGGCTCACAGGTCTTGTATCTCATAGAAAAAAGTTCTTTGCCACCTCCTGTGTTCCCGACTATGATGGATAAAAACCTCCCTGGCACTTTCTGTGCCCTGACTCAGCAACACCCCCCAACCCCAAAGAGTCCAAACTCCGTGTTCTTCTCACTTCCAGCAAGCCTCCCTATGTTTTCTGTGTTCATTTCCAACCTTGAAAACCTTCTATGTTTTCTAACACCGATCCATATTCTTTTCTTTAGAGATTTTATTTATTTTTAGAGAGAGGGGAAGGGAGGAAGACAGATCAATGTGCAAGAGAAATATTGATCAGTTGCTCCTCGCACACTCCCAGTTGGGGATCCGGCCAGCAACCCAGGCATGTGCCCTGACCGGAAATCAAACTGGCAACTTTTTGGTTCACAGGCTGATGCTCAACCCACTTAGCCACGCTGGCCAGGGCCGATCCATGTGCTTGATCCTGATGGATCAAAGTCTTGTGACCTCCTGTGTTCCTGTCCCTACCCAGCAAACTCCCCCACCCTTGCTAGACTCTCCCATGTCCTCCTATCCAGCTCAGCAAATCTGCTTAAGAACCCAAACTCTCCCCTTGCTGGATAGCTCAGCTGGTTGGAGCATCGTCCTGTATACCAAAAGTTTTCAGGTTCGATCCCTGGTCAGGGTGCATACAGGAGGCAACCAATTGATGTTTCTCTCTCACATCAATGTCTCCTCTCTCCCCCATTCTTCTCTCTCTAAAATCAATAAATATATCCTTGGGTGAGGGTAAAAAAAAAAAAAAGAACCCAGACCATTACCAGGTCTGCCCCTGACTCCAGTTTGCTCCCTGTCCTCCCTATCCCCATGACGGCCAGCAGCCCGGGGCCCTGGTTCCAAGGCTTCCCCCACCCCAGCTCCGCAGGGGCCTGCGGAAGGACAGCCCCCAACCTTACCCAGCGTGACCTCTGCCTGCATGGGCATCGACAGCGCTGGGTGCTTGACCTCACAGCTGAAGAGGGCTTCGTTGTCGATCTGCGGGTTGAGCGTCCAGGTGAGCAGGGCGCGCACCTCCACAGTGCCGTCGCTGCCCGGGGTGTGGCTGTGGCGCAGGAAGTAGACAGGTTCGGAGCTGTGGACCCAGCGGGGAAACTCGCGGCTCACCACCGTCTCTGGGATGTTCTCGGTGGTCGGCTGGAGGAGGACGCTGGGGTCCGGAGTCAGGCCTCGGGACGGCCGCTCAGTGTAGGGATGCCCACCCCGGTTCTCATTGTCCAGCAGGGACAGTGACCTCTGCACCTTGGTGTCGTCCAGGTCACGGTGCAGGAGGCTGCGGAAGGGCCTGCTGTCCTGGAGGGGGCCGGAGCTTGCAGCTGGCAGCTCTGACAGGGGCACCGCGTCAATTGGTTCCCCATCTCTTTTGAAATAGACCTGGAATCACAAGGAGGGTATGGGAGAAGATTTCGTGCCAATGACCTAGACCTCCCAGTGGGCTCTCAGAGGACATGGCCACAGGAGGCCATGCCTCCAGAGCCTCCTTTTCCTGGTAGCCTTCCTGATGGACCTCCTTATTCATTCCCCTCCAGCACCCCAAGACTGAGGTGGCGCGGTTCAGTGAGGACACGCAGGCCCTGGCGGCAGAGGCTTTGCGCCTCAGTTTCCTTACGTGCACCTACTTCACGGGGCTGTGGAATGCCTAGAACCAATGGGCAGATAGAAGGGCCCGGGACCCAGCCTGGTGGCCACCTGGGCTCCAAGGGGCGGCCCACGCCCACCCAGGGAGAGCGAGCAGATGAGAGAGTGGAGAGGGGCTGAGCTTAAATGAGACATCGGAAGAGTGAGCAGAGGATCTCTGCGTGTGAGGTCGCTTTGGAGGTTTCGGAGACAAGGCAGGAAACAGGTGCGTGTGCGGGAGGAAGCTCGGTGTGGGGGGACGCGGGGAGAGCACCGTCTTCTTGCTTTCTCTGCTAGCGCGCAATTGAAGTTTTGAGAGGCGGCATTTAATTTAATTTGCTGTCTTTTTATTTTGGTACAGGCGCCCAGAGGCCCGTGGGGATTGGGTGCATTTTTAATAAATCAGATAAATAAATAGATGGGAGATGGGGAGAGTGGAGGGCAGGAAGCAGCTCCCAGGATGGCGGTGCAGGTGGGGGAGGGAGGCAGGCGAGGGAGGGGGGCGCGGTGGGAGAGGGGCCGGGGGGCGGGCAGTAAATGAAATGTGCAGCGCAGAGAATCTGTCAGAGTTTATAGCGCCAACGAAAAATCTCTTATGCACATAATAGCCATAGCCTGCTTTGGCTTTTTCTTTTTTTTTTTTTTTGAAAAGTGCTTCAGAAGCATATTTGTAATTTATATCAGAGAATTTTTTCCAAGTTCTGACCTTCCAGGCAAATGTAAGATGCCTGGAATGTGGGGAGATGAGGATTATATATATATATATATATGAAGATATATATGTGTGTGTGTATAGGTGTATACATACATCTATATGCATGTAATTTAATTTGCTGTCTTTTTATTTTGGTACACATATACGTCTTCATATGTATATGTCTTTCACTATGTATATTTGAATATTTAGTGCTCTGTCTTACATGGCAGAGGCAGGCAGGTGGGGGAACGGGTTTCCCCCGCAGCCCCGGGGCTGAGAGCAAACTTTCTTTGGGCTCTTTGGAAAAGTCTTTCTTTGGGAAAAAGACCAGCTTGCTTGATTTTAGGGGTCCAGACCTCTGAATGGGCTCCAAAGGAGGAGGACCCGGGGTTACATCCTGCTCTCACCCATGCTGGCGTGGAAGGTGCCTGTGTATCTCTGGCCTTGGGAACGCAGGTGCGGGTGGAGGAGAATGGGCCTCGCCAAAGGCGTGTCTCCGAACGCACGCCCTGCCCCGCCTGTGCGCGCCCGCCTGCTGCCCCGCCCGGGCCTGGTGCGCCTGCCCACTGCCCTGTCTTAAGTCTTTCTGTGCCTGTTTATTGCCCTGTCCTGGGCAGCTGGGGGAGGCTGGCTGGGTCCCTCGGTCACCCCATTGGACCATGCCTGTGAGACAGTCAGGCTCTGTAATGCCTAGCCTCCCCCTCCTTGAACTTGAACCCTACCTGTCCCCCCTTCACTGACCCTAGTAATGTAAGAAACTCTTGGGGTCAAGACCTAAAGCACTGCACAATGTCAACGCTGGAAGGGCCATGGGAGCCTGCGGCCCGTAGAGTCTCCACGTGGAACCCCAAGGGCTCTGCAGAGGCCCCTCAGGGATCAACACCGGCAACGTGCCCCTCCCTCGCTCTTCACTGTTTTAGAGACATTTAAATACATGGCACTTCCGTGTATTCCATTCAGACCAAATGGTCCGATTGCTACTTAAAATGCTGAAAAGCTTGAATAGTGTCCATCCCCTAAACCTCCTTACAGAAACGAGAAGCAGAGGGGAGATCTTCCTGCTCAGGGCTATTCAGCGCCTGTGGCAGGCTGGGCTGGAACGCAGCTCTCAGTGGGTGCTGTCACCTCTGACCCTGCCTCTGACTCGGCTGTGACCATAGCTCAGGTGCTGGGCAGAGAGATCTCGGAGCAGTTAGGCTGGGTGTAATAAGGTGTTAACCAAAACAGGGATTCCCTCTCTTCCCTTCCTTCCTTTCTTCCTTCTTCCCTTCACATTGGACTTGAAGCTGGAGGACATGAGTCCCAGCTCTGTCATGAATACTGTGGGTGACTCTGGAGATGTCCCTTTCCCTCACTGGGTCTCATGTGTCTGCGTCCTGCTCAATCACTAGGGTGGGGTGAGCATGACACTGGGCTCCCCTAAAGACCACTCCCTAGGATGCCAGGGGCCAGCGGATGTGGGAGATCTTAGTGCTGGGAGGTGGGGAGCCCCGGAGAGACACGTGGCTGCCTGGACAGGTCCGTGGAGTGGACAGGGTCTGCCCAGGCAGGTGGGGCAGAGTTAACTTTGCAGACCGTGCCCTCGTTCCTTCATGATGCAGAGTGGGTACGGGGATGACACACCCGAACAAGCCACACAGGAGGGTCATCCTGTAGGGATGGGTGGGGGCAGGGGTACTCACCGTGGGCGCTGGTTTCCCTCCAGACACGATGCAGACCAGCGTGAAGTTCTGGGCTTGGTAGCGGCTGAAGGGGGCCGGCGTGTCCGCAGCTACCACTTCGATGGAGGTAGGAGGGGCTACCCAAAAGGGAAGCACAAAAAGAAAAAGGCTTAACTGGACGAGTCAGGAAGAATTCACTGCGTGCCTCAGCTGGGCCAGGCCGCAGACTGAGTGCTGGGCGGGGGTGGGGGCACATGCTGCCCAACCCCAGAGGGTGCCAATGTCATCAACCACAGTGAGAATGACGTCCCTGCTGGGAGCAGAGAGAGGGCCCTGCCTCACAGGGCTCACAGCCTGGCGGATACGACAGCGATGACATGACACAGCGATGACATAGCTGATGTGCTCAGTGCACCTACCGGGAGGTATAACAGAGTGTAAACAGGCCTTGTCCAAGCCTGAAGAAGTGACCCTGTGCTGTGACCTGAGGAAGCAACCCATGCGGGACAAACATGACAGGTGTCAGGGACAGCATGTGCAAAAGCCTGGGGGCAGGTTGGCCCAGGGCCGGGGGGCAGCGTGGTGGGGGGTGGGATGGGAGGCAGGGGAACGCGGCACCCAGTGGGGCTGGGCCAATGCGCAGGGCACTGAACAGGGCGGCTGGTGGTGGGTGGCCCGTCCCTGGCGCAGGTTCCCACGGGCTCAGAGAGCCTCCTGTGATGTTGTCAGGAAGTTTGAGAGCCAACTGTTAAATGACTGCTGCCTGGACATGGCCACACTGGGTGTGGACATGGCCACACTGGGCGTGGACATCAGCCGAGGGCTTTCTTCGCTTGTTTGCTCCTCCCCTGCCCCAGCCCCCAGAGATGGGGTCACTAGCCTTCCACTGCTCTGAGTTTTCCTTCTTTGTCCTGAGAGCAGCAGGGAGCCATGGAAGGTTTTAAGCAAGCGTGGTGACGTGACCCAAGTGGCCTTTCGAGAGACTGGGAACAGAGCCCAGGGAGACGGGGAGCTCAGACCCCAGTGAGGGCAGCAGGAAGAAGCTGGTGACTTTGACAGGCACTGGCGACCTGGAGGCTTCTTCCCACCTTCCTTTTACTCTGGACGCCGAGGGACCACCAGCACACCTCTCTGCTCTCTTCACCAGGTGCCGCTGGCTGGTTTGCCAAAGCCATGCTGCACACACTGTGGGGCACCGGAACGGGCCCACGTGGAGCCATCAGGCACTCCTGAGTCCCCGTCCCAGCTACGTCACCGCCACCTCCACGTCCTTGGGCAAGTCACCAAAACCATGAGCCTCAGTCCCCCACTTCCTGAAATGGGAGTCCCACTTGGCAGGCATATTTGAAGCACCGGCCAGCTAATATGAAAAGGCTTAGCACATGGCAGGAATTCCCTATTCTTATGATTCTTCCGAATATTTCCCCAACCCCCTCGTTATCAGCAGCACAAAAGCCAGAATCTTAGAACTTCACTTGGGAAAAGCTGTCCATTCTGGCTTATCTGGCTTCGGGTCCTGAGCCCTGGGGGAAGCAGAGAAAACGAAGAGGGGTGGGTCTTTCCCTCCTGGCACGGGGTTTTCACCCCGGTTAGGTTTAATTAAACTCGACAAACATTTCCTGACACCTACTAGGTGCGGGGCATGGTGCCAGGTGCTCACAGTAGGCGCCCGGGATGGCACAGACACCGCCAGGAGAGGCTCACCGTCTGGCAGGGGTGGCGGCCGCCTGAACTCTATTTTAAGGTCTGGGGAAACAGAGCCAGGTAGGAACCCTTCATTCATCCAGGCAGCCACTGCGCGCTGCCAGCGGGGGGAGCGAACAGGAAGCAATGGGAGAACAATAGACGGAGAATTGTAATTAAGTGTAAGATGAGAAGAAACAGATGGTAAGTGAGGCAGGAACTCCGAGGGGGGAAAATACACCAGAACACTTCAATTACCCAGAAGTTGCAGATTCTACAATCTAGCTTCTGTAAAATTCAACTGAGAACTGGGATGTTACAGCAAGAACCAAGAGCGGCTCAGGTTTACGAGTGAGAAGCCGTTCCAAGCCCTCACCTGTGTTAATTCACGTAGTCCTCGCCATTGCTCTATGCCTGGGTTTGTGTATTCCCATTTTACAGATGAGGAGGCTTAAGAGGTGAAGCAGCTTGCCTGGGTTCACGGATGGAGTCAGG